>JAVJAQ010000691.1:0-513082 GCA_032362365.1 Zygogramma bicolorata
CTAGGAGGCGAACAAAAAAATGTGGACTCAGGCCACTATAAATCTAAACGATTTTGTTTAAGTTGGTCTAATCATAAAATATTTCATCGTCAGAAGATTTATCTTCCAGGTTTTGTTGAACAGAACCTCGAGTGACTGTCTCAGTGGGCAAGTTTTTATAAAAATTATGGTGTACGGGTGGTATGTAGGGCAGCAAGTCCATCATGTCTTTCTTCTTTGCAGCTGTCACAGTTCTTCTTGTGGGATAAAGTGGTTGTTGCATAACATTAGTCAAACTCCTTCTAGGCCTACCGACACTTTTCTTTTTGGAAAGATCAACAATATAAAATTCCATTTCGGGATTTAGAGTTTCTTTAAATTGAAATTGAAGGGTTAGATCTCTCTGGAATCGAAGCCATCTTATTTTGAGCCAGCTAAAATGATATAAATCCGTAGTAGTTTTCTGATTGGTAATCAGATTTTCTAAGTTTGTCGTGCCTAAAAACTCTCCATGTTGAATTTCAGATACTACAAACGTTGGTGCCTTTCGCTTAGAGTTTTTAATTATATCTATCCACTCATCTGGATGGTAAATCATGCCATGGCGTTTGCTTTCAGACTCTATTATACCAAATTCGCCATCGTTAAGAAGGAAAGAATGTCCAGATCCCAAAAATTTAAGATCTATGACGTTGATTTCAACTTCTGGCTCTTATACAAGTTTCAGCAGAGATAAACTCATCTTTATATTCCGATTCTCACCTGTACAAGAATCTGAATAAGCAATAACATGTTTATGATTCCCAGCATAAATATTTAAATGCTTTACTAAACAAGTTGCAATGTCTTGAGAACCGCGCCCACCCTGTGTTTCATTCCATACGTACATGTAACCAGTATTGCTGTTGAGGAAATGTATTCCCAGATTATACAATCACAGATTTTTTTTGTAGTAAGCCACAGACGTTGTAAGCTTAAGAAAAGTCAAAGCCTTTTGTAAATCAAATGTTACTATGTATGCTTCTGCAGCTTTCTTTGTATCGTTTCGCCGATTCTGCTTTCCGTAAATGCAACTCCTTTTGAGCTGAAAGATTTTTTTTGATATCTTCTTTGTCGGCACCTTTTAGTTTTAACTCTAGATCATCGCACAACTTGCAGGTGTCTTGATGAGGAATTTTCAAATTCAAATTAAATTTGGTATTTAATACCTGATAAGAGTATTTCAATTTTTTTGGTTCAATATTCTGGGTTCGACATTCCTCTACATAGATCATACATCTTCTTTACGGTTAGACCGCTGTTTGAATACTTTCTATTTGGATTTTTTATTTTAGAGTAATGGCTTTGATAAGCCGGAAATGTTTTTATATGCCTCACTATATAATAATAATAATACGTCTTTATTATTCCAGATCACCAATTTCAAACAGTACATAGCTATTCAAATTTCCTCACAGGAATAAAAGGCAAAGTTCAGTTTTCATTCAACGTGAAGGTGCCAAATGGAATCTGCTCTTCCACTTAACCTAAAAAAAAGTTCACCTACCAGTACATACTCAGGCAGTGAGAAAAAAGCAAAACATTATATCAGAATCAAAGAAAAAGAGTAGTTGATCAAAGTAGGTGGCCTGAATGCAGATCATGCCGGCTACGTGAAAGCAAGAGTTACTGACGGCAAAATAAAACTTCTTTCATAGCAGTTTTGAATCCTGTAAAATTTTTTCTTTTGATATCATGTGGGATGTGGTTGAAATTTTTACAAATCTGATAGCTGAAAGATCCCTTGAAAAGTTCTGTCTTGAATTTGGAATCTTCCAATTTTCTAGAGCCTGTAGTACCTCTTAGCTCTTCGCTATCTGAGGCTTCTCGTTTCGAAATGCATCTGTGCAGACGGCCGTTACTTATTTTAAATGTATCAAGGAAATATTTCTTGCAAACTCTATGTGTTTTATTATTAGTCTTTAGCAAGTATTTAAAATGGGTATGCTTTCCTAAACGAGATCCATCTTTTGGGCGTTTTCTGTTTACAGGTCAAACTTTTACTAAACCAAAAATGCAACAATTTTGCACCACATCTCTGTCTATGCAGCCATCTAACTAATCAACCTCTTATGAGTTGATCAGCCATGAATCAGTGTCTACCCTGAAACCCCAATCTTCCTTGATGACTACAGCCACATAGTGGAGCGCCGTAAGATTTATTAATACCACAGAATCCAGGGCGAGACAATGAATCTTCATAAGAACTAATGAAAGAATGTAGGCTTTCACGGCCGGTTTTTTCGGACTTGAGGGCCGTGTGGTGGAATTTTGACTTCCGGAGCTTTCGGCTACATCTGCCATCTTCAGCGGCGTGGTCTCAGTTGAACTCCTCTATGTGAGTTCACTACGACTGATTGCAATTCTGAAATTGACTCGTTTTTTTCTTTCGGTCCGACAGCGTTCTGTTGGTCGTCAATTCAAATAAATCATCCTGTGTATTGATGCATACCGATTAGAATTTTAGGTTGAATATTTTAATAACATTCTATACCAACGTTCAACTGTTTTTGAAATAATGACAGGTGAGAAGTGAGATATGGCAATTTTTGACAGCCTATTACATTTCATCAACATAGAAGGTAGATGACATATTTATTTATTAAAAAACAATTAGTTTAATTTGCACCGTTGCACCCACCAGAGTTCGATACTGAATGAAAATAATAAATTATGACCAAAATAATTGGTAAACTATGTGATATTTTTCCACTCCTCCATATCAGTATTGCAATTTCCTCGAGATTCCGATTCCACCCCTCTGCCGTATCTGCATCTTACTGCTCATCACACAATAACCTATTATAGTCGGGTCGTTCAAAAGATAGAATTCAAGGACGCGTGAACAGTGAATGCCTGCATAGCCACGCCCACTAAACTGAAATAAATGAAGAACTGTTTACACTGTACTGTACTCATTTGTGCTTTGTATTTACGTGTGTAACGTTAATTGAATAACATCGATGGAAACACTCTTTCACCTCCAAGAAAAAGATAAAAAAAAGACATTTAAATGTAGAGGAAAAAGGTGTAATAATGAACACTTATAAAAAAGCATCCCAACAGTTGATGGGAGAACGACGCGGTGACGTTTTTGTTGAGTGGTGTAAATCGGACTTGTAACATTGGGGAGAGGAACATTCAAAGAGTGCGTGCCGTTCACGTGATCATTCTATCTTTTCAGCTTCAGCGGCTACACTATAGCTGCGTCTAACTGCTTACAGCGCTCAAAGCCGCTTCACAAAATTCGACATTTCAAAATGGAAAGCTGTCAAATTATGTGCAGTGGCTTTAAGACGCTCTAAGCTGTTAGACGCAACCATTGTAAAATGGTCAATAGAGACCTTATCAAGATATCGACCATATATCGACCCGTTGGAACCTTTTTTCAGGCATGTGCGCTGCGTGGGTATAATTGACTATTCATTAAAGTTCCTTGAAAATTATATTCCTTCGGTGAAAAGAGGAATTTATTTCGCTTACTTTATACCCCGTACAAATTGACAATTGTTGAAGACTAAGAGATACGAAATATCTATTACATAGATATGCGAATAAATTGTTGGATAATTGAATAATAATTTAATAATTCAAATTTCTTGACGCATTTTGATCAAAACCAAGACCAATGAGACAGAGCCAGTCTCGTCTTGGTTTTGAAACATAAAAATCAATACCACAACAAAACTAGAAAAATTAGTTCAAAGTTCCTGCTTGAGGAAACTATTGAATAGCGAAACACGTGTTGCGGTTTAGTAAAACCTTATATGTGAAAATCTTACAAGCAACTGTATATTATTTGTTTTTATATGGAGATGTTATGAAATGAAGAGGAGATTTGTACATGGTTTCGCAGTAGCATATCGAACATTTAAGGATAGAGGACTGTTCTGCAGTTTTTCTTTTATCCCATGAAATAGGTTTGTGCTATTCTTTCGGAACTTTGCTCGTTCAAGATGACATAATCATGACACTTTCTTACTCAAATTCGATGCAGATTGAGCGAAGTGGAATCTGGATCATGTGATAACAATCCAAGGAAACTATGCATCAGATCAAAACGAGCATATATATTTTTTGACTGTTGTGCAATAACCTACAGCGGTTTCTGACGTTCTTTCAGGATTTCTCTAATTCATTAGGACATTGCTATAGGTAAAATTTGTATGACATTTTCTAAGCCAAATTCGATGCAGATATAAAAAACACACACACATTGCATATGATTCTCAATATGTTGAAAGATGGGGTCGAACTTTCTAAGGAAGAGTATTCCAGTTGTGGCAAACCTGGTCATTCTATATGACAATGCAGGAGGAGTAGCCAGATGCATCAGATCAAGATGGAAATGTCTTTTATCTACACCCGTACTCTAAACACATATATGCCCACAACCCGTTTTATAATGAAATCAATTACGATACAGATTTTTCACTACGATACAGATTTTCAACAAATAGAAACCCATTATTTTTCAATCAAGCATGATGTGCATGCTCTGCATTTGACGTTTGTCAAGTCAAAATCGGTATACTTAGGTATTGAATTTTTGGAGAATATAGCCAAACTTCGATAATCATAACAAAATGTCTTATACCAGCGATATGGGAGAATCACCTTCGACACCTTCACCGGCAGACATACAATTAGAATGATATAAATCATGCATTTGTCAAATGAAAAATTTAATCTTTATTTTTTCAATCAAATTTTCTGAGCTCTCCGTAGGCGAGCGGTCTAAGGTGCTGATATTATATTAGCTAGTTGGAAGGGACATGGGTTCGATTCCGGCCTCGAGTATTTTTTTTTATTTTCTCTCCATTTCTCATCGTTTTATTTCTCGAAGTGATACCATTAATAACAATTTTGTAGAATTTTTCAAAGAAATTCGTTAATATATATATATATATATATATATATATATATATATATATATATATATATATATATATATATATATATATATATATATATGTATATATATATATATATATATATATAATGTGAGAAGGTTAGACGACTGTCTGAGTTAAAGAAGAATCCTTTAAATATTCGGGTGTGCAGTCAACAAGGAATTGGAAAAAGTGAACTCTTTATTCTGTTCAAGCTTTCGAGTCTTTATTGGCTCTTCATCAGGAACTCTACAATGAATTAGGAAAATTGTAAGAATAGAAACGTTTTTTAACATGTGCTTACTTACGAATGTGAGGTTAATAATCCTTTTTTAATGAAAACATGAAGGACAACATATCACAAACACAACAGGAGTACTCCTGTTTAGTTGGTGATTTCACATTCATTTTCATTGTGTGTTGGCAACAAGGTCACAGGAAACTGTAATCATTCGTCACTTGTCAACTTCATTCCCTTCTTTTCACATCATTTCCGTTAAAATGGTTTCCAATGCCTGTTAGGAGAAACAACTTCTCCCATTTTTCAATTCTTTTACATGTATGATTGATCATATCTTTTAATTAAAGTTTTATATTGTAATTGTACCATTAGGTCGATGTGTTTGTGATATGTTGTCCTTCATGTTTTCATTAAAAAAGGATTATTAACCTCACATTCGTAAGTAAGCACATGTTAAAAAACGTTTCTATTCTTACAATTTTCCTAATTCATTGTAGAGTTCCTGATGAAGAGCCAATAAAGACTCGAAAGCTTGAACAGAATAAAGAGTTCACTTTTTCCAATTCCTTGTTGACTGCACACCCGAATATTTAAAGGATTCTTCTATATATATATATATATATATATATATATATATATATATATATATATATATAATATTTGTAGTTCTTCACTATTTATCTCGGGTGTAGATAAAATAGCATATGCAACTCTCATGTTATGGTTATTAATACACTCGCATAAACCATACGAAACTCACCTTCGGCTCGTTTCGTATCCCGGTTGATGCTCGTGTATTAATAACCATCATTACATGATCGTTGCATAATATACTATTATAATATATATTTCATATATCTCTCGCGAACAATTGAACAGTTCAAACACGCACATTCAGTGCCAACGTTTCGGCGATTATTTTTCCCTTCTCCTAGGCCCAAATGAGAATATTTTTTAAACGGCTATAATACAAAATTGCTCAGTTACATTGTATATTCATTTCCTTGCCTGATAACACAATGACTTCATTGTGTGAGAGTTTTGTCCTCAATTTGATTTTTTGAGCTTTTGAAACAATGACTACATGGTGTTACAGTCGTAGTTATTATCACACAATAATGAGGTCTCCCATGAAATATCAAATTTCCGGCGATGACAGCTCTATTAACTTACCTAATTGTACGTAAGCGAAAATTTTGAATGGCATTAAATTTGCTGCTATAGGTGTGGTATAAATACAGGGTGAGTCAACAAGATTCCCTCGGTCCATTGCAATAATTTTTTGAACTGCTCAATTTTTTTTTCGCAGTTATATCGATAAAAACTATCTTTTAAAATTATTTTATTGCATACTGAGTGATTCAGCCGAGCATGGACAACCAAAGTTATATTTTTTGCAATGGAACACCCAATATATGGATACGTCATTCGATTCCACATTTTTTTACCTCTCCGAGGAATTTTTATTTTCGAATATCCATTGCAGCGTTGGCAAGTTATTCCGAAAAACCTATTTTGCAGACATTGGGTGAAGTGATTAAACTGAACATGAGTTCAAACTATAGATCTGTCTTTGTCATATCTTCACAACCCGTATAAGTTTGTCCCAAAAAATTTTAATGTGAGCATTTGCTCCAACTTTATTCACTCTGCCCAATATTTTTTCAATTCATTACCCTCACAATTACAGCAATTGAGTGGATTTTTTTCCAGGGATAGTAAGTCAACATCACTATGATAATTTTTGGTATCTCAACTTTCGGATACAATATATAGGTAGGGTGCTCGGTAAAACCGGTCAAGTTTCATTCATTTTCAAACAGACATAATTCAAGTTTTCAGAAGGTATACCCTGTATTTTTTCATTTGTATGAAATGTTCCAACATTTCACTACAATTTTTATCAGAAATATTCTATACGAAAAACTATTATTTAACAAATTATATCCAGTTTTAGTTATTGTTGTAACCACGAAAAATGCATTTTCTTACTCGTTAACTTACTCCAATTTGTTTTTCGAATATTCAAACTAATCGCTAGTTCATTAACATTTTTTATACCATCTGGTGGTAGTTATTAGCGGTTTCAACGGTAAGAAATGCGTTGAAATCCTAAAAAATATCTATACTGCCTTTTTCTTCAGAAACCAGGTATCCATGACTGACATCAAAAAATGAATCTCGGAATTTGTCAATCACGCTGTGTTGGAGTTTCTTCCGCATGTTACATTGAATTATTTTCATTGTGAATTATGTGTTGGGAGATATGGTGCAAATGGTCTATGCTTTGGGGGAAAGCGACAGAAATTGCCTCTTTGAATCTAGGATTCACAAAGAGAAGTGCCCCGAAAGAAGACAACAAGATGGAAGGGCAAGTCAGGCTCCAAAAACAAGATTTGAAAGAACTGGCAATGTCAATCACGAGAAATTTGAACGTGTCTGCCCTGTAACAAATGAAGAAAATACATTTCAAATTGCTCTTCACCTCGTTGAGAATCCCCATGTGAGTACTCGAGATCTGAGCAGGAAATTAGGATTTTCTCAAACCAGCGTGTCTCGAATGATACGAGCAAGCAAATTTCATCCTTACCATATGCAATTGATGAAAGAGTTAAGAGGAAGAGATTTTGAAAAACGTGTTCAATTCTGTAGATGGGGCTTAAAAAAGATCAATCAGGAAAAGGATTTTTTCGAATTCGTGTTATTTTCTGATGAAGCGACTTTCCATAAAAATGGAACTGTGAATGGGCATAACATGCATATTATTATGCAACGGAAAACCCCCATTTTGTTCGTTGCATGGACCATCAACAGCGTTGGTCACTGAATGTTTGGGGTGGAATTCTCGGAAAAAGAGTTATCGGTCCCTATTTTTTGGATGGGCATCTAACTGGAAGAAAATATGTTAGATTCCTTCGGCATGAGTTCTCGTAATTATTGGACGAGGTTCATCTATATGGAACTAGACTTAGAATGTGGCTACAACAAGACGTTGCGCCACCACATTTCAAAACTGAGGTACGGGAATACCTCAACGATCATTTCAATCAAAAATGGATAGGTAGGGGTGGGCCTGTGGCGTGACCACCCAGATCACCTGACCTAACCAAAATGGATTTTTTTTATGGGGGTATATCGAATGGATTGTCTACTAAACTCCTCCAACATCTATAGAAGATATGGAACGAAGAATAACTAGAGCTTTCAGGGAAATATCAGAGGATATGCTGGAACGTGTGGAGAATTCGTTTAAAAAAAACTGACATTATGTGTTGCAGAAAATGGTCGCCGCATATTGAACATCTTTTGGACTCCCCCAAACAATAAAAAATGTAGGCGTTATTGTTCAGATTGATTGATTTCGGGGTAACAATAATTAATAAAATTTGATATATTATGTGCAATATCAGTTTTTCGTATAGTATTGATGAAAAATATAGTGAAATGTTGCAACATTTCATACAAATGAGATAATACAGGGTGTTCCATTTGAAAAAAAAAATTATCAATTCAAAAAATTGTTTCCCCTGATAGCAATGGACCGAGGGAATCTTGTTGACTCACCCTGTATAGTATATAACTCGCATGGAATGATAATGTTCGCACGGCTCATGCTGCAAACTTCATACTCGTGGGATATGACTATCATTTTTTGCTCTTTAAACACTGTACTATTTGTTACTACTTTAGCAGAAGACTCAACTTTTGACCTCTACAGAAGGCAGGAAAACTGAAAAAGAATTTTCTTCTCTGAGAGCAAAAATTTTCCTAAAAGTTTTCCCATACAAGCAGGCATTTTTCCACCTGTTTTTCAGGATGCAATGCAATCAGTTTCAGATATATCTAAAGAGGCATCAGACAAATCGTCGCTTTGGACCCCATTACCTTGCCGTTAACCCTTGATCCTATGGGGTTGGATATGGAGGTCTTTTCTTCTGGTGTTTGGAACAAAAACAAAGGATCTACAAGGGGGTAAGACCTTGATAGACCCAGGTCTGATAGTGTTATAAAAGCAGCCTACTCCTCCCTGGTTCACTTGTTCACTGTCTGTCCAATTTCTCACAATTTGTTTGGGACAGTTGTGGTGCAACTCGTGCACTAAGGCAGGGCGCAAATTGAGACGCGTTTAGCGCAGGCGAACTCATTATAGCACGTCTTTTTTTAACTTAAAGAAATCAAATCTCCCATTGTGTCACCTCACCTCACACACGCCATACGCGTCACAAACTGCGCCCAGCCTAAGAGCCTGTAATGTTGGTTGGCCATTCTGCACATCATCCTGCTGGTCACAATTTGACCTCGGATGGCAGAAAACCCATCGGAATTTTGCAGTTCGAAGTATTGAACCCCTCTCCGATGTGAGGAAAAATCAAAGCTAGTAGAAAAAAATCAAGTGGACTTTATTCGAATTACTGTTTATCAGATTTTATATTGAGTGGGATATAAGACGTCAAACAATCCAAAACTTTAGGCCATATTTCGTCGGATGTTTCACCGTGAAAATCTCTCAGAATCTTCTTCTCCTTGTAGAACTCTATCACAGGTTTCGTCATTTGCTCGTAGAGTTCTAGTCGTTTCAGAACAACATCAGGCTTGTCGTCTTCTCTCTGAATCAGGGGTTCACCAGTTATATCGTCTTTGCCCTACAACAACGTATATAAGTATTCGTATTCACTTGTATCAAAAAGGTACTGGCTTCGATGAAAGAGTGATAGCAATGAGTATTTTTTTGCAAAGCGGAAAATGCAAAAACGTATCAGCTGTGTTGCGAGATCTGTGCAAGGTATCGACGATGATTAGTTGTTCTTTCTTCGCTTTGTTGTTGTTTTAGCTGTTGTGAACGATATCTCAAAATTCAAACAGTTTTATTAGAGAAACATCGATATTGTACAATTTTCTTGACCTAAGGTCGAATGCGAGTACTATCAGTTTGTTGTTTGGTTATGATATCTAGGAGAAATATTTTTTCGTTAATAATATTTTTGTAATAATATGGAAATATTTCGGGAAATCAATCTATCAGTTCAGATCAGATATTCTTATTTAGTTTTCGAAGTAAATAGGTACCACGTAAACTATCTCTAAAATGGTCAATTGAGCAAAATTCAACAGGGAATTTGTATTTGAATATGCTGGCAACTACTATTGATCCTCTAATCACAGAAATCTTTGAAGTGAAGCCTAATGAATTCGATATGAATATTATTATTCCATCAGTGTGGAGCACCACCACATCACTCCAGACAAGGAAGAAATTGTCTGGATAACATTAGTATAACTACTTCTCTTCGGGCTTGAAAGCCGTCGTTCTTTGGAATTTCTTCCTGACGTTTCGCTAGCGCGAGTGGCCAGCTTCTTCAGAGGCTTACTCATTTCCGATGACTTACTAGAAGATAATACTTTCCATAGTCGTTGGATTGGCCAACGAGGTATTACGGAATGGCCCGATGGCCAGATTTGACACATTTAGACTCTTTATGGGGCTATTCGAAGCAGAAGGTGTACGAAACTGAACCTGCTTCAATACTGAATGTACGACAGAAAGTAATAAATAATTGTAGAAATATCGACGTTGCTGTGTTCGGAAATGTTTGACATGAAAAATCAGATAGGCTGTTCTTATCTCAAGACGTTCAAGGCAATCATCCCGAGCATCTTCTAAACCGAACTCAGCTCATTTCCTCAAATTATGAACTCAAACGTCGATGTGTGCAGACAATTATGAAACATTTCGCCATTTTGTAGTAGAGTAGGTGAAGATATCGAGCTCATATTCTAGGGTTGTGAAGTATTCGTCACGAGCCTCAAAATGATGTATCACAAGACCCGTTTTACATTTATTTTTTTCCAGGTGGAGCCCACTAGCCATCTTGAAATTTTCAATTTTACTCCAAAATATATAGTATTCATATATATATATATATATATATATATATATATATATATATATATATATATATATATATATATATATATATATTATCAAATTCTCTGGTCTATCACAAATTGTGATAGACCAGAGAATTTGATAATATATTTATCAGTTTCCTGATTCATCTTGCTTCTTCATAGCAAATAACTTTCTCTTTATATATATATATATATATATATATGTATTCCTATATATATATGTATTCAAGATACTAATGGAATATTTCGCGATAATATCCATGGATTATATATTGCAATCATCTGGGACATTCGCAACTCAACCTCAGTCGGAACTATGACTTCCATGAGTTGTAAACCATTGTAATGGATGTAATATTCCACAACATTAACGGTATATGGTTCGAACCGATAACGAGTATTTCAAATTGCAGAAATTACTCCAGTTATTTCCGCATTACTCACCTATTTATCCATAACCACTCAGATTATCAATGGAAAGGTGTCACAGAATTTCGTTATTGGAAAACATTAACATGTTAATGTAATGAAAACCGAATATGAAAAAAATTAAATGGGGTGTTGATAGAAATTAATAATCAGAGATACTCAGAATGAACTGCAGCAAAACACAACACCTATTGAACATATTTCAAGGATATAACTTGATGAATATGTTTGTTATCCACGAAAAATTACTTGTGAAACTATCAGTTGTTGAAGTCGAGTCATTACAGAAGAAAATTAGTACGTTTTTATAAGATAAGAACTTAACTGGTAGATATGAACAAAAATTTTTAACGAGGATAGGAACAATTATACATTTTTCAAGTGGATCGAAGCCATCTAGAAAAATGTAGCCTTTAACACTGAATTTTCTCATACCAGTAGACGGTGGTTGCTTTATTATTATTTTAATACAACTCCTTTCATAACATCTTGCTATTCTTTCATCATTATTTCCTGCGAATATACACATCATTTCCTATAATGAATAACTATTCATTATTCGTTACCTGACTGTTGAAAGTAAATATTATATGAGCCAATCTATTTGCCAGATAGGTGATTCTGAAAAAAATAAGTTGGAACAGGGATCGATTTTTCTGGAAAAATATTGTAACTTTGACGATGTTTCGTATTGAGTCACTATTTTGCTCAGTTCGACATAAATGAAAGACAACCTAAATGATAATAATATAAATGAAATGACTCTAATTACATACCAAAATGTGAAATCGGTTGCATTGTTTAGTACCACCTACTTTCTAAAAGATTCATAATTCAAAACAACGAAAATATTACCCATTGAAGAGAAATTGAAAAACCTTGCACTTTACGAACACAAGCCGCTTACAATCATAAAGGGCCGGTCTTTTCACTTACAGATAAAGTCCTTGATAACTTTATCTTTCAGATATTCTTCTTCTACCGTCTTTTCACCTTCGAGTAGACCTATCTGATAGATAAATACAGCGTATTTGTAGGATAACTTGTCTGGCACTTTGGGTTGTGGATAAAGCGGAATTTGTAAGATAAATGCCACAAAACAATACTGTTTTCAACCAAATTTTGTGTTTTATGCATGAATGAGTATGCAGGCAGATTATGCAATGCATAATTTTTGAGAAAGCTGTCCCTCAAGTTGTTAGAGTGCTGAGATTAAAATTAAATTAAAGATTTTGTGAATTTAGTAATGATGGACGTTGTTGAAGATATAGATTTGCTGTTAGACGACGATTTGAATGAAATAATCGATATTGGAATGCAGTAATATAACATTTGACCCCGAACAGACCATTTCAACTATTGGGATAATTAAACATTTTTCAAACGTTTTCGAAGAAATCCGGAATCCCACAGAAAGGTAAATAAGACAAAATACCTTATTTATTTGGACCTTTGTACAGAGGTTTCATGTGAGAGAGCTCTTACATTTGCCTATAAGGACTAGGGCTAACTGTTTTTTTTCAATATACATAATATACCATTTATTTCAAATTAAAGCTTTCATCATTATGTGTTATAAGTACTCATATATGTGATATATCGAAATATTTTTTTCCAGGAATCCTGATCGAGCCCTTACACCCATGAATAAATTATTATTGACTTTGAGATATTTAGCAACTGGAAGTTTCTATATAACAGTAGGAGATTTTGGAGGCATTCACAAATCATCTGCTGGAAAAATCATCAATACAGTTATCACTGCTATTTGTCGCCTCAGAGAACGTTATATCAGATTTCCAGAAACTGAGGCAGAGAAACAAAGAGTTAAAACAGAGTTTTATGCAGTGTCCAGGTTTCCAAAGGTGTTAGGTGTTATAGATTGCACACACATTAGAGTTCAGTCCCCAGGTGGAGATAGAGCTGAAATATTTAGAAATAGAAAAGGATACTTTACAATGGATTGTCAAGTTATATGTGATTCCAACTACGTAATAAGAGATTTGGTTTGTCGTTGGCCAGGAAGTGCACATGGTCCCGATAGCTAATCCAGAGGACGAAGCTGCAAACTTATATAATGAAAGCCTTCTTCGAACCCGTTGTATAATAGAGCGAACTTTCGGCATTTGGAAAAGAAGATTTTCTATTTTGTCTCTGGGAATCAGAACGAATTTAATTTTGACCCCAAACACCATACTTGCGTGTGGGATATTACATAATTTAGCCTGCCAGCAACACGAACACATATTTGATGAAGTCGACAATGAAGATGATTTGGATATGATAGTCAATGATGATGTGAATCATCAACGAGATAGAGCAGCAGATTATGTTTTACAAAGTTTTTTAGACTATTTTAGGAACCTTCTATAAGGTATCCACATTGAGTATAATGATAATGTATGAAATCAAACACCATTTATAAATTAATTGTTTATTGATCATTTTTGTTTTTTAAAAATTTCTAATTCAAGAAGGCGCATTCTTAATAAATGTTATTTTTCGAGACGTTCATCATTTCTAGTGTTGAGCATTTTGTCCTGATGAATTTTTTCCATCGCTGCAGCATGGCTGTCTTTCTGCCATTAAATCATTTACATTTTCCCCAACATCTTGTTTCCTTAAGGTTTTTCTCTTCATGTTACTATTGAGCACTTCTCTTTTTTTTTGCAAGCCTGGGGTCCACTTGCTCCAGTTAGCATCTGACGAAGTCTTGAAAATTATTACAACCATAGTTAACACTAACAGGGTTTCATTCAATTAAACGTACGCTAACCTTTTCAGTATCCTTTTCTGCGTTCATTTAACCATCATCGACTACCTCTAGAATGATATTTTCGTTCAGCTGATTGGGCGAATTCTGAATTAAAAAAAAATATGAATTCAACAAACTGACTTTGATAGTTGTTCTCAGTATGTATGTACTCGTACTCACCAGTAATTCATGAGCTGCTTCTAAGCACTCCATCTCATTTGCTACCTGGAAATAATAATAAAGAATTACTACAATCAGTACGTAACATTATTAAAAAAATATTATTAACAATTTTCAACTTATTACCATTTGTTCGTTTGGATTTTCCAAAACCGATTCATCTTTTTTCTGATTCAATATACCAGCGAGATCTGAAATGAAAAATAATTTTGATACCAAACATTCCGTACATGATAATCATCCAACCTGTATTCGATAGCCCAAAGTCACTATCGTTTGAACTTGGCATACCACCCACCTGGGTGTTGAGCACTGCCAAGAGATCTCTTTCAGGTCCTTCGATCGGTTCAAATTTTGGAATACCTCCCCCAGTCTTCATACTCTCCTCTTTGTTTTTAGTTACCTTTTTCTTTAAACTTTTCTTGATGCCTTCATATTTGGCCTTCAAGCCACACGCAGTACGAGGAATTGTACCTTGGAATAAAAACAAAGGTGACTATCATGTTGAAGCTAGTATTGTCTGAAAAAAATATCTCTGATATCTTTACTTATTTATCAAATCACCTTTCTGAAATTGTCTTATATTCTGTTCTACATTACCTGATGTTGCATTAAATTCCGAAGATATTTTCTGCTTTTAATTTCCACATGTTGGAATCTGTTTTCTTATTTTCTAAGATGTGTTTGACATTCAAACACAATTTTACTAATAAGCGGGTCTCGTTTTGTGTGAAATTTGAAGCCCTGTCCACTTTTTTTCCTAAAGTTTTTTTTCCATTTTCAAAATCGAGTGAAAACCAACTCGTACCGCCGAGTACACGAAATATTTGAAAATTTTCTGTCCACTGTTAACACTAGCACAAACACATATGTTGTTCTCTGTTGTAAGTACAGTTTTGACAGCAACATGAAGTTAGGTACAATTCCAAGTCCTAGATAGGTACCTGAAGGATAGAATACCAAGAAAAGACGGAAGAACGTTGTCCCTCGGATAATTCTTTCTGAGAAATTTATCCGATAGATAGGTACCAGAGACTTTATCGGAAGATGAAAAGACCGTCCCTAAAGGGTCGAACAGAGATCGCTGTATCGGTCCATAGGCTGGTTCACTTCGACTCACCTTTTCCTTCGGAGAATTGAATCCTTCATTGTACACTCGTCCACTAGGTAAATGTACCCACCTTCCTTTCACTCTGTCGATTATGATTTGAAACGGTACAACCAAATTGATAGCTAAATCCAGTTTTTCCACTTCCCACAGTGCCTTGGCTTGGGAAAGTGTTCTGGGAAACCCTGTAACAAATTTATATGTATCGAGGGTGTGTAGTAGATGTTTATGACTGTGGGCGATGACCTCAGTCTTCAGATTAAGTATCAATTTTCTTCTCCTGGATATGCTAGCTCCCGTTCTAGTGCAAATAATATCAATTTGGTGTTCAGGTAATTGATCTCTACAGAAAGTTTCGTACATCGTGTATCATGGTATAGTATTCTTCACAATAAATGGTATTGGCTTAATAACTGCAATAAACTACCCGATTCAATCCCATTGTGTAGAAAATCATCTGGTAAAAGATGAAAATGTGCTACAGGGTCGAACTTAAGAAATTTGAATTTTGCATAATGTAGGAGATATACAAGTAATTTATTCAAATGTTACAATTCTATTTTATATTTAGTTCAGTGTCGCTATCGCTATCCTCATCTAAATAAAATATAATTGGCGCAATTGATTTTACCGAAAGGTACGAGTTTTCAACATTTATAACATGACTAACAGAACTTTTCCAACTCTCGGTAGGAATGTCATTCATACAGTTCCTAATTGATTCTACCACACTACCACTCAAAGTCGGAGATGTATTTTTTCCGCGCACGCTCGATTTAAGTTGGTGCCACATAAGCTCTATGGGATTGAACACGCAGTAGTAGGGAGGTAGTCGTAACATTGTATGTCCCAATTCTTCTGCAATTGTATCACAAACATACGTTTTTTTTTAAGAAAATGACTGCAGCACTTGTAAAAGTTCTTTTTTGTATAATTTTCCTCAAAATATATGTCATTTGCAGCCATGAAGTTTTGAATCTCCAATTTCGTATTCTTTGAGCCAGGAATTTTTTGCAATTGTCGACTATGATAGCTTGCGTTGTCCATTACTATAACGCTGTTTGGCGGAATGTTGGGTAACAGACAATTTTTAAACCAATCTCCAAAAAGCTCTGCTGTCGTATCTTCGTGATAATCAACACAAGAGTCCTTAATATTTTTGGCAGAAAGCCACATAGACTTTTTGTGACACCGGAATCTTTACGCTTTATTCTTGATTACATGGAATTTTCAACAATTCGTCTAAGTGAAGTAAGAGGCACCTTCGTCAAATTACTGGTTACTATTGCTGCAGCACCCGCGTTATATCCTTGCTGAAGTAAGGAACTATACACATTTTTTATAATGATTTTCGCGTCACAAGAAAAGTGATCCTTCTTCAACGAACCACTGGAAGAAGCACTATTACTTCTTATCCACGGACGCCACATACTGCCTATTCTGTACGTTGGGGTATAAAATTTTTGCTCTTAATGTCTGTAATAACAAATAAATGTTATAAAATTATTGCACGCCGTAACACAAGTGAACACTTTCAATGAAATACAAAGACTAAAATGAACAAGAAGTGTAGGCTGTAATCCTCTACAATCCCTCTCTGAGAAACAAAATTACACGAATCCGGTCCTTTTACATTTATGATGTGCATCTCGGATTTTACAACTTAAGGGTCTGATTGGTTTTATTATAATCCTTCAGTCAATACCATTTATTGTGAAAACTACTATACGAGATCGTATACAGACCCTTGATTATAGAGATTCATTTTTGGTATGAAAATGAAAGGTCGATTCGGAAAAGAATTGAATCTTGAGGAATGCGAAAGGGAAACCATAGAACGTACGGAGGCAAAGCCTTATAGACATTATTAGAACTCTGTTTTGTTCCACATCTCTATCTCTTTCAATAACGGGTCTATCGGCTGTCAACCAAATTCTGGGACACCTGGTGTATGCTGGAGTTGCATAGGACCTCACATCATATTTGTGCAAATGATTGCAACATTTGAAAAAAATCATAATCGTGGAAATTTTCGAAGCGAGCCGTCTCGATAAAGTTTGAGAAGGAAAAATTCAGCGAATTCCTCACGAAACCAATAATAAATCGTGGATTCAAATATTTACCATTGAAAACGAAAGAATTTGATTCTGTATTTGATTGGAATATCCCGTTCATGACTTAGTTATGTTAGGTTAGGTTAGGTCAGAAGTGAGTGGGTCCGATTAGTTTGTATGGTGAGTGATCTTTCAGGTCAGATGGTAAGAGTGAAGCCTTGCCAAACTCTGAAAACCTGATTCGATCCGCAGCGGGGCAGGCACAAATTATGTGCTCTGCTGTTTCATCATTTTCCAGACAGAGATGACACAGGCTGTCTTCTGACAGTCCGATTCTCTGCATATGATGATTCAAATGACAGTGAAATGTGAGAAGGCCAGTTGGACATCGTAGTTGGTCCCTACTGTAGTCCAACAACTGTTTGGTTTCCGACTTCGAAGGGTGAATAAACGCCTTGGAATGAGCCAATCCTGGAAGACT
Source organism: Zygogramma bicolorata (assembly GCA_032362365.1). Lineage (NCBI taxonomy): Eukaryota > Metazoa > Arthropoda > Insecta > Coleoptera > Chrysomelidae > Zygogramma > Zygogramma bicolorata. Next base: position 18,069 of record JAVJAQ010000691.1, read on the forward strand.
TTGCCAGAAGTCCATAAATCTTCTTGCCATCCAGGTATTCAATGTTTGTTTGGCAAAGCCTAAGGCGATGCCAATGACAGGTTCTGGTCCGATGAAGCTGCTTGCAGCCCCCTCCTTTGCAAGGGAGTCAGCAGCCTTATTGCCTTCCAGGCCAGTATGGCCCGGAATCCAGACCAGAGACAATTTGTTAAATCTTCCTATTGAGGAGAGTCGTTTTTGGCAATTTGTTACCAGTTTGGACGTTGATCGGTAAGAGCCAATGGCTTTCAGCGCCGCTTGACTGTCCGAGAATATTTTTATTGACTTGTGTGTGAGGTTGGATTCTGCCAATTTCTCCGCACACAGTTCAATAGCATGAATTTCCGCTTGAAATATGGTCGCATAGGTCCCTAGGCAGGTTGATATCTCTGTCCTGGGTTTGCGACTGAAAACACCTGCACCGGAACCAGAAGGTGTTTTTGATCCATCTGTGAACCAACAACTATCTGTTCTCATTATTTCCTTCTCCCGGAGGATCCAGTCCTCTCTACTCGGGAAAAGAACTGTATGAGGCAGTTCATAGTTTACAGTTGGAATCATAATGTCAGAGGTCATTCCCAGAATGCTGTGACTTCTAGTGTCAGCCAGCAGTCTAGTATACTCTGCATTAGATTGTTTTGTGCAATTAGCGATTTGCCCAAGTCTGTATGCAGTCCATCTAGCCTCTCTCCAGAAAAATGTGGAGAGGAGGTAGATCTAGAAGGATCTCCATGGCCGCTGACAGTGTGATACTGATGGCACTACAGATAGCCAAACAGGCCTGTCTCTGTAAGCCAGAGAGCTTTGCCTGAGCCGTTTTCTGAGAAGCCTTCGGCCACCAGGCAATTGCCCCATAGGTAATCATTGGTCTGACAATAGTCACATAAATCCAATGAATTCGTTTGGGACCTAAACCCCAAGATTTACCACAAATCCTTCGACAAGTCCATAGGGGCAGTTTGGCTTTGTGTAAAACTTTTTCCAAGTGAGCGTTCCAGGTGAGTTTTTTATCAAGGACAATGCCAAGATATTTCACCTCCGTTCCAAATGGAATGACCTCACCATTGAGAGAAAGTGGCTTTAAATCATCCAATTTTCTCCTCCTGGTGAAGGGGATTATCACAGTTTTGCTGGGGTTTACAGACATCTGCTCCCTCTGGCACCAACCGTGAACAACATCCATCGTGCTTTGAAGGATATTACAAGCTACCCTTCCCGACGTGGACCTTGCCGAAATGACAAGGTCATCTGCATAAGCTTGCAGATCTACTTGTCTTCTTCCGAGGGCATTAAGCAGACTGTCCACCAGGAGTGACCACAGAAGAGGAGATAGTACCCCAACTCGAGGGCAGCCCCTGGTGACCCTAAACCTAATGGCCTCGTCTTGAAGAGTCGTAGTTACAATTCTGTTTACCAACATGGTATAGATCCAACCCGTTATGGTTGTTTCTATGCCCCTTTTATTGCTAAATCTGTCGATTCGCCAGTTTGATAAGCATACTGGTGATTATTCAGGGGGGCTGAAGATAAAGCCACCTTCCTGATATGTTCGTCCAGTATCCTCTCAAGTCCTTTCAACAGGAAGGATGTAAGGCTGATTGGTCGTACCGATTTAGGGTGTGGGTCTTTCCGACCCAGTGACTTAGTACTTACCATCCAAAAGCCACATCTGTCCAGGGATCCTCTTCAGTTCGGATTTTATAAACTTTATCATAATATCGTCTGGTACCAGCTTGCCATCTTTTATATATCTCTCTGCTTCGACTCCGATAGCTGAAACAACAATTCAGTATTTGATCATTTCATATTTTTCATACATTGATTTTTCATGTTTATTTCTTCTGAATAAAGAAATTGTTATTTTGAGTTCTGATTTGGTCAATATACTTGAAATTCGAATACATAATGGAAGGAAACAGCTAATTCACTGGAGAAAAAAAATATAGAATCTAAATTTATTTAGCTCTCATATGCAAGATTGATTTATCATCAATTCAAATTTTCCTTTCAAGAGTTGCTCTACATGTCGTCTTAATAAAACTTTTAGATCTACGAAAAGCACAGAATTCTGATTCACATTCTTCTTATCGTGTGTTTCAGACTTTTGTTAGTATGCGATATCTGTCAGGAAGTTCATTAATATTCTGCCGGGATTTGAATTGTCGTAAAGATTACCTCTGGTACATGAAGCTCTTCATAGCTGGGATAGTATTGCATCAATATTTTAACGATTTTGGTTTTTGGGGTCCTCCTTCACATCCGAATAACGCATTTGGTGTACGCTACCCTCAAAGTAATCTGACAGTACGAACTACAGGGGGATTGAATCAGCGCACCATTTTAAGGCTAGCGCTAGCGCAATCTTCATGAATTTCTTCTTCTAGAATTATTTGAACGAAAACGTCTATCAAGTGTGTTGTGAGATTTTATGAGACAACGAAAATTAGATTCATTGAACTTGGTAATGGTAAATATAAGTTCAAGATCCTAGGGCCCTCAGACGTTATTTATTTTCTGAATGAAATTTGTTTGGGATGAAGTAGTGTGTATTTACCTTCATTGCATAAATACCTGCTATAGGCTGTAAAAAATGGTATCAGACGCTTCCCATCGGTGGTAGCCTTCGCCAGACGCTTCAAAAAACATTACTTATAATCATCATGGGCGACGAAGCGCCCTGGGGCGTCTCACAGTGCTACCAGGTCGGTTAGTGAATTCAATCCGGATGTCCGACTAACCAGGATAGGTCATCGACCGAAATATACAGTGTTTTTCTTTGATATGTTCCCCTCTTTTACTACTACTATATTTAGGAGTGGAATTGGAAAAAAAAACAAATGGAAAGGTGAGTCTTGTGACCAATCCTTTTAAAGGTCTTGACGAATGCTTCGCAACCCTAGAATATAAAGTTAAGCAAGTAAAGCTGAGTTCAGTTCAGAAGATGCTTGAACTTCTTGATATCCTATCCGATATATCACACAGAACATTTTCTAACACAGTAACGTCGATATTTCTTCGAATATTTATTATTTTCTGCCGTACATCCAGAATTGTTGCAGGTACAGTTCCGTGAACATTTTGCTTAAGAAGAAAAAAAAGTATCGATGTGCCAAATCTGGCAAGCGGGCTGGCCATTCCTTGGGACCTCGATGACCAATACAAGGAACGTGTAAAATATTATCCAAATAATTTCTTACTTGTCTTGAGTAATACGGTGGTGCTACATCTTGTTGGTATAATTATATCCAAATCGAATTCATTAGGATTCGCTTTGACGATTTTTGCGATTGGAGAATCAACAGTAGTTTCCAGCATATTCGAATACAATTCTGTTCAATTTATCATTTTCGAGATGGGTCGCGTGGTTACTTGTAAGACCGACAATCAAATAAGAATAATTGAACTGAACAGTGATATCCGTTGTCGTACTGAAATTTTTGTCTTTTTTATGACCATAAAATAATCTATCAAACCTTATCGGGTTGTGACAGAGAAAAACGAATATTTCCAGAAATATCGATGTTAATGTGTTCGTATTCAGGTAATTATCAAATGTTTCGCCATTTTGTAGTAGGTGAAGATATTAACTTTATATTCTAGGGTTTTGAAGTATTCGTTGGGAGCTTCAAAATGATGTATCACAGGAACTCCTTTTTCATAAAATTTTCTTCCCAGATTGCGCCCAGTCGAAATTTTCATTTGTCAATTCTACTCCAAAATATATAGGTCACAGAAATTGCTGAACATTGTGGAAACATCCCTTCAGAGAGTGCTATACCTTTATTGACGACTGATGAATTGGCTAACAAATTCAGCTTGATGGGCAGAAGGGAAAAGGAACCGTTTCATGTCACACAACTATCCGGATATTTGAGAAGTGAGTTTCGAAAAAGCAGCGTTCTCAAAGAAAACCTCTATCAGGATATATCCTTTTTTGAGTTGACTGAATAATTTTGAAGATGTTCCTGGAATTTGAATCTGCTACATACCTATTTGCGTCAGGAGCCGTTCATAAAATACGTTCGCATAGAAGGGGGGGGAAGGGTCTGGCTGAGTGTGACAAGATGTGACAAGGGAGGACGGGGGTATGCGGCAACGTGACGTTGGCCGTTTATATTTTTTGACATGAGCGCTAGCCAGCGTGACCACTTTTGGTAGAAATCTACTTTTTTAGTAGATTTCTGACGAAAATTGAAAAATTTTGGTATTAAAAAAATCTTCAGTAGATTTTGGTGGAAATCTACATATGCGACATCTTCTAACGAATTCCTAAACTCGTCCGATATTTTAATCAAATCTATAGTGACTCCATCTTTGCGAATTAATTTTCAATTGAGAATGGGAATTAATCTTGTTACAGTACACTGCATTTCACTATACAAATGAAACAAAGCGATTTTTTACTGTTTCATTGTGCTATTGAGCATTGAATCTTCTGATTATGTAAATTATGTATATTATTTGTGGCCATCCATATTGAAATTGTTCATAAATATCTTATAAATATTATTTATTATTTATATGTTCGTTATGAAAGATATGTATTAATTTATTTAAATTTTATTATAAAAACTGAATGAATATTTTTAATTTTCAGAATTTGTGTACTATCATTTAGAATTTATTATACTCAGTAGGGGGAAGGGGTGTCTTGGCTTTTGTGACGAAATATTTCTAGGGGGGGTCACAAAAAGTGTGACACAGTATGACAATGGGGGGGGAGGGGTCAAAAAAAGCTGATTTTAGTGTGACGTATTTTATGAACGGCCCCTCAAACATTTTGGAGAAAAATAAAAAAAATTTTTTTTTGTATTTCACTTATCAAGTTTGGGGCTTCCAAGAACGCGCTTCCCTGAAAGATATAAGTATTTGTCCTTATATTTCCTCTATATTTATCTCTCATTACTTATTCGAAAAGGAACACTTTTATTTTAACTTTTTATTTCATTTCAATCGATAACTTCATTAGATGAATAACTCCAATAAACTAAAGGAATATTTCAAAAATTACACAGGAACTGTTAGGAATTTTGTGATATTCCCCTTGTACCTCTCCTTACTAAGATGTATTGGTTCGGACTTTCATTGTCTATATTATTAATTCTATTGAAACCTGTTGTTAAGAACGAAAGGATAAGAATATAAAAATACAAATCAAATAACATGAACAAACAAAAATGTTGAAATATATTTTTGGTCGAAATTAAATTGAAGCTTTAATTGATCAAAGAAAATAATGTTGTGACAAGACAATTCAGTTATCAGAATATGACATGTCAGTAATATTTCTTTGTTTACTTTTTTTCACTAATATCTCATACTCAATATCTCATTTTTCAATGAGTTATATTTCATATTTTGATATCTCAATTTTTCTGTGACAACATCATTTTCTTCGATCAATTAGAACTTCAATCTAATTTCGACCAAAACATCCATATCAACCATTTTATTTTGATTTGATTATCTTATTTGATTTGTATTTTCATATTTCTATCCTTTTGCTTATTTCGTTATTTAAATTTTTTTGACTCATATTTCATATACGATATCTCGATTTTTTTGTAACATTATTTTTCTTCGATCAATCAATCCCTAATTTCATTATTGATCGAAAATTTGATTTTGATTTGAATTTCTCGCTTGATTTGTAATTTAATCCATCCGTTCTCAGCAACAGGTTTCAATACAGTTAATAATATAGACTATGGAAGTCCGAACCAATACGACTGATTTTCTTTGTTGTAGGTATTTTGAGAAACAATATTTTTTGTGCCTATATAGTGTTGTTAGAATTCAGCAATGATATAAGTCACTCAACATAATTCCATAGCTGAGTTATTGAAACAATAGAAAGTAACTTATCTACTGTTAATGTTACTTTAGTTATCGAAATGTGTAAATACAAGGCTTTTTATGATGAGCGTTAATTACCCGTTTCTGGCAAACTATTCAACGTATCAACCTAAAAATTTCACAGTATGCATAAATCAATATGACCTACACGACTGAAATATTTCAGACCATGCGGCGTTGTTGCTTCTACTATAAAGTAGCGGCTTCTTTGATTTTTCAAATAGAAAACCCCGTATATAAAATCATATTATGATTCACTATCACTTTTTCAAAAAAGTCATATACTATTTCCCTATACCTATCTATTACCGTTCAGAAGATATAAATAAATTTTGATATTGTTTTTACCAAACATGAACTTTTATAAATGCTGATAATCTTGAACTCTCTTGCACTAAAACGATCAAATTTGAAATAGAGTGTGGTGTGATACTATGAGGATCTTCACTCCGAGTCATATTTTCATTTGCCTCATACAGGGTCTTCAAAGAATGCAGACACTTTGATCTCATGAAAAAATGAGTGGAACTCAATTTTTTCAAATGGAACACTCTGTATATTTCAACATTTACAATTGGTCACAGATGATTCAATGAAAACATGATTATTAAAATACTCTTCAACCATCGAATAAAACTCTTCAAACAATAGTTTTATTAACGCTGAAACACAAACCGAAAATAATAAACGCATAAATTAATGAGTTAATTTAATCGTCAGTGTATTTCAGAATGTGTTCAAACACATCTCCACCTCTACTTAAACAAACATGTAATCTCTTCAAAATATTGTCATGTGTAGCGCTTCAGATCAAGTCTGTAGTCAAACTATTGAATGCAGTTGTAACTCTCGATTTCATATCTTCCATTGTTGTTACTGGAGGAGAGTAAACCATATTTTTAATAAAATCCCACACGAAATAATCTAATGGATTGCCATCTGGTGTTCTAGGAGTCCAACGAAAAGGTCCATTATTACTGATCCATCGGTCTTCGAAGATTTCAGTTAAAGCTTCGCTGACTGAATGAGAATTATGGGGTGGAGCACCATCCATTTGGTACCATACACGTTCTCTTCCTGGTCCATTATTCAAAATCTTTGGATTCCATTCCTCAGTAAATCTTCATATTCTGATGCATTCAAATTTTCATTATAAAACTCGATATGAAAAATTGAACCATTCTTTATGGCACAAATTACATTGAATTGCCATCTTTCTTGAAAATCCCTTTGGCGGACAACATGGGGATTTTCTGGCGCTCAATAATGACTGTTGTGTCTATTGAAAACTCCATTTTTTGTGAACTTGGCCTCATCTGTCCATATGATATTGTCAAGAAAATGTTCATCCTCTTGAGTCTTGACAAGTAACCATTCAAAGAATTCCACTCTACGAGGTTAATCAGTCTCTTCCAAATGTTGGATACAGTGGAATGTATAGGGATGCCATTTATGCTCATTAGGAATTCGAAAAATTGTCACGTAGTATACCCTGCATTTGGAAATGCATGAAAGTATCCCAAAACTGTTATACCATTGTCATCATCATCCACTTGAGTCTTCTTACGAATGATTTTTGGACGGAAGGTTCCATTCAACCTACAGTTTTTTAGTAGTCAATTTATCACATTATTATTCGGCTTCGGAAGTGGTGGATATCTTTCATGAAATACTCGGCATGTTCTGAGTACTTGCAATTCTATTGCACTCACCATAAATTATCGATAAATTCAAGAAATATTCATTACTGTAACCTACTCATTTTTCTATTATAATTGATAGCTATCACAAAATGGTTAAGGCTTTCGCGGCCGAGGTTATTAGTATAACTACTTCTCTTCGGGCTTGAAGGCCGTCGTTCTTCGGAATTTCTTCCTGACGTTTCGCTAGCGCGAGTGGCCAGCTTCTTCAGAGGCTTATTCATCTCCGATGACATCGGCCAGCCTCTGAAGAAGCTGGCCACTCGCGCTAGCGAAACGTCAGGAAGAAATTCCGAAGAACGACGGCCTTCAAGCCCGAAGAGAAGTAGTTATACTGATAGCTATCACAATCAGTCAAAACAACCAACGGAAGTCTGACGTTAAATAATTGGTTTATTTATTTTACCAAAGCGCACTATTAAAAAATATTAATGTGTACTGTTGTACGTTAGACACCAATACCTCAATGTATACATATTGCAACTCTTTCTAAGGTAGGTACAAACCAATTTCGAATTGACTGATCTGAGACAGTTGAAAAGCTGGATCAAAAAGAAATATTACCAAGCAAAAAAAAAATGTTGAATATCCTAAATAAGTGATGAATTCAAGATATCAGCATTTATAAAAGTTCATGTTTGGTGAAAAAAATATTGAAATTAATTTATATCTTCTAAACGGTAATAGATAGGTATAGAGAAATAGTATATGGATTTGTTGACAAAGTGATAATGAATCATAATATGATATTATATACGGGGTGTTCCATTTGAAAAATCAAACGAGCCGCTACTTATTTATAGTAGAAGCGACAACGCCGCATCGTCTCAAATACTTTAGGCGTGTAGGTCATATTGATGTATGTATACCGTGAAATTTTCAGGTTGATCCTTGAAATAGTTTGTCAGAAACGGCTAATAAACGCTCATCATGAAAAGCCCTGTATATCTGTAGTTTTCACTAGACAATCATGAAAATCAGGCAGAATATTCATAAAACAAAATATAATGAGAATTCCACTCATGTGATTCGATTGAAGATGCTGTTGATGAAGGTAAATCATCTGCTTCCTTCGGGGAAACAGATTCAGCTGTGGGGTCATGGATTGAGAGAGCGAAAAAAAGCACATCATATAGGACCCCACTAGAGTGCAAATGTACTATTATTTCACCATAGTAGGTAAGGGTTGATATATTTCTATTCGAGAAGAAATGTTTTTTTACTGTTTTAAGTGTAATACGTAGTTACTAAATTTTTGCAGATTTGTGTGATTTCCTGAACACCGGCAATGTTGTTGACGAAATGCGCATGACCCTCGGCATGTCCAATTTCATCTCCGGTTCCAATGGTAGTTCAGGATACATTTGAATAGAGCTTCTGTGATAGGGACAGACAGAATATGTGTCTGGGGAAACTGATCGTGACATGTCATTAAAACTATTTAGCAGGTATGTAAACACTGAAAGTACATACAAACATTACTTCAACTCATACATATTGTTATTGTTGAGAAAAGAAATGTATGGATATCCTGAGATCTTGCTCTATATACCATATTATTCGAGCTATAATTGAAGTTACATATCCACAGATAACTGTAACAAAGTTTCTAGTCCAGAAAGCACAGCTCTTACTTCACTCGTAGCATCATGGACCAAACACATATCAACGAGTTGTTTTGAGAACGTTTCATTTGATCTTACTTCCAATTTTTGTTATAAAACAAATGAGATAACAAGTATCTGGATATTCATGTGTTCTAGTGAATCTTAACTCAGATATATTTATACTATCGAACACAGAAACTCTTGGAATAAAAATTGGGTGTGTTTTCCGAAACAAGTAAGCATATCTTGGGGAGTAAGGAAAGAAATATGATGTCGAGATCGTGCTGACAGTCATCACCCGAAGACGATTGCGGATACCAACAATTGAAACTTGGTTTCAACATTTTTTCAAAATATTTCATACATTTTTTTATTAGCATTTCATATTCGATACCTCAATTTTCTTGTCACAATATTCTTTCATTTATTTCGTTATTCAACAATTTTTTTGACTCGTATTTCATATTCGATATCTCGATTTTTGTAAAAACAGTATTTTCTTTGAACAATCAATCCCTAATCTCATTATTGACCAAAAATTTTATTTTGATTCTCTCATTTGATATGTATTTTATTCCTTCGTTCTTAGCAACAGGTTTCAACAGAGTTAATAATAAAGACAATGGAAGTCCGAACCATTACCATTCGTATATACAAATGACGGTAACGGGTTCCTAGACACTCCGCACTATGTTTATTGGACGGAACTCTGAACAGATGATCAGTGTGTACTGTTAACCTCAAATTATGATTCACAAAATTCACAAAGGAAAACAAAATAAGACCCACCCATAGTAAACAGTTTCGTTATTTTTATTGAAGTGATAGCAGAAGTATACAGGCAATTTCAACAAAGTGGGTATGTAAACAGTTTTCACTCACCGGTTTTGTTTTGAATGTTCTGCCTCAGTTTGTCCCCGCTAGATATGTGTTCCAAATTGAAGTTCTTTATTATTCTGCTCGAAATCGTTCCTTTTCCTGAAGCCGGCGCTCCTAATATCAGAGATTTGAATGCTACCGAAGCCATTTCAGTTTATAATCATATATGTAATGAAATAAAACACAATTCTCTATCTGTTTATTCAGATATCTGTACATTCATTGAACTTTGGAATGAACGAATTCCATATTTCTTGAAACTGAGACAGTGGCGTGTATAAAAAGTTTAACATAATTTGGATAGAGTGAATACCAAATATCAATACCAAATAAGGCACTTCTTAGATATGCTGGCGCCCATGGTTATGGTTTTAAATAGTTGTGGGTCGGATATCGAATATTTCCTAATGAATAGGTAGTTTGGAATGTTAGAATACCTTTAATCTATCAGGGGATCTGCTGTTTCATCAAAATTAAAATAAAGATGAGTTGGGAGTAGTATTTTGTTGGGTAAATAAGGTTAGGATGTGCATAATATTCCAGAACCGGTGAATTATTTTGAACCTCATAGATAGTTGATTATTTATTTTGTACTACTGAATATAATGAGGTAACTACAGGGATCTGGTCAATGACTGGAATTAAATTCGTTATTCGTCAGTTATATCCGCGGGCGCATGGATAACATAAAGCTACCTATTTTGCATCGCTCCTCAGGGTGTGTTACATGATAACGTGCTAACTCTATTACCACTAGCAGGTTATTTTTGATCCAATTTCGCGTTGAAAACTGTATATGAAAATATGTTTCGTAGAGGTCTTAATGTTTGAACTACAGGGTGCTGAGTATTTAATTATATTACAATAATTTTGGTATGCCCCAATTTATTTTATGAAATGTAGTAAACATATATTCATTTCATAGTATTAGGTGAGTACCACTTTTTGAAGATTATTCTATGAAATGCATTTGCATAAAGTTATATTATCATGTTGTTTCGCGTAAGTGGTCTAGCGATATGCTAATTCAAGTAACTATTTTCGTTTTTTGTGCTGACCGAACGTTAAATGATATGAAACAAAACCAGATCGGCAAAAAAATTGGATTCCAAAATTAATTTTCACCTTGAGAAAAAGCAGTGGCGTTTAATTTTTTCCTTTGATGTGATTCAGTGCGAATCCAGTAGACAAGAATAAAATATTATGTTGTACACAGAAAATGCCTTTTGAAACATGGCCGATGCGTACTGGTTTTCACGATAACATCTAGGCCACATTAGAGTTACCTATCGTAGAAAAGCCCAAAATTCAACTCCTTATGTGAAGTTGTGACGTTCAGGACATAGTTTCATATGTTTTTTCTTCAAAATGGAATCTCAAATGACCTTCAATATCAGCATAATATTATTGAAATTTTTTTGACTCTGATAGTATTGTACTTACCATTGGAAAATCGCATGTAATCGCTGATGAAATATCACTTTTTCTCCAAAGTTTCATGTTATTTTTTTTCAAACACAGTTTATGCAGAAAAATTAATTCAAGTATCGATTTGAGTTTATGGTTGATCCCGGTCACAAATTTCATACATTTTTATGATATTTGAGGAACTTGACTAATTTTTGGGTGAGTATCTAATACGTTTTCGAAAATGTTGAATGTGGAATAATATCTGAATAAATTGATATTTCGATGGCATGATCATTCATGTTCCAAAATATCATTTTCGAAAGCTCGGTTTAGTTGTCATATCATTCAGAGCAGTTCAAAATCGACATCTCGAAAATGATTAGTGGATTTGGTGAGAAAGTTCTGTATATTATAGCTCATCCCACTGATGGGTCAAGGAATAGTTTTTAACGAGCGTTTGAGAATGAAATGTGATGTTATGAATCTTTGTTTTTTCCAAAATACTCTATTCATCTGAAGATACGTGTAATCAATCTGTCAGTAGAGGCATATGGAGATTTTTTTTCCATTCACAACTTAAAGAATTCACTGCGAATATTGTCAAGATAAACGCATACAAGATGGGAGCATCTCGTTCTACCCACATTTCGTAACACCCACAGTGCATAACACCCAAAGTGCGTAACACCCAAATGTCATAACACCCAAATTTCGTTATGCCCACACTCTCCGAACATACCCGAATGATGCGCTGTTGCCAAATTCATCCTTCTTTTAGGTTATGTTAGTTAGGTTGAGTTAGATTGGGTTAACAGGAAATTGCAGAATATCCGGTAAATTTTGCAACAGTGCATCATTCGGGTATGTTCGGAGAGTGTGGGCATAACGAAATTTGGGTGTTATGACATTTGGGTGTTACGCACTTTGGGTGTTATGCACTGTGGGTGTTACGAAATGTGGGTGTTACGCAGCGCACCCTACAAGATCGCAACTATAATATCCGACGAATTTTTTCAATTGCAAGAAGTTTACTGTTTGAACATCATCATTTTTTGGTGGATAAGTATTTGTTCCGTTAGAACAAATAAATTTACACTTTCACTTAATAATTATGGGGCCGTTCATAAAATACGTTCGCATACAAGGGGAGGGGAAGAGTCTGGCTGAGTGTGACAAGATGTGACAAGGGGGGACGGGGGGTATACGGCAACGTGACGTTCGCCGTTTATTATTTTTTGACATGAGCGCTAGAAGCCAGCGTGACCAATTTTTGTAGAAATCTACTTTTTTGTAGATTTCTGACGAAATTGAAAAATTTTTATATGAAAGAAATCTCCAGTAGATTTTGGTAGAAATCTACACGTGCGACATCTTCTAACGAATTCCTAAACTCGTCAGATTTTTTAATCTGCTCTATAGTGACTCCCTCTTCGCGAAAGAATTTTCAGTTGAGAATGCGAATTAATCTTGTTACAGTACACTGTATTTCACTATACATGAAACAAAATAAGGCGATTTTTTACTGTTTCATTGTGTTATTGAGCATTGAATCTTCTGATTATGTAAAATATGTATATTATTTGTGGCCATCCATAAATATTTTCAATTTTCAGAATTTGTGTACTATCATTTAGAATTTATCATACTCAGCAGGGGGGGGGGAGGTTTAGTTTTTGTGACGAAATATTTCTAGGGAGGGACACAAAAAGTGTGACACAGCGTGACAGTGGGGGGGAGGGGGTCAAAAAAAAGCTGATTTTAGTGTGACGTATTTTATGAACGGCCCCTATGTAAGTTTCATGCAAGGTTTTCGAGTTGCATGAATCTTTTTTGGTGCGATAAGATTCAGCGTCTTAGTTATTTCTACTACTTTGGTCCATTTGCGTTTGGCCAATAACTTCAAAATCAAATTTACTTTGAATGGTTCGTCTCGTCTGACTGAACCCAATGAGATATGCACAGTCTGCAATCGCCACGAAGCTGAAACTATCTCTCATATATTATTTGAGTGCCCTATCTATAGTGTCATGAAACCCAGTTATGAATCTCTCGAGTCTTGGGAATCATTACCCTCCTCCTTTGACGCACTTTCTTCCGATGATGCCAGAGTTATTTCTAGTTTTGTATAGAATATTCGAGAGAATATTTTGACGCTCAGGTCTTTCATAAATAATGAATGATCTTCAGTTTTGTCTCTATATATTTTTTTATATGATATTGTTCTATATTTTTTTGTTTTTGTTTTTCTCTTATTTGGCTCTTGCTGTAAAACCATATTTTCAGAAGCAATAAAGGTATTATTATCATTATTTCTGTTCCGCAAACTATAAATATGTGTTGTCTTCATTGTGATGGATGGTAAATTTCAATTGATTTTCGCATGTGAGACAATCAAACAATTAATTAATTAATAACAATTACAAAAATTGAAAATGAATCAATTCTTGCCAACATCAAGTGGTATTTTTAATATTGACAAGGCAAACTGACAGAATCATGACATTTCTCGCAGCGACAAGTTGTTACGAGAAATTACTACAGCAATAAATTGCATCTTGGAAATCTGGTGTTATACTTTACTGTTTTGGATTGTTGATGTTATGGTAATTTTTCAATAAATAAAATAGGAACGAATGAAAATCACGTTTATTCTATCTAGTAGTAATCATAATTACATTCTGAAATGGCATCACTGTATTTTCACTTACTGCTAGGCGATAGCATTAGGTACTTGCAAAACGGCAACACTGCAGTAGACACAGTCGAACAGTCAGCTCTCGTTCACGTAACCGCCTGTGTCTATGGTGGCGTTACCGTGATTACAAATGAATCATTGAACAAGTCGTGGCAGGAATGACGTGTAATGTTATGAAACTGGAATGTATTGATTTTTTCTATTTTTCTCTGGCGCATTTTCACAGGCAATTTCAATTCGATTCTACTGAATGAATAATAATTGAACTCAATAATGACATTTTACGATGGTTTCCTATATGCGACGACATGAAGTGTTGAGAATCACACAAATTAGTTGTCTGCAAGCCAATAAATTGTATATTGATATATCTTCTAGCAATTCTCAAAATCATAATGCGGAAATTTCACATGTTTGTTTGTTTGTCGGGAATAGAATGTGGAATAAAAAGATCAAACTCTTGATCCTTATAGAAATTGAAGCTTGTGAAAAACTCATCATTGAATTCAGGGGATGGGATATGAAACGTTGAGCAACATATCAAACATCAGGGTGATATTAGGGGATCGGATAGAATTCTGCAATTTGGGATTTTCATAAAATATGAGTCTTCTACTTGAAGACACTAGTGGGGCAATCCCAATTGGCTTCGGAATGATGGAAGCCTTGAGGAATCTTCAGACGGCTAACTCTGAACTACGTTATCTATACACGCACATGGTTATTATGCATATAACTCCACTGGAATTCATGCCCAAACCTACAGATATTGTGCAAACTAGGCACGACTTTATTAGGGAATATGTTGTGATCATCAATGATCGTCAAACATCACAAGGATAAAGAACTTGGAGCGAGAGCAGCAGAGCCTATATTTCGGCTCAGGAAATCACTCTGAACCACTTTCCGTTTCAAGGAGAAGGAATGTGTTCGGAAGTGTCTTACTAAATACGGAAATTTATAACAGAATGCCAAACATTGAAGGGTCTTATTACTTGTAAGTCTTCGCCGACCTGCGGCAGCAAGTAATTCCAAAAACAACTGGTACAGAGATATCAAGTGACCTTGATGTGGTTGCCAGGTCATAACGGAATCAAATATGATGGGGAAGCTGCGAAGGTAGAAGCCAACATTTTTTTTGCAGTGCTGGTAATCTTTCGTGAACCCGTAATGATCCACAAGAAAAAGGAATTCCGTCGCTGGATACTCGATCAACCAATATACCACTGGAAAAATGAACCATGACAGGAGTGAGGGGAGTTGTACAACTCAAAAGTGGTTGTTTCTGATTTCCTTGGGAGATTTTCTCAAACATGAGAATGGAAAATGTTCAGATCCGCACTAGTATTTACACGCCATTATAGCTTACGAAAAAAAAGCCAACTCGGATTCCAGAAATGGAACTTTACCTATTTTACCAATCACGGCATATCACTCTCCCGTTTGAGAGTTTACGCTCTTTCTCATAGGGTGGTCCATTAGTACATAGTAATCGTGAGTGGATATAACCCGTTTATTTACATCCCTCGTCGCCAAAAATGAATCTGAATTCGCTCATTTTCAACATCCATCATGAAACATAAATGGCATATGATTAGTATGCCAAATGTATCCATTAATAAAAAATTAAAATTGTTTATCTATCTCTACCTTCGGCCTGAGGATAACTTTTTTCAAATCTACATAAAACAAATAATGTCAATTATGATATGGAGTTGGGATATTGTAGATACATTTTTCGTGTATGTCTGATGCTCACTAATCGGTACAATGCTGGAAAGATTGCTATAGAAAGGCCACTATTGCTCTGATGTAGTGACCTTCGGTTGCTTTTGAAATATAATTGGAGAACACCATAGAATTGTGGGTACTATAACATTCCACCCTTTTCATCAGTTCTCACCCTTTTTGTTTCAATATAAAACTGGAGTCGACTACATTTTGACTTCGGATTCGTGTTCGGTTGCTCAAAATATGTATAAGTTGGTCTGAATAATTTTTCAGGGCTGGATGTAGTATAAATGCACTTTTACTGTGACTTTCTTTATTACCCTGGATATTGTATATCTCCTTTCCATTCCAGAAAATTCTGCTGAAAAACTTACACATTTCGAAATTCTAGGTCTTTTTCGATGATGAGAGTATATGCAACATAGTTCTTATATATCCTGAGTTGTTGTGTAAATAAAAATTCGTCCAAAGATTCAAAATAATAATTTTTGGAAGTCCAGAATTATTCCTTTCCAAAATATTGTTATCGATATCGTCATCTTCGAAAATGTCATCGTCATCTAATAGAATATCCATTTCGACAGGGAACTTCAATAATAGTGCGGGTATAGAATTTGAATCAAATTTAAATCCGCTAAATCTGACGGATGAATTCAATCTGGTGGAATTATTATTTGCTACCAGATCAAAAGGCGGTGCAATATAAAAGAAGACTTTGATAAGGATTAAAGGTCAATCCTGAATGGAATTCTTCAGTGCACACGGCTATGAGTGTTATAGTTTTAAGCTCTCATTATGCCACAAGAAACGATTTCAGTATATTATGCAATAATGATCATATGATGATGGCTATTATTGCACAAGCTCTGGGTTGATATATCAGGCGAGTTATTAGTTGCCATTTTATGAGACTAATGAATTTAAAGCTACTTTTGTTGGACATATCTTCAAAGTACTCACAACATCTCCCGAGAATGAAAAAATCTATAATAAATGCTTATTCGCACAGGTGATCCGGATAAATATGGCAGCGACAACGTATCTAGGCGCTTCGAGTCATCACGTTCATTGTGAGAACTACAAATTGACAGCAGGAGAACCAATCAAACTGTTTGGAGATAGTGAAGTCTACCCAGCTGCAGAATGGCTCGACATGAAAGGTTGTTTGGGTATGTCCAGATCACCATGTAATCCTAATTTCCACCTTTCCCTACTGAGTACCTTCGCATTTTAGTCATAGTTGTAGTAAATGTTATTCATGATATTTTCATACCAAACGCCATCGACTTCAATCAAAGTCCTTCGGCAAGTAGACCTTGTTACTAACTTCCTTTGCCATACCTCAGAGGCAGCATGGTTATTCGAGGACTGATTTTGAAATCAAGAACTTTTGGGTTCACTCAATCGAAACGCTTTTTGTCGGTACGGCGGTAAAAGTCAAAATTGGTGTATTATATGCAAATTCACATGGAAGGAAAGCCTGTAATGTTCAAAGAACACCGCGTGAATCAAGAGACATGTGATACGAATTAATATTCACATCGAATTTTTGAAGTTTGTAAGCCTCAGGAAAAACTTCTCTCGGCAAGTAGTTCAGCTGTTCTATTTTAGAAAGCTCACTGAGCAAGAGAGGTTCGACAGGTCTCCAAGCTCACAATAGAGGGGTGGGAATTCTGTACCCGTCGGGTCGTCCGTTTAGATACTTCCAAGTGTGGAACGATTGATGACAATTCAGAAGAACACCGACCGTGAAAATATCTATAGAAGAGAGACAAATCTACGACCCCTCTACCATGCTCCAACGAAGTGAGCAATTCTGTGAGCAAACAATTACCAACAAGACACATTGCCTCTCTCTGAATAGAATCAAAAAGCTTCAATGAAGGTTTTGGTGTCGAGCTCGTTACATGAGAACCACATCCCAAGATAGGTCTTATCTGAACCCGATTTTTTTATAAATTCTGCTCTATATATTTAAACGCAAGAGCCTTGAACTTTTGAACTTCAACAAAGCAAATTGTAAATAAGAACTTGACGTTTAATTTTATTTTTTCATTCATTTATTTATATCACCCTTTGTTGAATACCTACTCTCTGCGCCCTGTAGGCGCGGGAATGCGTCGGCTAATCATCTCGGATGCCGAAGTACTCTGGGGCGTCTTACTGATTTCCACGGTATCGCATTCGCTATTTCAACTCTAGGGAAACCAAGAAAAACCCATAGGGCAGGCATGTCGGTTGGTGTATTTAATCCAGATATCCCACCTACCAGGATTGGAATCTAGACATCTAACAGTTGCCTTTCGCACCGAGCCGGTCAGTAAAACTCTGCCCAGACTGCGGCTCGAACCAGCAGTGAAAATAGCCAAATTGAATTTAAGGGGAACTTTTCTCCTTTCACCTTCTCACCACAAAGAAGTGCGTTATCAACGGTTATAAAAAAGTTTATATTTTATATAATATTTCAGTTTGTGTTATTGCCAATCGAATCCCCAATTTTGCACTCGATTAACTGTTTATTTATTCTCTGTCCTGAAAAATGAAACAGTTTTCGTCCTGATAGATTCATTCCTGCAGATGATGAGATCAGCTGTTCCATCTGACTCTGTATACATTTCCCTATCGACGTATTATTGTGGACACTTCCTGTGAAAAATGTGATCACACAATTTTCTGCGTGTCAACCTTTTTCATTTGGATCTCTCAGAAAAGCAAAATTTTACCGAAATGAATCTCGAATTGTTTATGTTACTAATCAGTTTTATGTTATTTATCAGTCAGCAGTTATCATCTCGTCAGAAGTCAACAGACAGGAATATGCCTTATATATAATTTCAAACCAGGCGGCAATTCAAAAAATGTAATAGAAACCTACCAACCAACATACCCATCACAACATGAAATGTTTTTGTCCTGGAATTGACTGCAATAATATATGATAAATACTTTCAGAGGAGTATAGTATGTCGAAACAAAAGCAAATTCTGGTTTGAGTTTTCCCCCTTTCGTAAGCTTACTGTACATATGCCAAATGGTCTGTTCAATATAAAGCATCCAGTTAATATTTACGCCTTTTATTTCACAAAACAGAAGTACCTGGAATTTTTTTGAGATTTGATGATATTGGTGAAGGAGCATATGTTGTTTTTGTGTGTGTTCTTTGGTCGTTTACTGATTCATGGAATTTTATTTCAGGTGTTATAGACCCCGCTTCCTTCTCACTTCTACCCAATATGGATTATATAAGTATGGATGGCTGCACTATCGAAGAATGTTCAGCTGGAGCATTCGCCCCACTCGAAAAACTCAGAGCTCTCGACATTCGCAACAGCAAATTTCCTATCAATAACGAGATTTTCGAAGGTAGTAAGAGCCTAAAATCCCTTTCTCTCTCAGATCTGAACATAGCCAGTTCGACCAAGTGGAGTCACTTGAGCAATTTGGAAAGTTTATCTTTTTCCAAGTGTGAATTCGTAGAGTTGAGTGGAGAAATGTTTTCTGGGTTGCACACTCTGAAATATCTGTCAATTTCGGATTCCAAAATTGGCAGTATCAGTTCTGATTGTTTCGATGCTTTGCTGAACTTGGAAGGGTTGGATATCAGAGACAATGAAATCGAAAACATAGACTGTACCAGTATATTGAAACTGACTAACTTGAAACGATTTTCTCTCCATCACAACACGACACCTTCAGAAATAAATTATCAGGAATTCCATCAACTACCGTCTCTTGAGTCTATTCTTTTCGAAACCACTGTTTATAAAGACTTGAATTTTGATGAATTTTCCAATTTAAAATCTGTGGAAATTGGTTACTCTGATGAGGAAAGATTACCAGAAGAAGATGAAATAGTGGAAATATTAAAATCTAAGAATATTGATTGCCAATATGTGTTCTGCGGCAAAATAGATTTTGATATGGATGATATGCAAGTTTGCGGCTGAGCAGAAATGATGAGGTTTTTCCTTCAATACTCAACAGTTACCAAACTTGGAGCGAATTATAGATTATTGTCAACCCCGGTTTCATTTATTCAATGGTTCTGACCGATTGGATATATAAAATTGAAAATATTTCATTGCATTCAGAAGTACATCGCATATGTGAAAAGCACGTTCGTAAAATAGGATTGAAATAATGGAAAATACAAAAAAAAAGACTCCATCAATCCATGATAATTTAAAACAGGTAATTTCCTCATTATTGGCTATGAATATGACAAAACGATACTCTAACTTCTAATGGAAATACGTCTAATGGAACACAAGAATTGAGGGGTTGTTGGAGTTGAAGATCACAAAGAATCTCCTAGATCTCGACCCCTTGAAATATTTTAGTTTTTTTCCAAACGGACAATAAGAGCAATATTCCTCAGGATCATGAATTCCTTCGAACAAATTGTGATGGATTTCGGTGATCTTTCGTTGCTTTTAAATCAGTCATTTCCTTGTCGATTTATCTCTACTATGATAAAAGGAATAATGCAAGGAATGATAGATGATCTGAAGTTCTTGATATATTGTTGCAATTGTTTCCTCAATTGTAAGATCACTAACGTATTTTAATTTTATATTTACTATTTATGTTTAAATATTATATTTTCTAAATATATAAGATTTAATCATTTGAAATTATATAAAAATTTTATGAATCTCTAACACTAGATCTGTGACTCGTATGTTATGTAGGTAGTTGTTTATAATATTTCGATAAGATTTATTTATCATAATATGTAATATAATAATGATACATCCCCTTGTGACATTCATTAATTTTTATAAAATTAATATTTTGAAACCGAACTTTATTAATATCAATATCATTCAAATACTTTATTTATTAAATTATTTGTGCATGTTGTTGATCAGTTTAGAGAGAGAGAGAGAATTTTGTTCCGGCTGAGGCCGAGAACTCGATAACAGTGATCAAAGAGAATTATTTAATGTCAAAACGCCTAAGGGTGGGGAATGAGGTATCAATGTATTACAAGGCAACTGAACTTATGAACTCAGAAAAATAAATCATCAGAATTGAATGTGAAAAATATAATAACTATAGCAAGAAATGAAGGGTGTAAAATTGTAATGAAAATGAAAGTAGTAAAATAAAAACAACTACGTGTGTATTATTCATTGAATTATGGAAGTTGATACATGAAATTATTTCTCGAGTAGTTTTTTCAATTGGGGCCAATTTCGAAGAATATTGATTTTCCTGTTTTCAAAAACCAAGTACTCGCTGCGTTCATACATGCTAGGAATTTTGCTATGAATAACACTCATATCCAGTACTTCAGCATTTGTAAAGCCTTTTGGTTTCACGCATTCGAGGCGATTCAAGGGCTTATTCGTAGTCTTTATATACTGAAGTCAGCTGTTACATGCTAGAAGTGAAAATCTGACGGTAGATTACGAATACAATTTACTATGATATTCTTGATTTACCTTTCTAACAGCCGTTGAAGCGAGAGGTCATTATTTTCGCGTTCTCTTTCAAAATAACCAATGAAACATGCCACCAGCTCTTTTCAGCGCTCATTTATATGATTGGACATCTCCACAAATAACTTGGGATTGATGCTTTGCTATATATGATGACACAGCTTTTGATTACAATATACAATTTGAAATACCAAAAAGACGTAAACACAGAACTGTCACTTTCAAATAACAATTGTCGATTGATTACACTCAAACTCCAAATGAAGTACGGCAATATCGAAAGTGCTGCCAACTAAATTCGTAAGAACAACAGGCGTCAAATTTTAATTTTAATGGAAACAATCCCATGAATTTCCATCAATGGGTTGGTGCAACTGTGTTGATTTCATGTCGTTTTCGATGATGTGCAACAGTTTTTGATTTGTTTACTATAGAATTGTATTCACACACTGCTCATCCATTCGTTATGTTGTGCGATATGTCGAATATTACGTAGCTATCACTGCTAGAATCAGATCAGACCCCGAGGCCCGAATCATTGTTTATAGAGAAATAGGAGAGATAATCAGACAACCATGTGAAAATATTATTCTCACAAAATTCCTTACATTTTATTTACGGAGGTCGCACATTTTTTGATCACTCCTATACATAATACTATGTGAAATATTCAGAAACAAATTGAATTTTCCTGTGTCGTATATTATTCATATTTCGACTATTTTTCGAATGCCTGAACGTTCATTTCCTGTATATACTTCATTAGGTCTTTGTCAAAACTTTGTCGCACATTCTCAAGTGAATCGAAATATCGACATTATAGTGTAGATGGCGCCACAAAAACGTTTCAAATTTTTCTTGCACA
The DNA here is from genome assembly GCA_032362365.1 of Zygogramma bicolorata. NCBI lineage: Eukaryota > Metazoa > Arthropoda > Insecta > Coleoptera > Chrysomelidae > Zygogramma > Zygogramma bicolorata. The sequence goes on from JAVJAQ010000691.1 coordinate 40,274, forward strand.
GGTATTGCTATTGGCATCTTTCAAAGAGAAATAAAATATATCTCTGTGTGAAAAGCATTCGAAACGTTTTCTTCAATGAGAACCATGTCTTGTAGTATACCATCATCACTCTGTAATATGTGGAAAAAGTTATAGTTTTTCGATCGAATCCTGGCGCATACACCATCATACATGATGCCTTTGTACTAAATGATTTTTCATCATCTTTTTGTGCCAAGATCCTGGCATTTCAATGCAACAATTCCATTCAATGGATGGCCCAATAATCCCTGTGTGGTTTGTCGCGCCATCTAGCATTCAGAAGTTGATACACTCGTACTCAGAAACAGAAAACTAACGATGAAGCCTTTGTATACAAAGATGGAGCTGTCTAACCCTATGGCTATTTCAAAATTATAATGAAGAGGGAGCTGGTACGTAGTCACACATTACATGGAGAAGACTAGAAAGGATGGATGATTTTTAGTGTTTTGGTTTGGAATCCGAGTAGTCCAACATATATTCAGCTGCTAGATTTTCGCATTTCATAACTGGGGCAACTACCTCGAACTCTGTGACCACGTTAATTCTTAGCAGTAACCAAAACGAACCTCTTGTCATTATCAATGTCTATAATAATCATAACGTAGGCCATTAACTATAAAGGGTGTTTTGTGAATAAGTGCCACAAACATAAGGGGGTGATTCTGCATGAAAAAATTAACGCAGGTTGCTCTATAACTTCTCTCTGCAAATGCTTCATTTTTCCAAATACGATGTTGAATTTTTTTTTACTATTTTATGTATCGCTCTGAAAGCGGTCGGGTCGGGATATGCAAATAAAATTTGGTGGGTGTTAAGCGGTAGTTTTTTGCACATTCGTCAAATTGCAACTGATCATCAGTGGCGCGCTTACGGGTAATGATCTCGAGGATTTTGAAGAAAAATGGTACCTACGCTACTCAATTATTTCAAATCATTAATCAATTCGTGACAAACAATCTCCTTTTCTGTCTTTTGTAAGGGGCGCCGTTTTTATACACAAAGTAATACATCCTAACGAATAATTGTTATTCCTTTGATACATTATCTACATAGTATAATTTCATATCATATTCCAAATATTGAATACACCTGGCCGATACTTATGATATCCGCCACACGTGTTTCGCTATACAACACTACCTCAAGCAGGATAAATAAATTACAAGCCGTTAAGATGTTATATTTTTTGCATGAAAATGGCGCCTTATACGGAAAGATAGCAGGAGAAATTGTTTGTCATAAACTAAAAACTCAAAGAGTTATTTTTAGATTGGAATACCTCAGTAGTGTACAATTTTTTTTTTTCAAAAACATTGATTTCATTACCCTGAAGATTATAAAAATCCTTATCGCTTGTTAAAAAATGCTCAAAACTACCCCTTAACACCCACCAAATTTCATTTGACTCTCCTGATCGGTTTCAGAGCAATAAATAAATAGTCATTTTTCTTAAAACTGCAACACCCTGTATTTCGGAAAACGGAGCATTTGCGGAAAAGGGTTATACATCAGCATGTCATTAATTTTTCATGTAGAATCATCCCTTGAAGTTTGTCTCACTTATTCACCAACACCATGAATAATCTAGGACCCTGATGTATCAACTGATTCGATATTGTTTAGAATTTGTGGCAACAAACAATCAATGCAAAGGATTCCGTATCCTTTATATCAGGGGTGGCAAACTTGGTTGGACCCAAGATCTACTTTTCACTGACAACACCCTGTGCGATCTACCAATCACATACTTGAAATCTTGAATGAAAAAGCATAGTTCTGTACACAATTATGTAGTATTATATATTTCATTCTTTTGTATTCTCGTCGTTCGCGATCGACCGATTGGCCACCCCTGTTTTATATGTTCTAATTTTCCGCCAGGCCACCGTGCTGGGTAATCGCACGTTAAAAGATAAGACCTCCTTAATCCTTTGCTCGCACAAGTGTTGACTTATGAGGGTTGACGTTCGTCAGCAGGTTAACGGAACTAACAATTTAAGAACATTTTTTTTAAACAAGAATTTCAGTTAAAATTGATATATTGTCATGTCGCTTCTGCGTAACTATCCATTACCCATTTCTGCCAGCCAATAAAATAACGTATTCCACAAAAAAGCAAAGAGCGTCATTTTGCAGTGAAATTTGACAACTTCCTCTCCTCAGATATCAAGCAAGCATTTTATGCGGTTCATTCTGAATTTTCCCAGGTACAAACAAGTTGAGGCACTATTTTTTCTTGACATCATGAATATTATTGTTGACCTAATACACAATTGGGATTTTTTTTTAAAGAAGGTCTCCAGTGACGTCAGATAAGTTTTTATGAAACAAATATTCATGGGGATGCTTGAAGACTGGCTTTAAATCAAATATTCAAAAAATGAACAATTTGTTCAGGCCAGCCTCAACTCACCTACACTGTAGGTTGACGGACTAACACCTATTAGAAAACAACTACTCCCCTGGCTAATACCACGAAGGGCATTGGATTACATCCAACAGGTGTTAGTGTGGGATTCTTCACAGAAGAAATTCCACATATACTCTTGGCGATACACCACCAGAATTGATTTTCAATTACTGGGACGGGACACACTTGCAGACCGGTTTCGGGCTTTCTGGCCTCTCGTCAGTGCAAGGCAGTGCCATCATCAACATAAGCTGATGACTTCCCATAATTAAAAATCATACTCGAGTAGAGTATCTTCCCTAGACCTAGGCTGATACAAACAACTAGCAAAATAGCCGTTGTTGCGCCATCTGCCCGTAGACTAGGTACTAACCAAGAGCATATCCGCATGGCCCCAATTCCTCGTACAAGGAAAATACGAATGAAACAAATATTCATGGGGATGCTTGAAGACTGGCTTTAAATCAAATATTCAAAAAATGAACAATTTGTTCAGGCCAGCCTCAACTCACCTACACTGTAGGTTGACGGACTAACACCTATTAGAAAACAACTACTCCCCTGGCTAATACCACGAAGGGCATTGGATTACATCCAACAGGTGTTAGTGTGGGATTCTTCACAGAAGAAATTCCACATATACTCTTGGCGATACACCACCAGAATTGATTTTCAATTACTGGGACGGGACACACTTGCAGACCGGTTTCGGGCTTTTTGGCCTCTCGTCAGTGCAAGACAGTGCCATCATCAACATAAGCTGATGACTTCCCATAATTAAAAATCATACTCGAGTAGAGTATCTTCCCTAGACCTAGGCTGATACAAACAACTAGCAAAATAGCCGTTGTTGCGCCATCTGCCCGTGGTATTAGCCAGGGGAGTAGTTGTTTTCTAATAGGTGTTAGTCCGTCAACCTACAGTGTAGGTGAGTTGAGGCTGGCCTGAACAAATTGTTCATTTTTTGAATATTAGATAAGTTTTTGGTGAGAAGATGATAACATTGCTATATAGAGTGGACCGTCCTCTGAAGAAGTGTTGCTTGCTGATTAATCTAGGTCACCAGTGAACACAAAAGAGATGAAAGATAATAAACATGCACTCAGATCAGTAACGGATCTAATCTTCAACATTTTTATCAGATGCTTGTGACGTAATTATCCATTGATGTTCTATTTCCACACTTTAATATAATCGATCATATCTGAGTATTAGAGGAATTTGTGAAGTTATTAGCGATTCATTTTTGACTAATATATTCATATCCGGGAATTACCGTATCTGACAAGTTAATGCATTTGGTTGTATTGGAAGATATCTACTGTTTCCTATGATGTCATTCATATCGTTACAACCATATGTTTAGCTTGTATTCATTCGCAGGATCACTACTATGGTTCGGGTTTGAGAGCCGTCGTTTCCTGGAATGTCGAAAAAAACGACGGCGAAAGCCTAAACCATTTTTTTATATTTATATTGGTTATCACCTTTCCTTTCTATTATCTAATGCGACTACAATACAATACCCTACTGATTTCTCAAAATAAGGATCATTGAAAAGAGAACCAGCCTCCTTGGGGTTGAGTTTCATTTAAGATCATTCTCTTGGTGCTTTTAGCCTACTGCGTATGACTCTGGTTTTTCCAGCTGTGCTCGTATGATAACACCACTAATTTATGCGTTTTATGTGCTGGTAGTAGATCATACTGCACTCTTTCGAAGTACAGGTCGTCCCGCTCAAGACCTTATTATATTGGGTTTCAGTGGTTTTCGGTCCTGCTGAACGTCTATGGTTTTTCCGGGGCTTGATTGTCGGAAGCTGAATGTATAAGCTAAACGATAGCTTCATCGAACTTACAGTCTCAAGAATCAGGCCCCAGATACCTACCCTTCGACCAGACATTATCCGATTCCGAGGTCCTTGAAGATATAACGGATTGACATGAACCTCAGTGCTTTCACTGTCATCCTCAAGACATTCATGAAAACTATTCCTGTTCTGTATTTTTCTCATACGGCTGAGTCGTACAGAATCATTGTTATAGGTATAAGTTAACTCTGAGATGTTGCTTTTTCATGGGGTTGAGTGTTGCCTGGGTCCTCTCGCTAGGTGTGATTTTTCTGACACGTGCTGCCTTTTATCTAGTATTATTAATAGAAATTTGGCTGTACCTGTTGAGAGGTTTTGCTACCAGCTCGAGTTTTCACCCGTACTGGTTTTTCGACGGGTGACATTATTGCCTGGCCCTTGTTTAGAATAATTACAACCTTTCGTAGATTTGAACCAACCATTCATTCCTCTCACTTGCTGCTGGATCAGCTGAGGAGTATTGATTGATTTGGCTATCAGAGCAGTACCCTCTGCGGATGGTGGAGTTGTTCCTCTGGCTTGGGTATGTCGACGCGTGTATTGAAAACAGGTTGGGCGATATCGCTATTTTCTATGGGGCAACTGCTTCCTGTTTTTAATGGGAGAGAGTTCGTAGTTGACGCAGCATCAACAGCGGCAGCACCTTCTTTTGAGAAAGTGGTGTATTAGCTTGATCATGGGTGTTGGGAGTCCTAGATCAGTTGTTTTTGCTTTCCGTCCGTCGTGTTCAACTATGTTGATTGCTAAATGCACAGAACACAGGGATACATTCAGAAATGTAACTGCCAAGTTCCAGCGTGAAATTTGGAAGTTTAGAGTCAAAAACCACCGAAGTCACTGATGGAGGTAATTTTGTTCCAGTTGGGTAATGCTGAGCATTTTTAGGTGAACTCAATTTAAGTATTCGCACCCTGTATACGAAAGCTTCATATACAATGTATCAAAATTCATTAGAGAATTCCTCTCACGAAACACCCAATGAAAGAAGTTTTTGTTTCAGTCTAGACTAGATATGAGTTGTCAATGTATAAACCTCTTGATAGACAAAACATTGCCTTCGCGTGGGATCAGTCCGACGAATGGTTACATTCATCCAGTGTGAAAGAATTACAATTTTTGCAAAATATGCAAAAATGAGAGTGGACGAGAAAAGGTCGCTCTTAGGTAGTTGATCTAGAAACACGGTCAAGAAACAAACTCGCGAACGCGAGGGGACGGCCTTTTTCAAGTTTGTCCCCTACCAAAATTATGGGGGCGCGTTTCATTACGAGAATCTAATTACGGTCGGAAAATTTCGGGAAAATAAATAATGTCAAATTGATTCGTGTGCAGAGCGCCATATCTTGGAAAACCAAAAAATCTATGGAATGGAATGGAAACAGCCATGCACGATAGACAGAAAACGTGGTATGTCAATTTAGATGTGTGTTAACGTAAATAACCATTTTATTCACTTTTGGGAAGAGAAAGCCATCATTAATTTTATATCTGTTGTTTAAATCACAAGTTGAGAAATCTTTCTGACTCTCTCTGACATCGAGTAGCTATTGGGATGGGCCGTAGGGCGGCCTATAATATACATTTAGCCACTAGGGCACATTTAAAGGCATTTATAGATATTAGTACATCAGATTTTTGTGATCAGAGTACACATTTTTCTGTTTGTGGAATTTTTATTATTCTAATGCATAGAGACGGCCATTGCCGATCTCAGTTCATTTTTCAATATTTTAATTAAACTAAATAGTACGGTACATGTAATTTTTTTTGTTATAAATTGTTTTCACTGCATATTTCTTTTGTTATAATTTTTTTTCTAATCTATTTTGTAAGTTCTTATTTTCATTTCGTTGCTTATATATTGCTTAAAGTTATCAGAGGATTTCATTTCCTACAAGCCGCCCTATTTTCAGATTTCAGAGTATACGAGGAAGCAGAAATTAAACCCTAGGTTTCTCACTAAAGACCCTTCCTTGGTGCAAAGGGCCGAATTCATGTTCCTTTCGGAAATTGCCTTAACATCCAAAATTTGACGTAGAGAAATCTACGTCTGGTGACAGTCACTGCCTTAATGAATTCAAAAGCCTTTAGCCGATTATTCCACCTAGTAACGTGGAGAGGTATTGTAATCTGAATATATAATTTTTTTTTTTGAAGAAAGCATAAAGTAATTGTTGATAAATTATATGAAGAGAAATAGAATACTAGAAGCGTTCATGCAGAATTACAATAACTCTCGCAGCCGTTACATCTAGTGATCTAGCGTTGGGATTATTTTGACTAAAGTGTGATCTAGTTGAGAAATGTTGAGAAACATTGGGTTTGTCAAGTCACAAACCCTTGCCCCCCTGTGACAACACCTGAGGAGTGGGCAGATTGAGACCTCAGCGTGAAGTCACATTCACCTCTTGAAAATGGCTCCAAAATCGGAGCCGAAACGTCGAGAACAAAACTCCAGACGCGGTTCAACCCGAACTCAACAACAACATATATATATATATATATATATATATATATATATATATATATATGCTATATATAATATATATATATATATATATATATATATATATATATGCTATATATAATATATAGTGACAGAAGTGAAATTTTTTGTTAAAGTCGTAGATCATATACGTTTGAAGATCATTTCGATGCACAAATTGTCAACCATTGTTTAGAGAAATATATTCAGTGAACCATATGGAAATACTATGGATGGATACTACGGGTAGATGAACTAGTGATTTCGTTTCCAAGTCATATCATTTCTTTTGTTTTCCTTACGGACGTCATAGCTTGAATCACCCATTTTCTAGATTACCTAAACATAATAGCAAAAGATGGCAATGATTTCAGGAACAGAAGTTGAATTTTTCGTCAAGGTCGCGGATCATTCGAGTTTTGAAGATTATTTCAATGCCTGAACTTTTATTTCCTCCATGAACTTCTATCGTCAACTCTACTTTGAAGCTTCATTATTTTAACATTTCAGTCAAACTGACAGACAGAACTCTGCTCCTATTTTTCCCTTCAGAGTAGGAAACATTGTCAAGTAAACAAAAATATCGACATCATACTGTAGATGGCGAGGAAAAAACTCTTCAAATTCTTTTTTAGACAGGCATTGACTAACTATATCTCTATAAACAATGATCAAACTGACAAAACACAAAGCCGCTTTTATTTGTCTCTTCAGTAAAGGAAACTTTATCGAGCATTGTCAAGTGGAATGTAGGCATTATAGTAGAGATGGCGCAAAAAAATGCTTCAGATTTTTTTTCACACAGATAGTGGCTGTTTTACTTCTCTATAAACAATGGTATACCAAAATAGAAAGTAACCCAAATATTATGATAATTCGCCACCTTCGACATGTTGGCGTAACTAGAGAAAGAAGTGTGAAAGAAAACTGGTGGAAGGATGAAATATTCAATCCAGGTCCTGTGATTTTGATAATTCCGTATAGATGGCTCTCTGAGTCAGCATTGAAGTAGGGTCACTGGATCTAGTAAGCTTCGCTTACTCGGGTACGGACAATGGGTGAGGCCCTGGCGAAAATTGTTGTAAATTAGCCAATCCCAGAAGATACCCAAAAATCGGCCAATCGCAATGTAGGATAATTTGTTTATACGAATTCGGGGAATATGAAAAGAAGAAGTGTTTGAGTTCAGGCGAGTTCTGAAATTCAACAGTAAATTCCATCAGTTCTGTCACTGATTCCTCTCTCTCTCTGTTTGTGACGAACGACAAACAGAGAGAGAGGCTTCGGTGATAGAAGATAGAACTGACGCAAGTTACTGTTGAATTTCAGACCTCGCCTTTCGTGTTCGTGTATGCTTGTTCAGCAAAAATAATTAAGTGGTCTGTGTTGTTGAGTATAAAGTTTAACCGAGTTCAACTTACACAATATTCTTCATTCTGATTTGAAATTCAAAATTTTGAAATGAAAATTCGTTCAGTTAATAACTGTAAAAACAATGACAAAAGTCACTAACTATTTTCCATTCCAAGTGATGAGCTATTTACTATATTTTACTAGATTATCACCGAATATAGTTTTGTATAGAACGCGAATGAAAACAAACTTCACCGTGAATTAAATGGACCTTTCTTGATGTTTACCTGGGACTTGGGTAGAAGTTATTTCTTCAAATGGGAAATTCTGAGAAAGAATCACCACATACACAAATTTACGAAGTGAGCATTCACTACAAGAAGTTCAACATTACTTACTATTCCATATGAACAATTATTATTCAAAAAGATGACCATTTCATCTTACTTGAAACTGTTGTATAAATCTGCTGTTGATCCCAGTAACTTGATTGAAATAGTCTTCATTTCCGAAGTATCAAACATACAAATTATTAAATCAGTTGTCAGCGTAGGTAGCCTCAACTAAAAGATAGGACATCCTAGTTCATTCACATTTTTTTACCTGTGTTGAATTAGACTTTCATCTGTATATCTTTATAAAACGACCATTCTTGAAGTTTCAAAGATAGTTTTTTAGAATATGCTATTATGGCATAGATATTATAGAATGTATTCCTAGAAAAATAGATAATGACAGTCAACATGAACTCCATCTCTACATTTTATTGCCAAATATTATTGTTTGACAAAGTAGGTACTTACTTCACTGCTTGAATTTTCAAATCAGGTTTATCATTTTCTTGGAAATTACAGGAAAATCTTTAGAATTTAATAGAATTTAATGTCTAGCGACCTAAAATATGAACTGTACTAAAGAACTCGTGGTATTGTTTCAACATTCCTCTAGCCACGTTACAAATATTACTTGCAGTATTGTCAATATGTCGTGCACATGCAAAATTATTGGAATTCAACCCGAAAAATTAAAAGGAAATTAAAATTAGTCAAATATCCATAGGAAACACCCAAAATTTTAGTCGAAAACCTTTGCGATTGTTTACATTTTGCATCGAGCATCAAAATGTCAATGTCACGTCAATTTGAAAAATGACAATTTGTCTTCTTCTTTTATGAATTGTTTAAACAAATTAAAGTGCAATGCCATTGGTCAATTTTTGGGTAATCGTTCCGATTAGCTCCACCCAATGTCCGTACCCGTGTAAGCGAAGCTTACTAGATCCAGTGACCCTAGCATTGAAGAGCATTTATGCATATATTGGGAACCACATACGATGTAGTAAGCCAATGGAACAATGCGAACAGTTGGATGATTGATAAAATATTTACCTTCTTGAAACTGACTTTATTGTTTGGATTTTGGGGCGCTCTTCCCATTGCGAGTAAAATAAATTTTGTATTACGTGAGAAAAATTTTCAAATTTGAAACAAAACTTTTTCCTTCAATTTGCTGCCGAGGAACAAGTTATGGCAAACTTGTATTTATATTTGAATCTCTTTAAGATAGACGCTCACAGTTAAAATCATATCATTCGTCCCCACCGATACCCCGGAATTCATATTGCAACAAAATCGAAGTGAAGACACTAGAAAATAATAGCAGAAAACAATCTAGCGATGAAATTTCGGTGTCAGTGTAAAATGAAAGTAAGCGGGACATTTATTTTTGTGTTTCACAAATGTCAATTTCTTTCTGAAAATACATTGATCCTGCAAATGGATATGCGATGAAAAAAACTGTGTATTCAGAAGTTTTGGTTACATGGATGAATGTTGATTAGTTTGCGAAAAGTCGCAATATTATGTGATGAATTGAACATTATTTCGAAATAAAGCTGTCATTGGTTTAACTGCTACGACACATATCGAACCTCAAGATTAAGTTGACCTAATAATACAAGATCAATAGGGATATTGTTTCCTCTGAAAATACATTGGCATGAGCTTTTCTGTTAGCCACACAGATTACAGAAACAAGTTTAGATAGGCAACAGATTTTCAGATTTTTTTTTCACACAGATAGTGGCTGTTTTACTTTTCTATAAACAATGGTATACCAAAATAGAAAGTAACCCAAATATTATGATAATTCGCCACCTTCGACATGTTGGCGTAACTAGAGAAAGAAGTGTGAAAGAAAACTGGTGGAATGATGAAATATTCAATCCAGGTCCTGTGATTTTGATAATTCCGTATAGATGGCTCTCTGAGTCAGCATTGAAGAGCATTTATGCATATATTGAGAACCACATACGATGTAGTAAGCCAATGGAACAATGCGAACAGTTGGATGATTGATAAAATATTCACCTTCTTGAAACTGACTTTATTGTTTGGATTTTGGGGCGCTCTTCCCATTGCGAGTAAAATAAATTTTGTATTACGTGAAAAAAAATTTCAAATTTGAAACAAAACTTTTTCCTTCAATTTGCTGCCGAGGAACAAGTTATGGCAAACTTGTATTTATATGTTGAATCTCTTTAAGATAGACGCTCACAGTTAAAATCATATCATTCGTCCCCACCGATACCCCGGAATTCATATTGCATCAAAATCGAAGTGAAGACACTAGAAAATAATAGCAGAAAACAATCTAGCAATGAAATTTCGGTGTCAGTGTAAAATGAAAGTAAGCGGGACATTTATTTTTGTGTTCCACAAATGTCAATTTCTTTCTGAAAATAGATTGATCCTGCAAATGGATATGCGATGAAAAAAACTGTGTATTCAGAAGTTTTGGTTACATGGATGAATGTTGATTAGTTTGCGAAAAGTCGCAATATTATATGATGAATTCAACATGATTCCGAAATAAAGCTGTCATTGGTTCATCTGCTACGACACATATCGAACCTCAAGATTAAGTTGACCTAATAATATAATATCAATAGTGATATTGTTTCCTATAAAGATACTTTGGCATGGGATTTTCTGTTAGACACAGAGGTTACAGAAACAAAAAGCAGCAGCATACTCGTAAGAAACAAAAAGTATAGCCTCACATTCCTGAGACGGTTGTTGCCACAACTATGTAACAAAATTGGATACCAAGGCCAATCACAATCTGAAACTGATCAAGCATGTGCATGACACAAGACTACTCGATGCATGTGAGAGTCTCGAAATGGCAAGATGTAAAAACAGCATGAATGGTGACAAGGGACCTATCCCCTTCAGCCCGCTTTTCAATTCATTGTTAAGAAACTAATCAGAAATCAATACTAACAGATGACGTAACTTGCAGGTAGTCAGTTAGTTCATTACCGAGAAATTAATTAGAATAATTAACAGTAACAAACGAAGTCCACGTCGGACCGGAAAACTTTAGGTATATAAATAACTAACCCTAGCTCTAGATTTAGTATCAATTCTCTTCTCCTGAAGATGCTAACCTTGTTAGCGAAACGCGCGTCGAGTGTGAAAATATCAGTTTGGTGCTAGGGTAATTGATCTCTAGGAAAAGTTTCAATATATCTTGTGCTAAAGCTGCAAGCTATGATATGCTATTTTGCTGCAGTTGTATGGGCTTTCGACGCTGCCTTTTCCTGCATGACGAAAGGTTTTCAAGGACATCATTGAAGTCGTTCATTATCGGATTGTTTGTTATTTGTTTATTCGTCAATCTGAAATAATATTTTCGAAAAATTTTTATTCACCAAGTTTTTCATTATATTATAATGTTCAAAATCAAAGCTGGATATTAAATTGAAATTCATCTTGATTTTGTCAATTTTTTTCAATTCTCGTGGAATTCTCAGCACAGAGTCTGATTAAGGCGTTCACGACGATTTCATTCCTGATACCCTATTCATCATAGACCAACCTTGTCATGTGACCAAATGCAGACTATTGATTTTTTTGCGGTTATAACAGAAAATTCAAATTCAACTGTTCTTGACATTGTTTGTCTTGAATTTAATTTCCTTACCATGACTTCGTTGTGTTACAATTCTTGTCAATATTACAAAATAAATCAGGTCTCGCATGAAATGCCAAATTTCAAGCAATGCCAGCTCTATTCTCTCATTCAATTGTACCAGATTGGAAACATTGAATTACATTAAATTTGAAGTTCATGTTATTGGTGAAATTATTTTCCTATCGCCCTCTTCTGATTATCAGCTTGGAATGATAATTTTCCAATTCATACTCGTGAGAAATGACTATCATTCTATATATATGTATATATATATATATATATATATATATATATATATATATATATATATATATATATATATATATATATATATATATATATATATCCGTGGAGAACAGACAATTGAAGTCTTTGCTTGCTCTTGCTTGGTTGCTTTGTAAGGGGAGTGATTGACCAGGACGGTATGGACAGATATTCGTCTCACAGTTCTTGAGAATGAATTCAAAATGGAATTCGAAACGTCGAACAAATTAGAATATACCTAACGGATGAAAACCCAGAAAAATTCAGCTTGTATATCGAAGATCCGTGAAAACATCAATTTCTACATAATACCTGGATGGGCAGGATGCAGCCTTCAATATCGGACCCAGTCGGATAATGACTGAGGAGAGTCATTATAAATACCAGTTTCCGTGGAGAACAGACAATTGAAGTCTTTGCTTGCTCTTGCTTGGTTGCTTTGTAAGGGGAGTGATTGACCAGGACGGTATGGACAGATATTCGTCTCACAGTTCTTGAGAATGAATTCAAAATGGAATTCGAAACGTCGAACAAATTAGAATATACCTAACGGATAAAAACCCAGAAAAATTCAGCTTGTATATCGAAGATCCGTGAAAACATCAATTTCTACATAATACCTGGATGGGCAGGATGCAGCCTTTAATATCGGACCCAGTCGGATAATGACTGTGGAGAGCCATTATAAATACCAGTTTCCGTGGAGAACAGACAATTGAAGTCTTTGCTTGCTCTTGCTTGGTTGCTTTGTAAGGGGAGTGATTGACCAGGACGGTATGGACAGATATTCGTCTCACAGTTCTTGAGAATGAATACAAAATGGAATTCGAAACGTCGAACAAATTAGAATATACCTAACGGATAAAAACCCAGAAAAATTCAGCTTGTATATCGAAGATCCGTGAAAACATCAATTTCTACATAATACCTGGATGGGCAGGATGCAGCCTTTAATATCGGACCCAGTCGGATAATGACTGTGGAGAGCCATTATAAATACCAGTTTCCGTGGAGAACAGACAATTGAAGTCTTTGCTTGCTCTTGCTTGGTTACTTCGTAAGGGGAGTGATTGACCAGGACGGTATGGACAGATATTCGTCTCACAGTTCTTGAGAATGAATTCAAAATGGAATTCGAAACGTCGAACAAATTAGAATATACCTAACGGATAAAAACCCAGAAAAATTCAGCTTGTATATCGAAGATCCGTGAAAACATCAATTTCTACATAATACCTGGATGGGCAGGATGCAGCCTTTAATATCGGACCCAGTCGGATAATGACTGTGGAGAGCCATTATAAATACCAGTTTCCGTGGAGAACAGATAATTAAAGTATTTGCTTGCTCTTGCTTGGTTGCTTTGTAAGGGGAGTGGTTGACCAGGACGGTATGGACAGATATTCGTCTCACAGTTCTTGAGAATGAATTCAAAATGGAATTCGAAACGTCGAACGAATCAGAAGATACCTAACGGATGAAAACCCAGGAAAATTCATATATATATATATATATATATATATATATATATATATATTATGATATTTATAATGATAGTCATCTTTCTATATGAATGCGTTTGGCATCCATCATATCTGATCTAAATCCCAGTTATGTATAACGGGGATTGCTGCGAACGAACAATATTTGAATAATTTCTCGCGTAAAATGAAAAAATACATCGAAAGGACGGTTGGTTTTCGAACTTTTTTCAACAAAGATTAATTTTGCAACTGATGAGAAAAAAAATCTACTCTGGGTTAGTACTTGGTGGAATTTAATTCTACGAAAACCCAGGCATGTCTCTTCTCAAGAAAAACTGATCTATCATCATCAAATATTCAGATGTCAGGAGTAACTATTCCTACAAAATCAAATATCTCGATGTTAGGAATTACGATCAGTGATAATCTCTCATGGGAAAACCATGTGATATCGATCGATAAAAGTGCTTCCCAGAAAATTGGATTTCCATTTCGTTCGAAGAAATACTTCACTTCTCGTCAGCTTTTACTACTCAGATACGACCTGTCATGGAATACAGTTTTCATGTGTTGAGTTCGGCACCAAAACATTCATTGAGGCTTCTCGATTCCATTCAGAGAAAGGCAAGACGTCTTGTTGGCGATTCTTCGCTCACAGACTAGCTCACTCCATTGGAACATCGTAGAAGGGTCGGAGACTTGTCTCTCTTCTATAGATACTTTCTACACGGATGACTCGACGAGTACAGAATTTCCACCCCTTTGTTGTGAATTTGGTATTCTATCGAACCTCTCCTGCTCAGTCTTTTTTCAATAGAACAGCTAAGGTTTGGAACTTCTTGCCACGAGAGGTTTCTCCTGAGGCTTACAAACTTCAGAAATTCAAAGTAAATGTTAATTCGTATCTCCTGTCACTTGATTCACGCGGTGTTCTTTGAACATCACAGGGCTTCCCTTTCGTGTGAATCTGCCTATAAAAAAAAACATAAATTGTATCTCTTTCAACTTCTTTTAATTTTTTAGTGATATGAACATTGTTCAAATAGATGACTACGTGGAGTTTGAAATGTGTTTCGTATTTTGTTTTCGTTTTGATGAATGCGTTTGGCATACCAATCATATTTGATATGGATCCCAGTTATGTATCACGGGGATTGCTGCAAATGAACAATAATTGGATTATCTCTCGCTTAAAATGAAAAAATCACATCGAATGAAAGGTTGGTTTTTCGTACTTTTTTTAACGAAGATCAATTGTGCAACTGATGAGAAAATAAAGTATCGGCGCTGGGTTAGTACTACATTTGCTATGATATTTTTCAGCATCCACAGCAAAAAATTCCATAGATGACCACGGTATACACCTCATAATACAATTGCACTGCACTGCTTCGAGAAAATATTTGGAGAATTGGACTCATAAAAATGCTACCATCCATCACATTGTTGTGGCGGAAACGTCTCTCCTTTGAGAAATTAGTGATTCCACCCTCACTACACTTCTCGATTCTACGTATAGGAGTTTAACAAGAAATTCACTTCATATCCTTGTTCAATACAATGTTCAAACTGACATTGACTGTTCTGAAAGACGGCAAACTGGAAAACAGCAACCCACCCCCTCCCTACTTATTAACAAAACGTCTTTGACGAAGACGAAACAGTTTAAGATTTTCTCATCAAGGCTCATTGTGTTCCTGGAAGTTTAATAACTTCCCCACAACAATTTGATGGCTTTGAGAAATAATTTAGTTTTTAACGAAATTCTCATCTAGGAGCTTTTAGTAACTTCCAGTTAATGAAGGTGAATATTACCTTGCGAGATAATCATACTTTGCGGAAATTGACTCTTTTGTGGGTTGATGATAGTTTGTTCGAAGTAAGTCTTCATTGTTCGAATCGATATTCTCCCTGATATATTCATACTATTTCACTCATTTCTTCAATCAAATTTTCTGATTGATATTCCACAGTCGATATATCAATTTTCTTGTCACAATATTATTACATTTATTTCTTTATTTTCATTTTTTCGACTAATATTTCATAATCGATATCTCAATTTTTTTGTCGCAGAATTATTTCCTTTGATCTATTATCAAACCTTCAATTTCTTCCTCTTCAATTTCAACTTTGACCCCAAAAATTCATTTCAACCTTTTGTTCGAAATCGATTCCTCATTTGATTTGTATTTCTATGGTTTCGCTCTCAGCAACAGGTTTCACTAGAGTTATATAGACGAGTCCGAAACATTACTATTCAGCGAAGTGGATTTTGTTTCCGAAACGTCCCTGATAGGTATCTTGATAAAAATTATTATTACTTTTCAACCAAGATTTCATGTAACCAATTCTACTCCCCCAAGCCCTTTTATTTTGTTGAACATATCGAAATTATGTTGTTGGACGAACAAGTAACGCTATCTTTCTGCGAATTCACGAAATGTGAAGACTTATGAATTTCATTCTCCCTATACATCAGAAATATGAAATACACCATCAAGCTGTGCAGTTGTGTTAACTTTAGTTCCTAGCTCCAGTCCTCAAATCGAAAAATATCAACACATTTGACACCAACATTGAAGATTATTTATTCATTTATTTATTTTCAAACAGGTGAAAAAAACTTTATTACATGAAAATAATATTTCCTACAGAAAAATATGAATACAGTCTGACTTCAAATTATAAGAGTTCTAATATCTACATATGGATACAGTATCATTGTATACAGCTACTACACTTAAGCGAATGGAAAGAACAAAAGTAGTCATTATGAGCTTGGAAAGTATTTTTTAGACCATCATAAACTTGTTTGGGAGGGAGATCGAAGTTGATATCTGACATTAATAGAAAGTTGTTTGTTGTTTTAATCATTGTAATGATGGGTGAACAGTTATTTGTTGATGCATATGGTACATCGAAGAACTGAATGAGTTTTGTTGTTCTGTTTGGAATTCTTTCTTTAGGTAAAGATTTGAGATTTGGACAGTCGTAATATTTTTTAAATATTTTGTAACACATTATACTTCGGTTGGTCCCATCCGAATAGATCACCTTGTAGTAGTACCTCTATGACTGAAATGCGCAAGTTGAAAATTTCGATAACTTGAAGTTGATCTGTTTACTAACTACTCTATCACATAGGGTAAAACATTTTTATCTCTACAGCAAAACCCCATAAGTTATGCAACTGATGCATTACATTAACTTATTATTCATTTATTCTTTTTATTGTTATAATTTTTATTTTTACTTGTGATTTTATATTATATTGGAAAAATAAAATATTTATCAAACTTGGTCTTACACAAACATTTGTGTTTTCCCAATCATCACCACTTCCACATTTTCCTAGAATATTGAAAATGATCGAAGGGGACAAAGTAACATGTTTTGTGTTTCTGTTATCGCAGTCCCAAACTTGGTTTCCACAAATTGATATCAATTTTGATTTCCATTATATTGTATTTTGAACCACAATATATAATTTTTTCAGTTTCGTTTAAGCACCTACATCCACTGTGGTGCCATCTTTCCCTGGGTGAACCGATTTTGTCTGGCATCCATTTTCCAGGAGAAAAACTGAGGGGTGAACCTTCAGCGATTTTGATGGCATCACTGATTGCAAATAAGATGAAACCATATAATTTATTTTCGTCTCATTGGTGGATATTTGTGAAGGAGATGTGGATAAGGTAGATCGCCCATGGGTGCAGCTAGGTAAAAATTATTGTACTAGAAAATTACATAGATCAGGTTGAAATCTGATATCTCATGCATGTAACTATGATACAATGGAAATGTTTTAGAGGGATATTTTCAAAATACGATTCACTTTTTTCCCGATATGAGAAAATCTGGAACCCTTGCCAAGTGTTGACCAAATTGGAAAAATCGAAAAAGCCCATTTTGAAACTTATTGTTATGGTTGCTCTAAAGCTTGCTAAAGCGTAAAAATATGATGCAAAATCAGAATGAGTAGCATTTTTATTGTATGATCAGTACAATAAAAATAAAAAAAAAATAAAAAAAAATAAATAAATAAAATAAAAATCGTTTACCGGTTGACGAGTGTCGCCCTTCAGAGGTCGAATCTTCCGCAGAAAATGTATTGACGAGGCCTCTTGCCTCTTGGCGTGTGAGTCCCAGCACGGAAGCTCGATGGGAAGTTGAACCCGAGTCTTCATCTTGAGGGGCAGACGTGCTTGTCTCTTCACTGCCGAGAACCAAATTATTCACAGAAGACCAAGAGAGCAACAAATACAAACATGAATATATTTTTTTTCATAATTTTCCACGGTGAAACGTGAATTGTGTATGACATCCACGATTATCAATTAAAAAACCGCACACATTCAATTAGGTTTTTTTCTCATTTTTACTTATAAAAATCCTCATCACCCAGCTACACCTCAGCACAAGACATGCTGCCCCTTCTGCGGCCAACCAAATCGATATGAGCACGGACACCATACGATCAAATGAAGGCTGGTCCGAAAAATAAAATACTTTTGGTAAATTCTACAAAGACCAGTAATTACAAATGGTACATTTGCGGATTACCTCCGCAATTTCATTAAACGAGTGTAAGTTTTCTGGTTGAGTTTTGCAACATTATATTGTATTAGCATTCAAATACTGTCTGTATCAAATTCTTAGTTTATAGTGGTGAATTATGAGAAGAATAAACAGTTCATTTCGACTACTTCATTAGTATGAGATTAGTCTGAATAAAATTTTGATCGCCTTTTAAAAATTCTTTAAACATCTACAAGGTGATCTATTCGGATAGGACCAACCGAAGTATAATTGAGGATTAAACGACTTACCTGAAGGAAGTTCAATTCAAATTATACGAGGTTGGTCACATCCGAATAGAGAAACACCCACCCATCTCAAAGAAAAAAAATCCAATATATTATTTTTTCTGTCATCCCGACCCAAAAAGGCGATATCATCGCAAGGTATATTGACGGATATTCGGGTGAGGACTCGTGAGATAGGGGCATCATGAATCATTCTTTCTTTCAACTTGCGCATTTCAGCCATAGAGGTACTACTACAAGGTGATCTATTCGGATGTGACCAACCTCGTATAATTAGGATTGAACTTCCTTCAGGTAAGTCGTTTAATCCTCAAATAACACTATACTTGCCTGTCTTCTATTTTCTGGACTGGATCTTTTCTAATCTGTTTTCGTGAATAATTTGAAAAGGATGCCGAACTACAGCACCGAATTCAAGTTTAGGTCTGACTAAACTATTATATAGCGCAGCAATTGCTCCAATGTCATTGAAATGTGCACTTTGTCTCATTATAAATCCCAGAGTTCGTAGTGCCTGAGACGCTATGTGATTCAAATGTGGTTTATACGAGAAATGTGTATTAATCTGCCATTTTCATAGCGGTTATATTGGTTTTGCATTTTTTTATAGTGTAATATCATTCTACTAGTCAAGCCTTTTTATTTCATACCCATATTGGGAAGGCTGTGGAAAAATATGTAATTCGCCATTTTGAAGTGGCGGATACCTTGGATTAACAATGATACAGAATATATTGAATTATATTGTCTTTAGAACTGTGGAACAGGGCAATGAAAAACTAATTTAAATAAATCAAACATTCAGTTGATGGTAACTATGGTAACTAGAGTCACACCATTTTTTCACCTTTTCCATAAAATCATGTTAATTCAGATCAGTGGTTGATTCAATATCTCATACTATTTCTATATTTTGTCAGTACTAGAACTACTCATAACAAATTTACAAATGTTATTTCATTTTTTTGTGCATCGAACTGATAGAGAATAATTTCGAAAATATTTCAATTATGCATTATAATAATAATAATAATAATAAATCGGCTTTATTCATCAACTTCATAAACAAAAATCAACTCACAAACTAGTAAAAGAATAACCATAAGTGATGAATCGGCGAAGTATCAGCAAAAGCTGTTTTTCAACTCAACCGCTATTATCAATAACTTACGCATATCACCGATTAATCGGATATACCTACTCAAAAATCGAATGTCATGCTAGAAAAGTCCCTTTTCGTTGGGACACCCTGTGCAACTCATTACATAGGCTGGATATCCGAAAGGGGATTCAATGAAACAGCTCAATCATACCCTCCTAACCGTGCAGATAGCAGAGCTTACTGAGGCATCGGTTCCATCTTTGATTGATGGGACTCCGAAATAAACACAGGGGGAATATCTCACGTCAACGTCGAACATGAGACTGATATTCGGCTTGGAGGACTTGTCAAGATCTGATGTGCGATAAATGGCCGCGGTGATGACGCCGGAAAGAAGGGAAAATCCGGAAAAGTCCCGAATCAGGTTGGCAGGTGTGAATACCGTTCCGATACGACGGAAATATATAAATTCGGTGTCAGGAGTTGCGAATACTCCCGTCGTCAAGAGCTCAACTGTCGATTTTTCATTCCGACAAGAACGGATATACAGGGTGATCTATTAGGATGATAGAGTTCAACATAATTCATTATGAAGGCCAGACACATAATGGAGATTCAAAATGGGAACCTGAATGATAAAAGGGCAAGAAATAAAAAGCTGAGGATTGTAAATTTCACCAAAACACAGTGACCAAAACACAGGTTTTTGGTAGATTGCATAGACTGGGACTGACCGTCACGTCACGTCAACTAAATGTTGAATTCCATTGGCTATACGTTGGAGCCAGGAATAAAACGTTGCCGGCGTATCAGTCATATTGCCAACCACAGCATAAAATCTTCTTTCAGTCTGCAGATCGATGCTCACTCTCTGTCTGTCTCTCAATTGTCAATTGAAGTAGCCCTAGGCCATAATGGCCCTCAGAAAATAAACAAAAAACGTACCAAAAACTCGACAAGTAAACGAAGACAGGACTGCATGAAGCTCTCGAATTTCCCAAGATTTGCTTTCAATTCACCAACAGTTTTCGTTCAAAATGAAATTTACAAAACAGTTCACCAGATAAAAACTGAGCAAAATAAACCAGTCACCACATGGTAACTTCAACCGCACAAGTACATACTGTTAAAGTGAACAAAATTATATAATAAAATCCATGCATCAGGTATACAGTATGTAACAACGAAAACTCAACAGAGCTGTTTTTGAATATAAAAAGTAAGATTTAAAAAAAAGCTCGGATACGTCGTTTTCTAATTGAAGGGGGACACCTTTCAGACTACTCAGATTTTTGTAGTACGTACCCCATCGGAGGAGTGCGTCCAACGACCCTTATTTAGATAAGGAAAGTAGGTCGAGTGGCACCTTGTTTTGAAGGTCTTTCGAATACCTTCACAACTCTGTTAACAGAAAATTTTTGTGACGATTAGTTTTCGAGATAATTTGAAGTTTTGCAGGTATTTATATTGAGTTCAACGCTGTTTAAAATGAATCAAATTGTTTTGAGGTACAATTTACGTTCAGAACTTTAATTTCAAAATTAATTTTTGCTTTTTATGACAACCTGCCAATACGTGTCCATGTGATTTCGTATTTTTTGTTCATCACGAGAAGATTTTTCGGGGGATGGGGTTGGTTACCGATCGTTACAAAAATTTTCTTCCAACAGAGTTGTAAAGGTATTCGAAAGACCTTCAAAACGAGGTGCCACTCGACCTACTTTCCCTATCTAAATAAGGGTCGTCGCACGCACCCCTCCGAGGGGGTGCGTACTACAAAATATCTGATTAGACTGAAAGGTGTCCCCCTTTTATTAGAAATTGACGTGTCCGAGCTTTTTCTAAAAGTCTTATTTTTTATATTCAAAAAGGGCTCTGTTAAGTATTCGTTGTTACACACTGTATATCTATTATTAATAATTGTTCTAAAATTGTTCGTTTCCGTTAACCAGCTGACGAACGTCAACCCTCAGAAGTCGAAACTTGTGCGAGCAATGGATCAACGAGGCCTTACCTTTTAACGTGCGATTACCCAGCACGGTGGCCCGGCGAGGATTCGAACCCCGGCCTTCCGCTTGATAGGCAGATATGCTAACCACTACACTACCGAGACCATATTACATGTTTATGTTATCACATTCCGAGCTCGTGCAATATTTTACGAGGATATATTTAAGCATTGCTTATGTAGCTGGAACATTTTCTGGAAAAAAGCAAATGTCTAATATGTATTATATTACAATTATATGGAATTAATTACATTGATACAACTTGAAATCTGCCTCAAAATCTATCTGAAAGTATAATCGTGCAAGGAGAATAGTAGAGCGGTATGGAGTATGTAGGTTGTAGCTTCAATCTCCTTTGTGTTAGATGAGTCATTCGAAGCCAATACATACCATTCATACCAATGAGTCACAGATAAAGGGATACAGACTTACAAAAACACAGAATTCCTATAGATATCTGGCCATAAAACTGTATAATGCTTTGCCACAACAATTCAAAGATGGCGATATGTCCTGTGCTTCATTCAAATTTAAGATCAGTAAAAATTTAACACAGCACTGCTTTTACTCTATAGATGATTATCTGGATCATGTGCATGTGAGTAGGTTAATTATTCTATTTTTCTTGATATCACTATCCTCGGACTTCCACACTTATCCAACCCGTTTTAATAATCAGTTGAGACCTAATAAGTTCAGACTGACAACATCATCCTGTGAATCACTCGATGTTAAAATTTATAATAAGTTATCTGACGATTTGCAGAATCTCGCCACTCATCTCTTCAAGAAGAAAATAAAAAAGATTATTGATTGAAAATTGTTTTTATTCAATCGAAGTATATGAAACTCGACAAACTTCATTAGGAGTTGATAATAATCGCAAACAAAGCAATAAGATATATGTTTCTTGTTTTTCAATTCGACATAGTATAAGTTTTTATTACATGTACCTGTACATGGAGTATGAACAATTTATTTTAAATCCATCAGTACTTTCACTATTATTTATATAATACTATATAGTGCGTTTTATGTATGTATTTTGATGTATGTGCGTATATATTTTTTTATGATCTTATTGTCTCCACAAAAATTTTATATCCTACTTGCTACTCATGCATTTGCATACTTAGTCAATTATACGATGGATCTGTTTTCGATTATCTAGTATATTGAATTTTTACACTGTGTACTCTGTACCAAATGGTTTGAGTTGTCATAAATGTAATTGCATAACATGACCAAATGAAGAAATAATCAATGAAGAAAAATCTTTTCTTTTTAACATGTTCATACTCTCTTTTTATTGATTCACGATATGTAATCGTATGTTCGTTATGTCTTCA
This sequence comes from Zygogramma bicolorata, assembly GCA_032362365.1. Classification (NCBI taxonomy): domain Eukaryota; kingdom Metazoa; phylum Arthropoda; class Insecta; order Coleoptera; family Chrysomelidae; genus Zygogramma; species Zygogramma bicolorata. Next base: position 63,431 of record JAVJAQ010000691.1, read on the forward strand.
TGTGAAGCGTATTTTAACTATGTTTTATCTTGTGGATCTGTATCACTTGTACACATTAGTGCCATTCGTGTCCCTAACATATGTCTGCAAAACATTATCAGTGAACACTACATAATTATATTGTATGCTCGTGCAATGTTTTTTTTTCAAAATGCTCATCACAAATATCAAACAATGTTTGCTAAAAAAACAGGATTGCCTCATTATAATTACGATAACAAAAAAATATTATTGAACCTCTCTTACATTAGTACAAATATATGCAGAGAAGTTTTTTCAATGGACATGTTACATATCTTTAAAATGCATTATAAAAATATTATCATTACTATCAACATATAGCTATAGGTCCTAAAGTATGAAGATAGCTCATAATCATACTTATCGAAAAGCCACCAACTATAATTATTCAACAAGAAGATACAATTACACACTCGTAGTTCTGGGGAATCCTTCTGATTTTTCAGTAACACATAACGGTATTTCAACCATAGAGAACCTCGGAAAAGTCTACATTGCTACATTGTAATCAATTTGCTGTCTCTGTCATAGATTATTTCGCAGATGTAAAAAAAATAGGATGCCTAGTGATCGACTTCAACAACCTTGAAAGCAGCTAGAACTTGGTATACTTAGTTATTGAGAGGTATTCTTTACTAGCACAGTTCTTTCGTCTTCAGAAATCATTTCCAGAACTTATTCAACAAGTGAGGATAGTGCTATGGATATGTTATTGTTAGATGGGTCAGGCATGCCAAACCATTACTCTTGGGAAATTGAACGTTTCACTACCATTATCCAGAATGTGAGATTTTTTTTTTCATTGAATGAAATATATAATATTATATTTTATTGGGTTTCATTTTGTAGTTTTTATCCAATTCCTAGGCAATGCCTGAAAGTATTTATTTGTTTTAATTAAGAAGTTTCTCGTTGAAATATAAAGTAATGCCCCTTAATCTTGGTCACTTAATCAATACCTTGGCTTCATGTAGGTGCCTTTCCACTAACTTCAATATTTTTGACAGTTTCGTCAATATACGATGGGAGTTATAGAAGAGGTGTACTTGCAGCGAATATAGTTCCAAGCCTGGTACTTAGAAGTGATGTGAAAAGTCTCTAGAATGCCACAAAGCAGGAACCTTCATTTATGTTACATTCTAGTCACACGTTGAATATGTTTGCTGGAAATGTTCATGTGATATAACTGAAAGTATATATTGAAATGTGTAAAGTTGAAATTTTCCTGTCAGGTTACATATATTAGATGTTTTTGTGATGCTTGTTTTCACAGCTCTCTAATATTGGCAGATGAACAGCGACTTGAGCACTAATGGAATATTCAGGAATATTTTTGAAACTTCGAAATAATACTATTGCACAAAGCTTACAGCAATATTATTCTCAGTTCAGTCATACTTAAGGTTACTGTTAAGGTACTGTTTCGTATGATGTTATAGTACATTTCATTTAGAACATGTTCTCAAAATACCAAGTGTCACCCTCTCAACTAAGCTTAATTACCTAAACACCCAAATGATTGCACTTACACAGAATGTGCATTTTGCTATCAAAGGTTGCATCTTCCCACAGATGATGAATTTATTATCAAAAGTACATGAGTGTGGGTGTTTTCAATTAGAGTTTTAGGTATTTGAGCACCGTAAGGAAAAGTTCATTTTCCATACTGAATGTTCTAAGCATAAACTTGATGAAAATAAGAAAATAATCCAAAATATTCTTTAACAGTAACCGATAAATATAATCAACATACATATAAAAAAATAACAAAATCCCAAAATTATCAACAATTTGGAAAACTATTCTTCATCTCTTCTCTCGTACCATTGTAGGAAACTTGGTCAACCATATGGAAATATCATTTGAAGTGATGAAAACTACTGATAGATGGCATGGGGAGTTTGTCTTGTCGCTTTTATAAGATTCCAATTCATTCACCAGAGGAAATTAAAAAACACATTTTCGTCATTATCGTGGATCATTTAAATTTCAATAGTGACTTTGAATTCCACAAACTCTATAGATAACACTATTGTGCAGCTTCGTTGGCGACAAACAGAAATTTGCGGAGTACTTTGCTCTTCAGAGAACAAACTACCGTCCCGTGATATGTACAGAAAACGGTAATATAATAATATTGTAGATGCTGTCACAGCCTCAAATAGTTCAAATGTATTCTACACGGGCAACAACTGACTATCTTGTTTCTCTATTAACAATGAAATAGCTTAGTATGTTTATTGTACTTGGATGATATCGATCATAGTAATTTATAATGTGTCAGTCATTGTCTATCTTCCGTTGTCTGAAACGATCATTTTGATTTCGCATTGGTCACATTACTTCATGCTGAAGCCGATATTCTTCTCAAGGTGTAATGGAAACCATAAAGATTCTTATATTATAGATAAACAAACGATAATGTCAGTACAATACAATAAAATGTATTGAAGGAGAGGATGCCACCACCGAATACCTACTCAGAATATCTGTCATGTCATTTACTCGATAAATCGAGTTGAAGCCCTTCTTTATTCCTCCCTTGTAACCCACTTCACGCTTTCCAAAAATAAAAACAATTGTCATTTAATAATGGAAATATTATATTCATACCAGAATAAACCCACTACCTGTATGCAGGGCTTCATCACTTTTTTGTTTCTTGCATTCTGATCATTGTGAGAAATAAAACAGGTTTGCTAATTCAAACGAAATCAACCTCAATACCTATTGATAAAGTTGCCGATGGTTTGCACTTGGGACAGCCTGTATACAGCAGAAAAATACCTTCCGATACAGAAAACCGATATACAGTGCTTGATACGGAAAATCGGGCAACTTGAAAAAATGAATTCAACTTCCGGTTCCCTTGTTATCTCCAGAGAAATGAAACGGAATTTTCATCTCAGGCCTATAAAGTTTCTGACACTCGTGTTGACTGGTAATTTTATGCCCTGGAGCTATTCCGCTTCGCGAGGGTCAGTTGGTTTATATTCTTGTGGTTGTGCTCTACCCTGCAACACTCGTAATTTTCTTTTTATTGCCATTCTTTTGGGAAAAAGGGACACTTCTTTCTGTGCGGTGTTCCACTTGTCTGTCGATTTATTAACTTTCACTCTCGGTTATTTATTTAGTAGATCCCCTTTCTCTCTCGATTTTATGTGATAATGATGATATTATTAGACCAATTTGTGCATCAATCGGAGGGGTGAGAATTTTTCTAGGACCAATATTTTCACTTACAATTTCACAAAGGATTGAATCATTTCCGGAAATTTTCTAGAGGGCACGAATCATATGAAAAATTCCAGAAATTATTTAAGCTAACGTGGTATTTGGTAAAAAAATTTTACATCATAATTTGAAAAACAAAATAATCTCAACTGACATTTTAAATTAATTTCTATGATTGTCAAGTTGTTTGGGGTATTTCTGTTTTTGACATATATGTTGATTCTTCGATCTTTGTTCAAATGATTCTGTCAGAAATCTTAATTAATAATTACTGGTTAAAAAATAATATAGGTATATCCACCACATTTAATTCAATAAAAAATTTACCAACTTTAGTTACATTAAATGCTGAAACTCAGGCAGCCCTGTCTATTGCTCTTTGGTAATTTTAGTTGAATAAAGGTGGTAGAAATATATTTTTACAAGTAACATGAGGCAATTTTTAAAAAATTCCTATGCAGGTATATCTACCATATTTTGCAAAATAAAAAAAAATGCCAACTTTGGTTACATCAAATGCTAAAACTCAGATGGTTACTAGTTCAGACTATCGCCCATTCATAATCTAAGGTTACTGAAGTTGGTAGAAATGTATTTCGCATTAATCACAGTTTTAACTATATTATTTAGGGTTTGTAGATCTTATATTCATTTTTCGAACTGTCAAAAAATTTCCACTTAAATATCGTGGAGACTCGAAAAAATTTCCGGAATTTTGTTTGTTGCAATGGTAAATAGACACAAATGAGGCATCTTATTGGTTCAAAAGTGGAGGTATGAACTTTTCAATATTATTTATAAATCAACAGACATATCAACGACTTGTCTGAACAAGGGATGCAACCTCAACGTGCCGTACATAACTTCCAAAAATCCATCTCGACTCTTTAGGAAATTGGAAATAACTGATTTTGAAAATGGTTGAGTTGTATCCGAATCAGTTCCACATGAAAAACAGAAAAGAAATGGACCAACACAGACGAATTTCTGGAAATGTGTCCTTTTATTTCCTTATTTCTGCTTCCTATAACTTCGCACAAATCTGGTGCCCTAGAGTGCCTGATGATATTTTGTCTCCGCCCAAAAGAATATCATTCCGTACAACCATATTGTACCTAAAACGGCAAAAATAAGGAGCTGTTTCCAAAACCAAGGATAACAAAACATCAAAAAAGAAAAAATAACTGATATTTTCAACCCTCATATGTCAATTAACTTTGATATTCTACTGCTGGTATAGTTTTCATGAATAAACATAACAATGAAATTGCCACTGATATTTTATGATATTGCTCATACTCTCACATTACGACCCTGAGCATCTTTACTTTTTGTTCGTTTAACGGAAATTAAGATTCTTCAGTGGTATTTGCTACATTTCAATCTCTAATATATACCACACTAGTTGACCATAAGAGATTCAACGCGATACACATTTTTAACATCCTACATTATCGCTTTCAGTCTTCAATTACAAGATAAGACTTGTTTCTCACAAAAAAGTGAATTGAGTTGGTTCCCTTACGATGAGTATTTCTTATGCCCGCCTGTGAACGGTAGTGAAATTTCGATCTCGTTGAAAAAACAACTATTATCTCTTAACTAGCCGAAGAGTGCTTTGACTAACAAATGAAAATACATCTCCATCGAGAGCCAGATGACAATTCACGTCGGAGAAGTAATTGAAAAGCAACTGGATAGTGGTCGTTTTTGAGCAACCATTGGAATTCAAATTATTCCGCCTTTTTCGTTTCAATCATGAGGGTTGGTGAAGAAGAATAGGAATAATTCCACGCGAAGAAAAAACTTTGGGCTACTGGAATTAATTGAAAAAGTTTTATGAATCAGAAACGAAACCGTTTAATTCCTCCTGGAGAAAATACAGATGGCAAAGATTTCATTATTTCGACAACAATTTTCAATTTCCAGGTCAATTCAAATTTTTGTTCAGGGAAGGCAGAGATCATTCATATGTAGACCGAGTTTGCTGAAATTCCATTTGAAATATTGCTTCATCGACACAAAAACCAACTTTTTCGACGTACTAACATCACGTTTGTAATAAACATAGTTGTGAAATGTGCGATGTTCGGTGCATGATACTTCCTTTCAGAGATTTCACAGCATCACTTGAATCGACGTTATTGATGAGGTCTTGACAACAATGAGGTTTCTATTTACGTAATAACGTCTGATGCTGAATACTTTCATTAAAGATCTATAAGCCTATTACCAAATTCGATATCTCCCGAGTTTTGCTAACAGAGATATAATCTTCGCGACAAGAAAATCAACATTGAATATAAGACTAATACTTTTGGTTATCTAGAGTATCGACTAGCTCCTACCTGCGATCTTCTTTCTTGCCTATCAGTCATATGAAGAAGCTCGTATTTTGATCATGTACACTAATTTTTCAATATCAGACTGAATACTCAGCTGATTGGCATAGGACTCCTGTCATTTTCCATTGTTTCACTACCTTCTGTTATTTCTACATCTTCAAACGAATCCAATATAGCCTTGTGTCATGCATATCTGCCTTCACTCACCATGTGATCTTTATCCAGTGCATGTTAGGCGACACTGGAGTTGAATGTCATATTATTAAAATTTAATAATGGTCCTAGTAGCGAGTTTTCATACCTCGACGTCTTTTTTCCCATATACTTTTTGTTGCGGCATTGACCACTGATTTCGTATATTTTTCGACTTTCTTTTTTCTCTGAATCATGTCTAAATCCCTCGTTGTTGTAATTTACCAAAACCGTTCAGTCAAGATACATCCATCCAAATATTTTGAAAGCGTCTATACAATGGTGAAACCTGAGTTGGAAAACCCTCAATTTAATATCAGTTATAAGACAGTAGATATCAGGTGTTAACCATTAACCGAAAAAGAAATTTTAGATGCGGGTTACAGGCTCAAAAATGAATTCACTTCAGGTTCTGACTGAATTCTACGAAAGCGTAGAAGGGCCACACTAGTTATTTTTTTGATTTTCCGAGTTTGAACTCGGAAATTCCGACTTTAAACTCGGAATTATATTTTTCCGACTTCAAACTCGGAAATTCCGACTTTAAACTCGGAAATTCCGACTTTAAACTCGGAATTATATTTTTTCGACTTCAAACTCGGAAATTCCGACTTCAAACTCGAAAATTCCGACTTCAATCTCGGAAATTCATTTTTCCGGCTTCAAACTCGGAAATTCCGACTTCAAACTCGGAAATTCCGACTTCAATCTCGGAATTTCATTTTGCCGACTTCAAAATTGGGAAATTTTGACTTCAATCTCGGAATTTCATTTTGCCGACTTCAAACTCGGAAATTCCGACTTAAAACTCGGAAATTCCAACTTTAAACTCGGAATTATATTTTTCCGACTTCAAACTTCATAAATTTGAAATTTTGACAACTCATATGCAAGTATTCTGCAATTCACCAATTTTTATAAAGAACAAAATTTTCCAACAATTCGATAATAGAAAAGTTTTCCATATGGTGGAAATTTATGAATCTCACTGTATATAGTCTTGACCATATAATTCATAAAATTCAGTAATTCAGATTATAATGCACTTATGATGACAATTATTGCAATAGTCCAAATTTCCAAAGGTAGTATAGTCAGGCTAATTTTCAGCTACCTACAAAGTTCCCAGGAGAGTGGCAAAAATACTTTCATCGAATTCTAGAAAGCGAATTACAATAACAAAATACAAACTGAATCATTTATTGATTCAGATAAACGTGTTTTGACTTTGTGAGGGTAGAAGGGTTTTAAAAATAATAGTTTAAAAAACTAAAAAAACATGCTTTTATAGCTAACCGAACTAAAAAATAGAAAATAATTTTTAATTACAAAGAGATTATATTACGGTAGTAGAAGGCTAAACAATCGTTCATAGTCAATCAGCTCAAGATGAAATTATAATAAAATTTAAGTAATTAACAGAATAAAGTAATCCAGAGTAAAATCGTGGGGTGCTTGATATATTATATATTACAATCATTCTATCGGTAATTATCTTTGAGAGGAGACTTATGAAATGTAGTGAAATGCACCCCACGATTTTACTCTGGATTACTTTATTCTGTTAATTACTTAAATTTTATTATAATTTCATTTTGAGCTGATTGACTATGAATGATTGTTTAGCCTTCTACTACCGTAATATAATCTCTTTGTAATTAAAAATTATTTTCTATTTTTTAGTTCGGTTAGCTATAAAAGCGTGTTTTTTTAGTTTTTTAATTTATTATTAATTTTACATTCTTTAGATAAATTTATCAATTAGTTTCTAGTGGAAATGTGATATTTCTTACGAATCATTCCGCAATCTCATCATTTCATTTAAAGCTTCACTATTGCATGGGGAACTTCCTTTTAACTTAGAGCAATCAAGTTCTTCAATCCGAATACCGTCTGAAGATCTTACACGACTAAGTGCTACATAGGCTTGTCCAGCAGCAAACAATCGCGAGCCTAGATAAATTACTGCATGATCAACCGTACAACCTTGCATCTTGTGAACGGTCGAAGCCCAACTCAGGATTATTGGCAACATTCGTCTTTCAGCAGTTCCGTGGCTGTATTTCGCTGGGAACTATATTATATGTTACATAAATATCATATACAGTAATTTGCATGTATCAGACTCATGTACACCTACGCATGTAAGATAAGGAATGAACATTGTGAGAACGCAACTACCCTGAAAACGTTTCTGCCACCGTTGTGCTGTGCCGAGTGCCCGAACGAAAGAACGAAAGAGTAAGTCCGAAACTGCAGGCATGCGCAGAACGCGCGCTAGCTCTATCTTTTTTACTCCACTACAGAGGATCTATAAAAGAATGTATTAATCCTGGTGGTCCTTATAAGGATAATTGAAAACTATGATCAAATTATTGCATTGTCATCGGTCCTTGATACGTATGCAAAGTTTCAAATGATTCAGACTTCTGGAAATTGGTGAAAATTATGCACAAAGATTCCGTTACATACATATTTACAACCCAAGCTAATAAAAGCGTGTTAATTAAAAACATCGTACAGTAAATATTAGAATAATTTTTTTATTTATGAAAAAAACTCTGGTACTGAGATGCATTGATAATGAATAGAACGAGTTTCTTTTTTTTTCTTGGTTAACACAGAGCATTCTAAGAGTTGTCTAGAGAAATCAGGAATCCTTGGTTTTGTACCTAAGCGTGGGGAAAACTCACTGCCAGAGGTTTCCTTGTTATGAAATGAAAATCGAGAATTAAGGAACATGTTTACCTTTGGAAACATATAAAAACGAGAAGTTTGCGTTGCATTGTATCATTCTCAGTGCATTTTTCTTGAATGGAGAAATTTATTAAACAACAGAATTACTCCGTTATCATAAATTCCAATATATAATTTACAGATTGTAACGGTTATAACAATATACGTGCTATTACTGGGTTTTTACTATAGACTGAATAAAGATCGAAATTTACGACTTCGAAATAGTTTGAAGTCGGAACTTTCGAATTTGAAGTCAGAAAACTAAAATTCCGAGTTTAAAGAGGGAATTTCCGACTTTGAAGTCGGAAAAATATAATTCCGAGATTGAAGTCGGAATTTCCGAGTTTGAAGTCGGAAAAATGAAATTCCGAGATTGAAGTCGGAATTTCCGAGTTTGAAGTCGGAAAAGTGAAATTCCGAGATTGGAGTCGGAATTTCCGAGTTTGAAGTCGGTCAAATGTAATTCCGAGATTGAAGTCGGAATTTCCGAGTTTAAAGTCGGAATTTCCGAGTTTGAAGTCGGAAAAATATAATTTCGAGTTTAAAGTCGGAATTTCCGAGTTTGAACTCGGAAAATCAGAAAAATAACTAGTGTGGCCCTTCTACGCTTTCGTAGAATTCCATCCTTCATTACAAGAGATTGTTAGAGAGCATTATTTCATCCATTGCGTACAATTTTTAATTAAATTTTCGGAACATCGTCCTCTTCTGATATCTCCCATGAATTCAAGATCTACTATCAGTAATTTATCCATTTTCAGTCAATATTTGTGTGAATTATCAGACCGAAGAGGACAGGTTGATGCGGTGTATGCTGATTTCTCCACGACCTTCGACAAAATAAACCATGAGATAAAGAAAATTATTTGTTTGGGTTTCAATAATATTTTGCTAAACCTTTTTTTATATACACATAGTGTTTTGTTTTGGAGTTGAATTCACAACTCAGCTCAAGAGAGAAAAATAGGACTGCGGTAAATTTTGGAGAGATAATAACGTGCCTTAAAGACCTTACCTTTTGTTTTAAACTTCCACCGTTGGCCGGCCGGCAGGTAACAGTCGTGGGCTGAAGGACTTGCAGCTTCTTGTAATTTCGTGGTGGTAGGTGCTCGATAATTCTGCTTGTGCGATATTTTGATTTGATGTGATAGGTGTATGATCGATAAAACTACGGCGATCACTGGCGACCATAACTTGTTTACTTCTCGTTTCGTGCACCTGAGGCGCTAGCTTCGAGTAAAGTCTTGGAAGGCATATTTCGCGGAAATATACAGGGTGAATGAACTAAATTAGAAAAGCAGATTTTGGGGATTGAAATTGAAAATACTCAAGTATATACATAATTATATGAGTTACATAAAAGACGTACACAAGGGTGTGGACGATCCACATAGGATTTTGTTATTTTTAATATATTCTTTAATTATATTATACATTATTTTTGATAATTGTTTGTGACGTGGATGTGATGGCCTTATAAACATCAATAAATATATTAATTCATTCTTGTCATTTTGATAGTATATACCTTTTATATATTGTTTCTGGACATTAACTTAACTTTATTGATGTTTTTCTCTTTTCATTTGCAATATCAGTTGTTTGATGTGCAAACTAATTTGTGAAAATAAAGAAATTATTATTATTGTTATTATTATTTTCAAATCATACTTGAATAATTGAACACAGTATGTTACAAATAATGGATTTCGTTCATAAAACTTTATTGCAACCAGTGCTTCCAACTTGGGGCTATTGTTGTTCATTATATTCATTAATGATATTTGCGAGACACTAGATTGCAATAAATTAATATTTGCAGATGATAAAATACAAATAAAATTAAAGAGTGTTCGTGATCAATTCTTTCATGAAAGTTGTAATTTGTATTTTTTGATGGGAGGAAAAAAGCAAAAAAATCATGTTTCCAAAAAGTTGGCAGCAAACTTTGAAGTTTTCTAGATACCACTCAGAAAGAGGCGATTGCCACTAAAATAAAAATGTTGTCGGCACCCAAGATTGACTGCACAAGGTATTTCATTTGTCAAAAATCCTACATTTGCACCAGTTGGTTGGTGTGTAGATATGTGAGACCGGCTTTGGCGTGTTTTCTAAATTTTAGATTCGTTTACAATTAAATCTGTTTGATATCGTCCTTCCCAAATTGAACTATGTATCTATAGGTTTTTTCAGTTTTGCCTCTATTGGGACCTAGAGTATCCTCAAAGTCAGAGAGTCGGTAATTTAGAAGAAAGTTGCGTATTCCACGTAGTGTAAAAGACGAGAATACTTCATTGATGTATTTCATATACTCCTTCATTTCAGGATAGGAATAATTACAAAATTCTTGAAATGAAACTGGCCATTCTTGAACAAAACAACATTTCAAAAATATTATTACGTCTAATGAAATAGTATCAGGGATACCTAAAAAATTGATAACTGATAGAATTCGTCGATACTTCATCAAAATCCATGATAACGTCAGTGAAAAATACTCTCTGTGAGTTCATCTCTCTAGGCATAGTGTTTAATTAGTCTTCTCGTTGAATGAAAATGAGTGTTTTTCTGTCACGTTGGAAAATTCATCTTCATTCTCTGTATTTTAGAAAATGAAAGTGCCAATTTGAAAATAGAATATTCAACGGCTTCAAAATTTTTCCAGTTTTCTCAAAACGACACATGCTATTATCGATTGCTGTAAACCGTTCAACTGACTTTTCAATCCCACAACTTTCTCGTAATTCAACTGACTTTCTTACTTTGAGAGTTTCCGAAATCCAAATAGTCCCAAATAAATCACTGTGTTTACAAATTTCTCGTTTCAGTTATCACCTTCCACATTAATTTGTTTGATTACTAAATTCACGCCCTTACTGTGAATATATCCACATCCCCGAAAGTAAAATTCTGTAGGTGGTCGTTGTCTATCTTCCCTTCCACATCATGATGAATTTTCGTTCGATTCCTGATATCACATTTCCATGTCACGTCTGTCAGGTCAGTGAATGAAATCCCATCAATATACGAGATGGAAATAGGTTTTTTCCTGTTTAGTTCCTCTCATTCACGGGTTTGACGTGCCATATCTTTCATCTCTGCCGCAACCGGAAAGACCTTTCCTCATTTGAATATCACATAATATAAAAAGAAATTGAGGCTTTCTCTGTCGACTGGGCGTCTAAGGGAATCAGGGAGAAAATCACCCGAGATATGAGGTACATTTTCATAATTTGGTGGTCGTTTGTCTGTGTTTGCGTCTTCGCTTTGACAATCTGACTGGGGTGGGAGCCATTTATAGAGTCGTGTCGGATAATAATCATTTGCCTTATATTGTATGTGAGAAAATGTGAAAAAAAAAGTAGTTGATGAATAATGATTCATTGAAATATGTGGACGCGATGAAAGAGTTTAAACTGTTGTGAGCTAGAGAGGAGGATAGTTGGCAATTCCTGTGTAAAACGCATTTGAAACGCTATCTACACTACAGTGGCGGATCCACGGGGGGGTTTTCGGGTCCGGACCCTCCCCCATTGGGAAAATAAGAGATTTTTTTTCAATTTTTATCGGCTCCTAATTTCCGAATTTTGTTAGGGAACGAAAAAATGTCACATGAGCAAGACAAAAAAATAAAATAGAATATTTTTTTTTACTTTAAAATTGAAGAACTTTAATAATTATTATTACATTCCATTGAAAACTAAAGAGCGCGCTAGATTTAAACATTAGTAAATTCTCGAGGTCGATGAGTTCAATATGGGTATGGATATTCAAAGAAGCAAGACCATTCAGTCGTTCCTGTCCGATCCTACTTCTCAGGTAATTTTTGTACCCCTTAAATGATCGTTTTTCTTGAAAAATTGGACTTGTTACATTTGTGATGAGTATTGTGTATGCCGGTAACGGTTTGAATATACTATGTATGTGTAGAATATGCTGTTGATTAGGTTAAATCAACTCGATTCGATTTAGAAAAAGTAAAGTTTCAAACCTACTTTACCTCCTGGCTACACCTTCAAATTTTGCTCATGTCAATCTCTTTCACCTTTTTTTTGGATCTTGACTAGTTGTTGCTATACGGTAGCTCATAATTTTCTGTTATATATATATATATATATATATATATATATATATATATATTCACGAAATAGAAGAAAGAGTCCATCTGAAACAGCTACTCTCCTGTTTTTGTGCCGACGACGGGCACTGGGTTACATATGAATAATTTTTTTCCGCTCATTTTATATACCAAGCATTTGAAAATTTGAATCGAATACATAGAAAACATAGAAATATCTACAAACAACAAAATAGAGAGCTTTGTAGACAAAATCACACTCAGCAGGATAATATTTCATTTTAACCCATACAAGATCTCGTTTCGCTCAGAGACAATCATCACCCGAACTCTTTAGCTGGAAGGAGGGTAAATTATGAAAACTTTCACTGAAATCTTCATACATTACGAATTATTGAATTCGTGACAAATCTGTCATAAATTTCAATTGACATTTAGGTGAAATTCATTTATTTTATATTCGAAACCCAGCCATCGTTATGAAGATGATTAGGAACGTGGAGAGAATGAAGTTTGATGATTTTTTTTTCCTTTTTTCTTCACCGAATAGAAAATTATAAATTACAACTTCTATGAAAAGAGTAAAGTCAAAAAAATCACAAAATTTCTGTTCATAGGTACTTGTACATAATAATAATAATAATATGCTTTATTATTATAAGACATAATCTTGTTGACAAAGCTTAGGTAGTAAATACTTACTTAAAAAAACGCCATATATACCAATAGATAACGAAAATAAAACTATAAAAATACGTACAAAACATAGTAAAATGGAGGTTATAAAAAGTATGTATATATAAAAGAGTGGAAGTCAAGTTCATATAAGAATAGACATAGAAAGTAAAACTTAAAAGCTCCTTAATGAAGATAAAATTTGAGATAGTCAATCAGTTTAAAGTTATTGTCAAAAAATTCATTCAAATTAAAATAGGGTCTGTCAGATTGTTTGACTAACTTCGTGAATTGGAAGTCATTTATATTGGCAGATCTTATGTACAGAGGCAAATGATTGTACATTTTTCCTCCATTGTAAAATATGGAGTCTCTGGTGATGTTTTTGGTTGGTACTGTGAATTGCAGAGTGTGTCTGCTGTTCCGGGTGTTATAATGGGAAGAGGATGTGGCGAAGTTTAATATATATGCTTATTTATTAAACACACAGATTCCAGTATGAATAATGCCGTTTCCTGTGAAATTAGAAAACTATTGAATAAAGTTGGGCTGCATGCTCCCCAAAACGGTATTCCGTAGCGTAAGTGAGAATCTATGAGTGCATAGTAAGCCATCTTTGCAGTGCCGACTCCCAATTCATTACGAATTACTCTAACCGCATAACAGCCAGAGGAGACTTTGCTAGTGAGTTGTTTGACATGATCCACAAATTTTAAATTCTGATCAATGAACACTCCTAGAAATTTTGTGCTATTTTGAGATTCCAATGATCTGTCTTCAAAATAAAGTTCGCTGATCGAGCATCTAAACGATATTAAATTTGTTTTGGTTGAGTTGAAAGATAGGATGTTTGAATCACACCAATCTTTAACTTTCTTCAAGTCAGCAGAGATTATTTTATGTAACTCACAAGTGTTTTCATTATTCCAAAGTATGGTTGTGTCATCTGCAAATAAGGTGAACTCTCCAGAAATATTAAGGTTGGTGAGGTCATTAATATATAATAAAAAAAGAATGGGACCTAACACAGAACCTTGTGGAACACCCGAATTAATTTTCCTTTTTCTTGAAAGTTGGACAGTTTTGACCATTTGCGTCCGTCCCTTCAGGTAGGAATCGAACCATTTGAGAGTTTCTCCTCTGCATCCATAACAATGTAGCTTTCTCAGCAGCATTTCGTGATTAACGCAGTCAAATGCCTTCGACAGGTCACAAAACACTGCAGCAGTCTTTTCACCGTCTTTTCGCAGTCATCATGTCACTATTTGAATATTCCGGAATGTACTTACATTTTAGTGAAAGTTTCCAGTAATTTACCCTATCTCTTACTGAAGAGCTCAGGAGATAATTTTCTCTGAGCGAATGGAGATCTTCTATTGGTTGGAATGAAATATTTTCCTGGTGTCAGATTTTTTTAAAAATAGCTCCCTATTTTGCTTTGTATATTCCTATGTTTATTATCTATTTTATTCAATTTTCAAATGCTTGGTATACAAATTGAACAAAAAGGAGTGATTTCTGTGTAACTCAGTGCCCGTCGTCGCCATAGAGGCAGTTTTAGATGGACTTTTTCTTTTTTCTCTATGAATGAATCAAACGTCTCTGAATGATATACACGTACCTATCAACAGAGAATCGTTGCGATTTTTTTTATTTTACTTCTTTCATAGAAGTTGTAATTTCCATTTTTATATGCGGAGAAAAAAAAAAGACAAAAAATATTTCATCAAAATTTTTTTTTGTGTCTCCATCAAGAGTACAATTCACATTCTCTTTTCCATTGATTATTTCATGGTATGATTTCAACTTGTATTATAGAAAGTATGTGTTCTTTTCGGCAGCGTAATCAGAGCCAAACTTCTTGGAACTATGAGTGAAGAACCAGTAAGCTATAATGGAAATGAATTTTTCTGAATCTCACAAGTACATGTGTATATTTGGCGATATGAACTCGGTCAGGTGGAGTTGTTCAAGATCTATGCCAAGAGAAGCAGTCTCTCAGGATGAAATGATCCGATCTAATAACGTAATGCTTATACCAATTGTTTTGTACTGTTTCCCAACATCTATCATTTATCTCAAGTGGAGAGTGTTGAAATTTTTCTGAGAGCATTCGTAGCAAATACAACAATAGTATATTTTCCTTGAAAGCTCTGACACCCTAAAGAACTGATCCATTCTCCCGATTTAACAATCACTTTGTCTTTCATATTTCTTGGTGTTCTTGATATTCTGATCCACCTGAGGCAAATCAGTGAGATTGAATTTTTTTTTAAATATTAGTGTACACAACAGTATCACCAGCGAAAAATTTCTTGAAAACTAGAAATTTTCCTAGTATGTCTCGTATCCAATTGTTTCTGTGAGGATGGTGATTTCAAAATAATTTTCTATAATCAAAGTATATTCCTGAAGCAGTCGGCAGCAATCGTATTTGCTTCCACAACGCGAAATGAGAAAGTCAAAAACAACCTCGATTGCCCCAAACACTTTCCCTAGCCTCAGATACCCCCTCGCCAATTAACATTTCGTAACTCTCCTATATATGAACGTTGCTGGACAGCTGACAGGTCTTGAACTTGCCCTGGTTATGGTTTTTGGAATGAGGCAGTTATTGTAGCCGATATCAGTGAGGAGCTCAGAGCAGCTGAGTTTGAGGCAAGAGAAAATATCCAGGTGTGATGGGAATTTTTTGAATGAATATGAGGGTATTTCTGTCCAATGATGAATCAAAAAAAAAAAATTCTGAAAAACCCATTCTTGTCGCCTAAGGATATAGAGGAGGATGAAAAAAGACTTTGGGAAACCACCAAGTCATTAGACCGTGTAATTGTAATTTTGTAATAGTTAGCAAAGAATTCACCTTAAATGACCAAGGATGTGAGTTGATATTTCGAATATCTTCAACTTGAGCGTTCATAATAAGGCTTTAACTTTATCAGTTTGTGTATGAACGCTTCCATTAGGGTGGAGGTTTGGTCTATGAGTCAGCTACTAGAATATGTCTCCTGCTGAAAAACTCTCTCAGTGGTTTCGATAGTTGGGATTAACATCACAGAATTTGAAATACACCAGGCTTTCGAATAGTAAACCATTGCTGTTATAGGATAATGAATCGATAAATTGAGAATAAGCATTATATAGGCTGATAATTGTTGACATAAATAATCTAATTTCATCTAGAGTCAGGAAATAGCAAAATGCAAAAATAATATTAATGCTGACAATGGGCTTCTTCCATTCTTAGATGAAGCGAAGAAAATTTCTGCATAGGTTGTGCTTGCTTGCACAACTAAGATTGTAACTGACACTAGTTCTCAAATTGAGAATCTTCTCCTGAGGATTCTCACCTTCTTAGGGTTATTGATCTTCAGAATATGTCTCAGGATAATAATCTATCACAATTTGAACATTAAGGGTGTAGTATCCCTTTCAATTACAGTAGAACTATGGTGGACCATGTTCCTTGTTCACAGAAGGTGCAGAAATTAGGGTTTGAGTTCTGTCAACACCATCAATGATTCCAGAAAAATCATTTTCAATTACCATAAATCTCATTGTAAGCTGGGGTTATTGATTTGAACTATAAAATATACACATATTACCCTTGTTGAACTGAGAGAATGCTGCTCTTCATCAATTGAAAGAGTTATTTAATTACACTTTCTTTTGAGATCGCTGATCCCACTGAATTTGAATCTGAGATTCATCTTGAAACCAACCTCATTAACCGGCACTAAACAATCTTGTCCTGAGACCCGTTCAAAACCAGTTTGTATAAAAAATGTAATTCAACTAATATCTGAAATAAAATTCAATCACGCGTACAATCTAAATTGCGTTTGTGAAAACTTCCTTGAAATTTTTTCAAAGTAAATAATGCCTCTTTCTCATCTTCGGGTGAGTGAAATTCTAAAGTTTGGATCAATTCAGGTACAGTATATGTAGATGATCAATATACCCATGCTTCGAAATTTATTTTTGGAGATTTCTAAACCTTGTCGATAGGGTTAGAAGAATACATCTCGAGCATTTCCGAATATCCATCTTGGTTATATTCGTTTATTGAAAAATTCTACTCACCTGCACCTACTCACTTTGAAAAGAAATTATAGCTGATACAATTCAAAAACGGTTGCACGTCATCATGGGCGTGGTTAAATTTTGAAGTACACTGTAGCCAGATTGTTATAGAATCATGGGATATTGGAAAATAATTAAAATTAGTAATTGATGAATAATGTTGCATAACTTGAATGATAAATATCTGTTTCGATTGATTGAAATTAATGCTGTTTTGGGGGTAATTTATTCAAATTTCTATCAATCAGAATCGTAGCTGCTGGATTCACTATCATTTCCGATATTTATAATGATGGGTTGTATCTCTTGCCGGTCGAATAAATGCTCTGTATTAAACCATTTTCTTATTTCATTCTCTGTATGTTTTATCGAATTCTTCTATATCTCGGGAATGACAGTAAGAAGTGCCTCACGCCACATATTCAAACAATTTTCATTAGAATTACCTTCTTTACCTACGTGCTTGTTGTAATATGACTTCGAAATTCCCCATATCAGTTCAATTGGATAGAACATGCAGTGGTACGGAGGAAGACGTAAAACTTTATGTCCATATTGTTCTGCCAACTGATCTACTACGGATATTGATTCCGGTTTGTTACTAAAAAAAGAAAAAAAATATGAATATGAACATTGTTTGTGTTAGTTGCGGACCGTGCCACAATTCTGAGCAGTTCACTTGTAAGCATCTGTGTACAAAATTCTATGTTATTATTGAATAACCAGTCTCGAATGTCTGCTTTTTTTCACGATGAATAAGGTGTTTTCGTCTAAAGTACGTTGTGGTATGGAGCATTTTCCATAATGATCAAAGACGGTTCAGTCAAGTTGTACAATAATTGATATTCAAACCAATGTAAAAAATTGCTGGGATTCATTTCGCCATGGTAATCATCATTTTGGGATTTCGATGAAAAAACAAGTTCAGCGCCTTCAATTAATCCGTGCTCATTACCTGCGTGAAGTATTATATGTCTAAAAAGAATATTTTCATTCAAATCTCATGCGAATATGTGTTCATGATGTGTCACCTACCTTTTCCCATTGACTTTAGTCGTCTTAACACTTTTGACATTATCATCTTGCCACGAATGACTTATGGTACCATCCCTAAAAATCCAGGTCTCATCAAGGAACACAAATCTATACATAGATTCTTCTTTATTTTTAATATATGACCTCAAGAAATCAAAACGTTTCAGTGCAATATTGCTGAGTTCCAGAAGTCCCCGTTTCCATTTGAAACCAATCTCTTTCAGTAGACTGCATAGTGACATACGGCATTCGTGAAATAGTTCTTTCTCGCGTAATTTTTCCAACAGGGAATCATATCTATTGAATACCTACGTATATCCAATTTGTAAACTTCAAATTCTTACTGCGCTCGTACATGGTATAAATCGTGTTACGAATAGCACCTGTATATAGTAGTGAGGTATTTGTAACTCTCTTGGTGGTTTGACGTTTTCGAGGTGATTTGAGAGCTTCTTTTTTTTTGGGAAATTGCACTCACAGTATACATACTTGAGTTTAAGGCTGCTGCCACACGCTAAAAATTAATATCTGACCGTAGATTACGAATAAAATTCACTATATTATACTTAATTTATCTCTCTAACAGCCGTTAAAGGAAGCAAAGGTCCATTATTATCGCGTTCTCTTTCGAAATAGTCTATCAAAGATGCAACAAACTTTTGGCAGCGCTCGTTTAACTGCTTTGGCATTTTTACGAAGGTGACTACTTGCTAGGGAATGCTCAAAATACACTTTTTTCTGGATTTCAATATCATAAATGTATGTGGATAGGTACCCAAACACAGAACCGTCACTTTGACAAACAATTGTCAGTTGATAAAAACAAATTTCAAATGAAGTGCGGCAACATGGCGATTGCAGCCAAATTGATATCAAAGAAAACAGGCGCCAAATTTGAAATTCAATGTAAACGTTCCAATGCATTTCCATTAATGGATTGGTGCCACTGCGTTGATTTTATGTCGTCATCGATGACGTGCAACAGTTATTAAATTGTATTCACTATAGGTGTCAAGCTTAGAGTATATGTTTCGCTGTCTTTATTATTGAAAAATGATGCCAAAATATCCCCTTCAATAACCTCTGAAGGGCAGAACTTCAGTACCAGCGTTTAATGTTTGGATTCATGATCAGTGGCTCAAACTACATGGCTAACTGAAATTTTCCTGAAACTAGGTAATATGAGATACATGATCATTTACAGAATGTTCTATTCAGAAACTTGCTCTTGATAAAACCATAATGCTTGTTTGGAGAGACTTGACAATTTTGACATATATCAAGCAAGCTTCAATTCCACCAAGATGTATATATTCCTGGTGCGATCTCCGATTCGATATTGTTTTGTTAAAAACTCTAGACACGATCAATCATATCGACGGAGTTCACTGCGATTTCCAGTAGATAGTACAAGAATCGAATCTTTTGACATTGTTTTGACATTAGCATTCGAATTGTACCCGGTTTTCCATAATTTCACAGTTCTTTTCAACCAGCTCTTTGCTATTTGTCGTTTGCAGTTTAATTCTCTACCGTAGTTTTCTTAGTTATTTGTCGTTTATCTACCGTTGTTTTCAATTATTAGTCGCTTTCCGTTTGTTTACTAATTAATTTAAGTGTTGTTTTAAATTTAGTCGTTAATCGTTTACCATTTAAATTGAGTGTTGTTTTGAAAAGTGTTTCATAATGGATATTGAACGCTTTTGTATTATTTGTGGACAAAATAATCAATCATCTATTCATTTATATCAAGTTCCGACGGTTAGTGCAAAACATTCAATACGTGTACAGCTCATCCAATTCATTTTGGCACAGAACTAATAACGTATATGCCCAGCAATCTCTGTGAAGTATACTAAGATAATAAGACACCTGCTATCACCCATTATATGTGTTGTTCACTGAGCTGAAATTTATTCCTAGGTGTTTTTTCTTTCGTCATAGTCTAGACTACCAGTGTACAACTGGAAAAGTATATGAGTTTGTGCCAAGATGGATTTGAAAAGCTGCAATCAAGTCCAAGTGGTCAATTAAAAGCGAGATTATTCTGACGTTGATTAAAACAAAGTTCATCTTTCTCAGTGTTCATTTCGGAAGAAGTTATATTTGTGTTATTTGCTGATTGCTTGGCAGAATTTTCCAGTTTAACATATTCCAAATTCCAGCATTAGTGACAATGGTTATTACAAGCCCAGTAGGTACTTTTTCCCATCTCTGTGGTCCAACTCCACTACCTCTCACGTCGATACCGATATTTCGAAAACTCTCATCAAATCTAAAAACTTTCAGTACCGGATAGGAAAAATTTCTATGAATTTTGGTATTAATTTCTCATAACTATAACATATATATCAAAAATATAAAGCAAATGCAGCTATCTGTATTTGCTTCTAAACGGAAACAAGATATTGAAGAAATAGGCAAATTAAACATCGAAGATATAGCGAATTCTTATGTAGCAATCTTAGACAGAACTCGTGTATCTTCATCCTTTATTTTGTATAGTGTTGAAAAAAGAAAGTAATAAACTGATTCTGCACGGGTTCCTCCGAAATGAATCGCCAATAGAAAATTCGTCAGAATCAATAATGTCATGTGTCTAGAGTTGCTGCTTGGCGCCATCTGTAAACAAATTTCAGGAATGTGAACTTCTCCCGATATCATTATCAAGTGAGCCGTAGGTCTAGCGTTTTTGACGAAAACATCAACATTGTACTGGTATAGAAATCATTTCACCAGGAATATATACATCTTGAATTCCACCAAGTGCATTTTGTGTGAACAGTGAACCAGGTGATTGATAGTATTGTCACGTTTTTACCCTGAATTATAAAATAAGTGATAACTGAAACGGCAAAATCAAACAACTTCATTACAATAAACTCGACAAATCACAACTCAATAAATCACAAAACTATTATTGTTTCTCCGATTTATCCACTTGATCGTTGATTGTAATCAATACTCCGGACTGCTCCCCGTCCGCTACCTATCAAACATTGAATATTGGTCAATGTCAAGTTTGTTTTCATTCTGCATGAAGATATCCTGTCTAGTCTATGTCACATCAACATTAACTTTTTGTGTTTTTCCAACTTATTTAAAGGTACAGCAGCACATTGAGATTGGCCAATTTTCGGATATCGCCTGGGATTGGTCAATTTGAGACAAGTTTTGTCAGGAGTCCTTCCTTGTCCATACCTGAGTAAGCAAAGGTTGCTAAATACAGTTACGTCAGCTTCAAATCCTTTTCACAAACACAATGACAAACTTTCGTATCTATACCCATTAGCGAGATGGTCAAGTGATCAAAAACGCTAACCATACGACATTTTTCAGATTCAGATAGTCTTCTCCCAATTCCTGTCCGACAGTCAAAATCAATCAACTGAGTCAAAATGCTACCCCTGAGATATTATTCAGATAGTATTCTCTCAATTCCTGTCCTACAGTCAAAATCCTTTATGGTTTCATCAGCCAAAATAAACTCGAAGCAAAGTCCAAAAGTGCTAAGAATTTGTCATTTTATTGCTTATGATTATCTCAGATCATCTCAGATCATCTAGGAAGCTCACCAATTTATGGGCTGTCCTGAATCTTGATTTATAATCAGGTGTTATTTTGTTCTGTTCGACAGATGATTCAATTCAATGATAAATGTGCTTCTCAAAAGATTATTGGATTACATCCCTGAATTCTTTTTGTTTTTTAATTCTTGACAGCGGTCTTACAGTTGCTTTTTTCCAAGGAGTTGAATGAAAAAAATTAACTTGTGATGTTGAGACTTGCATCAGTACCAAAGATCGTAATTAATATCGTCTATAATTGATAATCCATAAAGAATATTTTGTATACAATTTCATATTGGTTCTCTCGGTCAATTCACTGTTATTTTCATGAAATTAATTTTTCCAGATATTAGGTTGGGTGTCTGATCACGAAAAAATAATTCAATTTGCTGCTATGTTTATATCGTCTGCTATGTTAGATTGGTTCTTGTATGCGAATATGTTGTATGTTTGAAATTTGGTAGGTAGTTGTTTGCCAAGAACAAATGCGTCAATTTTGACGCTCTTTCAATCCGGTTGTATATATTGGATTGCACATGTTCAAAAACAAATAGATAGATCCCTGTCAATAGTATTCTGATCAGGCAAAATACAACGATAACTTTGACTGTTCTTCGTCCAAGTCAG
The DNA here is from genome assembly GCA_032362365.1 of Zygogramma bicolorata. Taxonomy (NCBI): domain Eukaryota; kingdom Metazoa; phylum Arthropoda; class Insecta; order Coleoptera; family Chrysomelidae; genus Zygogramma; species Zygogramma bicolorata. Next base: position 86,029 of record JAVJAQ010000691.1, read on the forward strand.
TGGTGTTTATAATACTTACCTATCAATCACAGTCAAACAGTCAGAATCTCCTACGATTGCGTCAGTCAATACATCATGGATCAATCAGATTCCTCGTCACTCATTGGAAAATGTTGGAATGAGTATGGGTATAAAAAGATGAACTTTTCGGGAATCATCCCATGTCCGGGATGTTATTTTGACGTTTCAACTTCCAAGGCAACTCACTTCTGATAACCAATATACAGATCTCTGTCACCAGTATTTCTATCAGACAACGATTCTGTCAATTGAATACAAGATAAACTTTGACTGTCTCTTTTGCGTCCAAATAAGTGGTATTCTTCCCTCATTTCCCAAAGTTTTCTGTCTAGGCAGTGTGAGTAATATTTTGTACATCTTCCGCAATATTCCACTTTTTTCACTCAGATAGAATCATAGCGCGTATTTTAGTGGGATCGGCCGTTCTTCCGTTTCGAACATTCCATATAGTCCAAGAGCCAGAGCCCAAAACTTTTCTGAATTTACTAATTTTAGTTTTTTATAGTAGTTGTGTATAGAAACATACTGCGGTCAGTCAGGCGAAAGTGAGAAGAGGTGCCGAGGTGATAAAAAATTAAAATCAGTGAACTAGGCACGATTCGTTTTGTTTTCAAAAATGTTTATATGTTCTAAAATCACCAAAGATTCGTTAAAAAAAAGAAAAAATGTTGATGAATCGAGTATGCCTCCATCAGAATCAGATTTGACGCAACAATCTTCAACAACAGATAAATGCTCTAATACCACCGATAATTCGTTCAAAATGAAAGTAAAAAAGTTGATAGATCCAGTATGCCACCATGTGAATCAGAATTAATGCAAGATTTTTCAATAGCGAGATACATTGCAAACATTTGGTGCTATGCACATCGAAAAGTAGGAACAGAACTGTCTCCAATCGATCACGGGTGAAAAATAATCAACAATGAATATGACTCTAGCTGGTTCCAAGGCGATAAATTACCACAATTCGTCAAAAATGTCGTCCTTCAACCTCCACAGGAAAATTCAGGTATGAAAATAATAGTGTTTGCAGAGTTCAATGCTTCAGATTTGTTGTAAAAAAAATCATTTTTAATTTTTACAATTGCAGCAATTCTATTTATTCTTCAGATTCCCAATCCAAAACTCAATTGAAAACGACAGAGCTTCAAAATTTTGATCTTGAGAGAAAATGAATGAATTTGATGATTCGGAGCAACAATTTGATGAATGAATTATTCATTTGTAATGAATATCATCCAGAGGTATAATAAATGTTATATATTATAAAATTATAATTAATAAATGGCCTACTTATTTATTTCGTTTATTATATGTGGTCTCGGTAGTGTAGTGGTTAGCATATCTGCCTATTAAGCGGAAGGCCGGGATTCGAATCCTCACCGGGCCACCGTGCTGGGTAATCGCACGTTAAAAGGTAAGGCCTCGTTGATCCATTGCTCGCACAAGTTTCGACTTCTGAGGGTTGACGTTCGTCAGCTGGTTAACGGAACGAACAATTTAGAACAACAACAACAATATAATAATAAAGAAAAAAGCAAGACGCCATCTGCGACGCCAAGCACGCCCAATATTTTCATTTCTAATTTTGCTCACTGACGGGCATCGTCCCGCGAAATCGATGACTGACCATTTTTTCTATGTTTGATATAACATTTAATACCCTTACAAATTTTGAAGTATTGTAAATTTATTGAACAGTATTTCTTTTTTATACATACATTGCGGTCGACTGACCAGCTCCGTTCCCTTATTAGGCTGACTGACTGTCATACCTGCAATTTCTATGCAATATACATCTCAAGTAATTAATAACATAAAGATTTAAATAGACAACGTGGTCTTACCTGTGAACAACAAGGTTAAAAATTTGGGTGTTATAATGGACAAAGACTTGAAATTTTCTGAACATGTTAGCAAATGTATTCAACGAGCCTACTGCTCTCTCAAACTGTTATATGCTGCTAAAAAATTAATGAATAGGAGTTTGAAGCAATATCTATGTGAGTCACTTGTCTTGTCTCACTTCAATTATTCTGATGTTGTTTATGGCCCCAGTATCGATTTATTCGATGCCTACAGGATACAAAAAATCCAAAATTATTGTGTAAGGTTCATTTTCGGATTGAGAAAACATGACCATGTCTCTACTTATCTGAAATCACTCAAATGGCTGAATATGGAACAGCGCAGAAAACTCCATTATGCAGTGTTTTTGTTCATAAAATAGTTCTCACAAAACAACCTTCTTATCTAAGCAGGAAGCTGCTTGCTCGTATTGATCTCCACGAAGTCAACATTCGGAACAGAGGTCAATTACAAATACCTAAACATTCAACCAAAAAGTATCAAGGCTCTTTTTCATACAAAGCTCCAGCTGTTTACAATGGGATTGATAATAACATCAAACTTTCAACATCTATCGCTTCTTTCAGAAACAGAATAAAAATTTCCATGATGAACACGTGATCGCTCACTGAACCATTTTTGATGGATGTCATATCATATCATTTCACTCCTTATATTCGTTTCTGTTGTAACTAGTGAGAGTTAGATACTCTATTGACTATAATAATATGATGTTCTCCTTTTTTGCCTTTCTGATTTCGGAAATATCGATGAATGGCTGTATTTCACAGGATTCTTATGTAAATACATGGATTATTGTCTAGAATACATGATTTTGATTCAAATGTCACTTGAAAATGACTCTCTAGATATTTTCTATTATTTTTTTTTTCTTTTTCTGTAACAATTTAATTGATAGTTTTTTTTGTTCTTTGTATCTCTGGCAAGATTTTTATCGTCAAATATTATAAGAAACATGTATAATATGATCTTTTCATGTGAACTGTAGGAACCGGGTTAGGTGTAAGAATAGTTGTTAAACTAAACTTTGCCCAATAAAAGACGATTTATTATTATTATTATTATATACAATCTGTATAACGATTTTCGGCTTTATGACAATCGTTTTGATACATCGGCAGGTACGGTAGGTTCGTAAGCGTACCTGAGACACCTGTTCTCAGATTCGCCCTACTATCAACATTTTTCAGATGCAGCTGTGAAAATATTAATTTTGAACTTGAAAAAATACATTAGCTAACGAACACTGTTTGAAATTGAGTTCGAATAAATCAAGAGTTGTTTCATTTGGGAATAAAAATAATAGGAGTATTTTGGAAAATAATATGCTCATTCATATAGGCAATAAACCCTTACAAATTAGTGATTCTGCCAGAAATTTGGGACTGATTTCAAATGCAGATTTGCGCTTCATCACAAGCCTGGTGAAGTAACCGACAGCTTCTCAATTTTAAATTGAAACGCACCCAATGTGAGTCGCTCGTTTTGAGTGACTTCAATTATGGTGACTTCATTTATGGCCCCTGTTTGACGAATGATGATGAAATTTGAATTCAAATGGTCCAAAATAGTTGTTGTAGACTCATATTTGGTATAAGGAAATTTGAACCCATTTCACAAAAACTCTTCGAATGCAAGTGGCTCAACATGGAGAACAGAAGGCATCTTCCTCTAGGTACTTTCGCTCATTAACTTTTGAACAACTCTGATCCACCAGGCCTGATTCGTTATTTTATTCCTAGATCCCAAATACATTCGGAGAATGTCAGAAACAGATCTGGCTTCACCATGCCCCGGCACAGAACTGCAATTTTTTCACAGGTCATTCATTTATAGTGCAATCAATATGTACAATATGCTACCAGATGAGTTCAGGGTTTATAATATCAACAAATTTAAATATAAATATATAATCTACTTTCGACTCCATTGTTCATTGTCCACAAAAAACTCTTTTTTTTAATCTTCATTAATATTGAGTATACTCTGATTTTCAACTAATTCTTTTTCACTGATTGAAAAAATCTATGCACTTGATTTATCATTCATAACGTATTTTTCATGTAATGAAGTCTCTTTGATATTATCTCGGCCAGCCTTTACTTATTACTTACTTATTGGAATATTTTAGGTAATTTATTGTTCATATTCATACTTATTTCTCATTTCTTTGGGCGAAAGCCCTCTGATGATTGATTAGAATAGCTTCAGTTAGACTTCATGTAAATTTCTATATTGATTCTCTTTAATCTTGAATAGAAAACGATTTATTTTTATTATTATTATTAATAATGAGAAAACTTCCACTTTCTCGACAGTAAGAAAAAAAGTATAACCTTTTAAACGAATCTCCTTTCAACTCCATTGTTCATTGTCCACTACAAACCTCTTTTTTTATCATTCTTCATTAATATTGAGTATACTCTCATTTTCAACTTATGTTTTTTTACTGATTGAAAAAAATCTATGCAACTGATTTATCATTCATAACGTCTTTCTCATGTAATGAAGTCTTTTTGATATCATCTCGGCTAGCCATTACTTATCACTTACTTATTGAAATATTTTAGGTAATTTATTGTTCATTTTCATACTTATTACTCATTTCTTTGGGCGAAAGCCCTCTGATGATTAAGAAAAATAACTTCAACTAGACTTCGCCATCAGTTTTATGTTTTATGTATATTTCTGTATTGATTCTTTTTAATCTTGAATAAAAGACGATTCGTTATTATTATTATTAATGAAAAAACTCCTACTTTCTCGACAGTAAGATTAAAAAAATGTATAACCACTACAAGTAATCTCCTTTCGACTCCATTGTTCATTGTCCACTACAAACCTCTTTCTTTATCATTCTTCATTAATAGAGTATACTCTCATTTTCAAATTATGTTTTTTTACTGATTGAAAAAAATCTATGCACCTGATTTATCATTTATAACGTCTTTCTCATGTAATGAAGTCTCTTTGATATTATCTCGGCTAGCCATTACTTATCACTTACTTATTGAAATATTTTAGGTAATTTATTGTTCATTTTCATACTTATTTCTCATTTCTTTCGGCGAAAGCCCTCTGATGATTAAGAAAAATAACTTCAACTAGACTTCGCCATCAGTTTTATGTATATTTCTGTATTGATTCTTTTTAATCTTGAATAAAAGACGATTCGTTATTATTATTATTAATGAAAAAACTCCTACTTTCTCGACAGTAAGATTAAAAAATGTATAACCACTACAAGTAATCTCCTTTGGACTCCATTGTTCATTGTCCACTACAAACCACTTTTATATCATTCTTCATTAATATTGAGTATACTCTCATTTTCAACTTATGTTATTTTACTGATTGAAAAAAATCTATGCACCTGATTTATCATTCATAACGCCTTTCTCATGTAATGAAATCTCTTTGATATTATCTCGGCCAGTCATTACTTATTACTTACTTATTGAAATATTTTAGGTAATTTATTGTTCATATTCAAACTTATTTCTCATTTCTTTGGGCGAAAGCCCTCTGATGATTAAGAAAAATAGCTTCAACTAGACTTCGCCATCAGTTTTATGTTTTATGTATATTTCTGTATTGATTTTCTTCAATCTTGAATGAAAGACGATTCGTTTTTATTATTATTAATGAAAAAACTCCTACTCCCTCGACAGTAAGATTAAAAAAATGTATAACCAGTACAAGTAATCTCCTTTAGACTCCATTGTTCATTGTCCACTACAAACCTCTTTTTTTATCATTCTTCATTAATATTGAGTATACTCTCATTTTCAACTTATGTTATTTTACTGATTGAAAAAAATCTATGCACCTGATTTATCATTTATAACGTCTTTCTCATGTAATGAAGTCTCTTTGATATTATCTCGGCTAGCCATTACTTATCACTTACTTATTGAAATATTTTAGGTGATTTATTGTTCATTTTCATACTTATTTCTCATTTCTTTGGGCGAAAGCCCTCTGATGATTAAGAAAAAAAGCTTCAACAAGACTTCGCCATCAGTTTTATGTTTTATGTATGTTTCTGTATTGATTCTTTTTAATCTTGAATGAAAGACGATTTATTATTATTATTGTTAATGAAAAAACTCCCACTTTCTCGACAGTAAGATTAAAAAAATGTATAACCACTACAAGTAATCTCCTTCCGACTCCATTGTTCATTGTCCACTACAAACCTCCTTCTTCATCATTCTTCATCAATATTGAGTATACTCTCATTTTCAACTTACGTGTTTTTACTGATTGAAAAATATCTATGCACCTGATTTATCATTTATAACGTCTTTCTCATGTAATGAAGTCTCTTTGATATTATCTCGGCTAGCCATTACTTATCAATTACTTATTGAAATATTTGAGGTAATTTATTGTTCATTTCCATACTTATTTCTCATTTCTTTGGGCGAAAGCTCTCTGATGATTAAGAAAAATAACTTCAACTAGACTTCGCCATCAGTTTTATGTTTTATGTATATTTCTGTATTGATTTTTTTTTATCTTGAATGAAAGACGATTCATTATTATTATTGTTTGTTTGTTAATACAACCACTGCAACAAGCTATAAAAACCTAGGCTTGGTAAATTCAAATAATTTTTTGGGCTCTGGCTCTTCGTCTAATATTTAAAAGTGCTTCCGTCCCCTGTATTTCCTTGAAAATCAACGGAAAGTTTTCAACGCCCTTCCTCTATCGAAAGTACAGAAACGCTTAAACACGGTCGCTTTTGTATTCCGAAGAATGAAACACTTTGGCGAGCCATTCATTGCCATACACAAGTTCACTCGAGAAACTTCCTCGGAGATTGCAATAAAAGCGCCCCTCCTTCGAAATGTTACGCACCCATCAGATTTATCAAAGTAACGCTGTTCTGCAAAGACCATCGATGTCATTCCATTATGTGGAATGAAATACGACTGGGAAGAAACGGTCTTTTGATAATGAAATTATATTTAATCATTTAATTTCCATTTTATCATATATTGTTCTGAAAAAATTGTTCTTAAATTGTTCGTTTCCGTTAACCAGCTGACGAACTTCAACCCCCAGAAATCGAAACTTATGCGAGCAATGAATCAACGAGGCCTTACCTTTTAACGTGCGATTACTGCGTGCGATCGAACCCCAATCTTCCGTTTGAAAGGTTGAATGTGCTTATCTCTACACTACCGAGAACCACTGTTTTTGAACATATTCTCGAGAAGAGTTTGATATTTTAACGGGGTGTTTCCACTATAATCCTTTGAATTTTTTTGTCTGGTAGCCAATGGAATTAACTATAGCCTTCTATAACAAGTAATGATGAGAGAAAACCGGATTCACTGCATTGGCTACCTCGTCACGGTAGTGAGGTTGATCAGAATAGGTAGTTACTCAGTTTTTTTGACACTTCACAATTCTATTACTGATCAAAGTTAGTCTTATCGATTTACAACCGAACATTGGATTTTGAATTGAAATTCTCTTGTAGTTCGTTGAATACAGTAACAATTTGAAATCTGAAATGCCTATTTAAATATGTATTCAATCCGATTCACTGAACATAATCGCAAACTCAAAAAAATATTTTGTATCGTTGTTTTATTTCTGGCTGCGATAGTTTTCGCATTCCCAGAAGAAAAAGAATTGAGGAAGGTGGTCCACAATACCTCGTCTCCTAGTGTAGTATGTATCGCCCACTTCTCCAATATGTCATCAAATTCCTCTACCGAATACATTCCGATGAGCCCCGAAGTCACTTTTAGCCGCAGTGCCTTCAATTTTTCCCAATCTGCCTGAATACCCTCGAAAAGCTCTACCCCACTGAAAACAAACTCCAATGGAAGACTTCACAAATTATTACTCATAGTCTATTTCAAGAATAAGGTAGAGTGAATATGCAAAAATGCCCTTGTATAGATGCGAATTTAACTACGTTATTCTTGAAATCCACATTGAAATGCATGATGATACAGTTCAGCTATTCGAGAAATCTGAGCTTATTAGGCCAGTTGACACACACATGAGTTTCATTCAACAGCCGTGCCAAATCGCCAATTTTTTGTAGGTAGTTTGGACCTCAAAGAATATAGTGTGAAATTTGTGGGATCACGGAATGACAACTTCTGGCCGAAAAATATTTAAATGAACAAATGTCACTATTTTCATGTTATTGTCTTTGGTACGAGGTTTATCGAAAAATTTTTACTAAGAAAAATGTGCGCCGTAATGAAATCAAGAAATTGAGTCCAATGCAGAAATCACTGTTGAGCAACAATTTTTCAAAATATTTATTATTGTGTTTACGTGGTTTTTTATAGAACTGTTCTGAAACTCATCCGCCACCTGAAAAGACTGTCTTGAAGAGATATCGGTAATTTTTATCCAGCCATGCTATATAGTTTAGCAATAATGACCGATTTTCGTACATCCGGCGTGTCGATATAGCACTAATTTTACAAGGTCAGGAAGGTGCAAAAAAATCAGATTGATTCTTTTGAGCATATACACTCGTGATTCAACTGAGAAGAATAGGTTCAGAAAAGCGAGGCTATACAATTTGAGCTTATGAACAAATAAAAGTTACGCCTCAACGATTTAAATTATTCCAAATGTTCAAGATTCTCATAAGTTTTAGCGAAACGCGCAACTGAAAAAGTCTCAATATCTTTATTACAAGCCGAGATACAATCATTTTTAGGTTTGATTATAGGCCTCCTATCATCAACATTGAATTCAAACACTAGTTTTTGGGGTACGTTTTCAAAAATATTGATTTCCAAAAACATTTTTGAATTCAAGATAAAAAACTACATGAAATAAAGAATTGTTTACGACAATTTATATGGGAGAAATGGAAATAGTTTATTGAGCCGCCCGATTCTTGGAGGATATTAATTTTCATGATCATTTCTGAATTCGTGAGGAAAAACTACGTTGAATCAAAAAATAATTGTTTACGACAATTTATAAGGGAGATATGGAAATAGTGGTTCGGAAATGGTTCGGAATTCCATTGTCTATATTATTAACACCATTAAAATCTGTTGATAAGAACGAAAGGCTGAAAATACAAATCAAGTGAAAAAATCAAATAACAAACGAAAGGTTGAATTGAATTTTTTGGTCAATTATGAAATTGTGGATTGATTGATCAAAGGAAAAAAAGTTACTAAAAACCGAGATATCGAATATGAAATATGGGTCAAACAATTTTATATAAAGGAATAAAAATGAAATAATATTGTGACAAGAAAATTGAGGTGTCGAATATGAAGTACTGGTCAATGTAAATGAAATATTATTAATACATTTTGAAACCAAGTTGAGTGTACTCACGACATTTTGATTGCTGGTATCCGCAATCGTCTTCGGATGAAGAGTGACATTCAAGCAAACCATAAATTACCAAGTCTTCTGATCTGAGTGATTCTTTGAATGAACTGTGTCTAACATGAACAAGGAGAAACGAATCAGTAGTACTCACTACCTGGAGACTTTTTCTTTGATTGTGTAACATTTTCATGATCTAGATCAGGGAAAAATCATTATCAGAAGCATTTCAAACAGATTGAATCCCTTCAATATTAGCTATTGCTCGAAATTTCATATGAATATTATTTTGAAGAAAAATCAGTTTGTTTTTGTAAGTACCTATGATGTGATTGAATTTCAATATTCATTACAGATAAGAAATATAATAGAGAAATGTGTCTCATTGATTTCCTATTTTACACGGTTGCTGAGAAAATGTGTACGCAACACGTTAAAAACTGTCTCTCGGACTCGAATTTTGATTACTCCTGAAAAAAAAATAAGGATTTTATGCATGAATTACTATTTTCCACTGAATTTATTAACGGAAACGGTGACGGAGGCAAATTACTCTTTGCTCTTTTCCTACGGATACCACTATTATATTTCTTCTTGGAAACATCTCAACTACCTGAAAGATACATATATGCCTTTCGAAATCACTACAATATAAAATGTAGAACCATGTATGCGGTGTAGCTGATTGTTTTATCGTGGCTCATCTCTAGAGCTGGCAGTGGTTCAACAGAAAAAAATAGGTAGATAGATCATCAGCGTGTTGAGGTGAAGTAACATGGATTAATATCAAAACACCAATATTTCAAAATTAAATGAATGTTGGTTCGTTTTTCTGTAGTTATCTTTCAGAATTCTAAGACTTGGATTCGAAGTTGAATATGGGGTGTTATATTGTGTCAGGTATAGCCTATTGTCTATATCAACTTAGGTGAGGATATGCTATCGGAGAAGTACTGTGTTGGCCTTTTTTTTTCTATTCGGTGAAAAAATTCTCACAAAATAACCTACATTTTTCAAAACGATCTCTGGAGCATAATTATTTAGGTAATGTATTCGGGTTGCGAACTCCGTAAAAACCTTTCAAAAATTCGATTGTGATTAGATTCCACAGTTGTCGTACAATTATATCATGATTTATGATGATTAACAATGCACCGGTTTTTATCAAACACGTTTTTTAATCATTATATTGTGTTATATCGGCTACTAGGGTTTCATCAGGATTATCTGATAGAGTTATACAGGGATCTTCGATTTGCTAGAATTCGGCTGATTGAGTAGGAGTGTTTCAAACTTTTAATGGCTGAACTGACTGATTCTTCTTAGACTCGTTATGGAGCAAACTGAATCATCAACAAAATTGTAACTTTAGGTGTGATGATTCCACACCTTAGTTGGAACTGGATGCTGCATCTTTCATGCACTAATCTCTTTTCATATTTCTCTCAACATCCTCTCTTGAGAAGGCGGTGGATATTTCAATAGAGTGTTTTTACCAAAAAACGAATGTTTAGACTGATATATGTTTTGAGAAATCGAGAAAGTTGCGAAAAGGAATTTATAAAGATGAAGCTACTGTCTGCACCATCAATATATCTTTTCGGATGCCAAATAAATTATTATTAGCATTCATCAAAATTCCTTTTTTATGAGCCACTGTTGGTTCATCTATTGGATGGCTGGTTCATAAAACCAAATATTTGTTCATTTCAATGTCCTCTATTGATTGTTTCATTCTTACTGTTTGGTTTTTCTTTATTTTCCTTATTTATTTGTAATTTCATGTTAAGCAAACTTTGTTTATTCCAATGAAAATATGGGGAAAAAACTTGCTCCCCCACAACGTCTAGCAATAATTATATGCCAGAGATACTGGGAAAATTATAGATTTTTCAATGATTTATATTTTGATTTTTCTCGTTATTCATCGTGTCATTATAGGAAGGCTGGTAGTAAATTATCTTTTCAGAATCTAGGTTCAATGAATTACCTGTGGAAATTTATGAACTGATAAACAAAATTTATGGAAAATTCTGAATATGATTCGTACCTCAACCATTAAAAGTATAAATTCTTCCAAATGGAGCATATGTCGTTTTCTCTGCTTTCCTAAGCGAAAACGAAACAGAAAGTCACCCAGCATATGATATAATGATGTGAAAAAAATAGCTTATTACCCACTCAGGAGATTAGACTGGAGGAAAATTATAAAGTGAATGGTAACAATTTGCATGAAAATTTCGGGTTCATACTGAAGAATGTATAGAACTTCTCCAAAGAAAAATCCAAAAACTGTGACTTTGTGAGATATTGATATTCTGAAACCAAGTTCAGCTATTCACGATAATACTTAGCAGCAGGAAACACCGGCATTGAAAATAATTTGTTAGATATTTATGGGTTCGTGTATCATACTATATACATTTATTTTTATTCGCATGAAACACTACAAAAAATTGATACCGGCGTCATACACTCTCTTGTATCTCTCCAACATAGTTGAGCAATTTTACCAAAGGATAGCAAAATATTTAGGAGAATCAAAATGAAGCTGGACTTGGCGAAATACTTTGATTTCACCCTGTTGGTAGTTTGTACTGGTGAGTAATTTTATTCTCTAACCACAATACATCACCCATATACCCTATAAGCAGAGTAAGGTAAAAACAGTGTCGTGTCAAGTATGTAGTGCACACTTCTCAGTTAGAATGAATAAATATAGAACGCCATTTTTACATTCATCACCATCTTTTTTTTAATTCATGCCAACAAATAATAAACAGTTGCATCTAAAATCTTCACATATCAGGGTATACTAAACCGCGACACGTATAAATAAATAAATCACAGAAAAGAACGGCAACAAAACAAAACGGTACATTCTATAAAAATAGTAAGAGTTATTATTTGATACCTATATTGTCGAACATCTGTTGGAATACTGCACGAGCGATCGGTGCAATTCAAACGATTCAATGAATTTTTCTGTTCCAAAATTCCCCATTCGGTCTATATATTCGAAAGAAACATCAATTTTTTTTCAACGCGACATTTTTGAGATACAGAACATTCGTTTCATTTAAATTCAGACCATTCATTGTATATCAGAGATTGAATGTATAACCAAATTTCCAAAATGTAGTCATAGGGAATATACAATTATTTTATAGGTGACTTATTAATATCTTCAAACTTTCATTGAACTGATACATATATCAATAATATGATACCAATATATTTTGTAGTCTTATTTGAATAGTTTCCTCATTTGTATGTAACCCAAGTTATTACGATATGCGGGCATATCGTAAAAAGTAGTATACCATAAAAATTGAAAAATCATTTTAATAGGACAACTATAGAAAGTGATCTATTTTTATTTAATACGAGTTTTTATGATATACGAATCAAATTCATTTGCCGATAATTAAATCTATACGTCGATTTATCAAACTGTTCAGGCTATTCGTTCGTCGTCTTCAGTAGTTCCGATAATAAAAAAAAAAAATTTCCATTACAAAATAATTATGTCTTTTATCCCACTACAATTGAATCTCTGGGAGTTTTTGGAAGCTACGCTCTGAAATTCTTCGAGTCTGTTGGTTACGAACTGATAAAAATTCCGAATGAATCAAAGGCAAAAAATTATTTGATACAAAGAAAATATTCAAAAATGAACAATTTGTTCAGGCCAGCCTCAACTCACCTACACTGTAGGTTGACGGACTAACACCTATTAGAAAACAACTACTCCCCTGGCTAATACCACGAAGGGCATTGGATTACATCCAACAGGTGTTAGTGTGGGATTCTTCACAGAAGAAATTCCACATATGCTCTTGGCGATAAACCACCAGAATTGATTTTCAATTATTGGGACGGGACACAATAATTGAAAATCACTTCTGGTGGTTTATCGCCAAGAGCATATGTGGAATTTCTTCTGTGAAGAATCCCACACTAACACCTGTTGGATGTAATCCAATGCCCTTCGTGGTATTAGCCAGGGGAGTAGTTGTTTTCTAATAGGTGTTAGTCCGTCAACCTACAGTGTAGGTGAGTTGAGGCTGGCCTGGAAAAATTGTTCATTTTTGAATATTTGATTTAAAGCCAGTCTTCAAGCATACCCACGAATATTTGTTTCATTGATACAAAGAATCAGTATCGCTATCCAAAGAGAGAATGCTGCCTGCACCCTTGCCACTATTGCCAGACCACATCGTCAAACTGCTTTGGATTCTGATGAACTAAAATTTTACTCGAATATTGCTTCTTCATCTCTTAGTTTTCCGATCTTCATCTGATAATTAAAAATCATATGATTCACCAATTCAAGCAGAAGATGCAGATAATCGAGCAACAAACCCTTTTGAAACACCACTTCTCAATGGACTGCAGAGTATTGGAAATACTTCTTTTATGAACTGTGCTATCCAGTGTTTGTACCATACAAAATGGTTGTTGGAGTGTCTGAAGGAAGACATTTATGTGAGGGATATTAATAAGAACCAGTACTTCAATAATTTCGAATACTTTTGCAGTAGTGAATAAACTAATAATTGTGGTCTGAGAATTCGTCTGAGAGAGCTGTGAATACAATATCTTCGAAAATCCGAATTGAAAGATATGCTCCCCGTTTCGTTGAGTGTGTACAAGATGCCCAATAATTTTTTAGATACTTTTTAGAGATTCTACATGAAGATTGGCTTATATTTCTCATATTTAGCAGCATTCAATCGAAAAATTCGGAGAAACGATAGCAGTCGCACTCGATATTTAAAAAGCGTTTGATGTAGTTTGACATCAAGGTCTCCTTTTCAAACCGCCGTTCTATGGTTTGGCTCCTCAGTTGTGTGCTTTGTTGAAGAGTTTCTTGTCTGATAGGTCTCCAAATATGGTCGCTGATGGAGTATCATATGATATTCTCTCAATAAATGCAGGTGTTCCACATGGTTCAGTTCAGGACCCCACTCTGTTTCTACTTCATTTCAATGATTTGCTTGAGAAACATCATAGTTTTGCGGACGACAGTACTCTCTATACTAGTTTTTCTTTCAGAGTCGCTATACCAGCTCGAGAAACAAATATTGAAAGAAACATTCACTTCAATTAAATTATCAATGACTTGGTAAAACCAATAGAATGGGGTAACATGAACTTGGTGGAATTTAATGCTGGGAAAACCCAGGCATGTCTCTCCTCAAAGAAAGCCGATCTATCATTATATAGTATTCTGATGTCAGGAGTAACTATTCCTACAAAGGAATTAAGAGGTGCTTCCCAGAAACTTCCGTTAAATTTCACAATATGGTCTCCACGATCCGTTAGGAGCAGTAACTTCTTCCACATTTTCAATTCTCACTCCACATGTTAAATAATCATATAATAAAATTGGATTTATATAACTGTCTCATTACCATGACGTCTACGTGTTGTGATATGTTGTCTTTCGAACTAACTTCCATTAAAAAAGATTATTAACCTCACTTTCGTAAGTAAGCACATGTCAAAATTGATTCAATTTTAAACAAGATTTTCAATTAATTGTAGAGTTCCTGATGAAGAGCCAATAAAGACTCGAGAGCTTGAACAGAATAAAGAGTTCACTTCATTTCCATACCCTTGTTGACTGCATACCCGGATTCAAAAGTATTGTTCTTTAACTTAGAACAGTCGTCTAACCTATACATGAACGTGAAATTTTTGATGGTTTCTTTTTGTTTCTTTATATAGTGTTAACGATTTACTTCAAAATTTACCTTTTTTGAAAAAATATGACATCATCTGTTCAGTCCCACATGATGGAATAAATGGAATATTTGATATATTCAATAGTTTTGATATAAGCATCTAATTTACTAAAGAAGAAGAAACTCACAACAGAGCTCCATTATTAGAAACCCATCTCATCAGAACAAATAAAAATATGAATATGCTAGATTGGTTCATCAAACCAAGTAACTCTGGAAAGTATATAATTTTTTTTCCACCATCCATATAAAACAAAAGTTATATCCATCTTAGGTATGAAAAATAGAATAAAAAGAATCTTTTGTCCTTCCCCATTGAATGAAAATATTGAAAAATCATTCATAATATTGAAAGAGAACTCATATCCGCAAAATTTACTTGAAAATTTAATTTTCAATACTTCTTTACAAGTAACATCAAATTTAGAATCAAATACACTAAGTTCTATTGACCAAAATTACGAGTTGATTACTTATGGTTCTATTCCTTTTGTCAAACTCTCATCTCCAAAAATTATCAGCGTTTTCCTGAATGAAACAAATATTAAGATAGCTCGGACGATCTCACTATCAATAAGTAAAATATATACCATACTAAAAGATAAAGAACCACTCTTCATGAGAAGTGATATTACAATATGCCATGAAATGCTTGTGACAAGAAATATATCAGCCAAACAAGCCAAATTTTGAAATCAAGACTAGCTGTTTTGATCATTCAATGGATTATGAAGAAAACAAAAATTTCATATTCTGAAAAAACCTCACCAAGAGACTTTTTCTAGAAATAGTAGCCATCAAAAAAGAAGAAAATTGCATAAATTAAAGAGGGGACATTGATCAATTGAGTAAAATCTATTAATTTATTCTAACAAAGTAATACTGAATTATTATCAAGTTATGAATCTAACAGTTGAATTTTAAAGTGAATCATTAACACTCTATATATAGAAACAAAATACGATCATGTATGTCAGTATGACAATATTATTTATGACATGTACCTAAGTTTTTTATTTATTATTCGTTTATATAATTCCATTTAATGTAAGTTTACCATTCTTTACATTGAGATATTTTTATACCTATTAGTTTATTTTTTAGCCTTAAAAAGAACAATAAAATTGTCGAAAGCTCGGCAAAATAAGAAAGAGTTCTCCCGTTGAAAAGAAGCCATATTTTTATCAGGCGAAAAAAAAAACTGATATACAGGGTGGTTCAATGAAAATACTCAGCAAGCTTTTTTATTTTGATGTCGATTGTGAGGGGGAAACATCCTGGAACATATGCAATATATTTGCTTACCTTACACGTATGATTCAATCTCTGCCTTCGAACCCCTAGCGAGGAGATGTCATAACCCCCAATTTTCAGAAGGAAAGTGGCGTCGAGTGATACATCATGTTCAAAGGCACAAAATTGCCTCCCTAATGATACCCTATCTATTGATGAAAAATACTAGTGAGTTTTGGGTATGAGGATTTATGTTTGATATTTTTAAATGTGTCTTGTGAAAAGAGTGAACAAGTTGATGAACTGATCTATTGGAATATCGCTTCAAAAAAAGTTCTCTCTCTTTCTAGAAGTTCTTGGCCAGTGCTTCCATACACCGCATTGAAGTTGAAAATGTGATCAATTTGCTTACATATAATATCATAGATTTGTTTGAAATTCATTTCTTTTTATAACAGTCTTGCTGTACTTTCACAAAACAAAAATTGTTAACAGCACTTTGATGATGGGGAATGGTTGAGTGGTCTATACTGAAAGTAAAAAAAAATAAATGCGTGAACTAGGGGTTGAAATTAAATATTTGGGAGGGAGTGTAAAGGGGTGAAAATGATATTGTTGCAATTTATGACGAAAGGTCATGTCCTAGAGAAAAGTTTCCAAAGGAGAAAGATATAGATCTTGAAGAGATCTAGAACACTTGTATGAGTGACTTCTGCACATAACCTCGAAATAATCGAGATAAATGCGCAAAACTGGGATTTTTGTTTTTTATTTTCCATTTCCCAAGGGTCAATATATTTCGATTATATTCAATAGAAATATACTTAGTTATGTCTTCAATACCCACCATTTTTTTTCAATAATGAATCAAATAGTTCCAAAGATAATAAAATTTTTCGTGGAAAATACTTTTCTTTCAAACTCAATTCTTCCTTCAGAGAGTTATTGAAAAATCGTTTTTCCTGCGCCCATTCTGTTTCTTTTTATCTATAGTTTCGAATAATGAAATGAAAAATGATGGTCCCTATTCAAGAACGAGCTCAAAAATGAAAGAAAAGATATAAATAGTATTCGCAACTCTGAATGTGTTAATAAATATCATTTATTAATTGAAAATTCCGAAAAACGAATAACATTATTCAATTCTACGGAAAAAATACAATGAAAACTTCGTTTCATTTTCTGGTGAAAAATATTTTGTTGAATGGAATTGATCGGAAAATTTTAATACTAACGTACAAGATCATGATTTCTTCTCAATGAAATAGTTTGTGATTCAATTTGTTTGAAAAATACTTTTGATTTCAAAATATCCATAAATTTGGCATTATAAAAATGTTTCAAGCGAATCTGAAACTTTTTGATGGTTGTTCAATTATTCTTTTCAAGTCTCCATTTGATTATAAAATACATTGGCCTTCAAACGTCTCCTCAGTATCACTGAATTCTTCAAATGAGTGGGTTTGTAGGTTTGAGACCTGGCTTTTCGATTTCGTCCACAATCTCCCCGAGTTCGTCAAAGTTAAAAGAAATGACAACAACATGCACCGTAACATTTCGTACATAAATCTGTAGTCCATGTTTTCAGCATCCGGGATTATTACCCTCACTGGTTTCTCAGGCACAAGAAATAATTTAAAAAAATCATTGGGCTTTACTGAATCTTCAGTGAGTCGAAGCAAGAGTATTGAAGGATTATTCATGATCACTTCTTTCCAACCCCTCTTTTTTGCAGTTACTTCTTTTCCAAGCCACTTTCGAAGCTGAAAATAGCTCCATATGATTGTTGCAAAGCTGCTCCAACAGTGGGTGGTAATTTTTCCAATTTGAAAGTGAGCACTTCATACCCTTCAAATTTCAAATGATGAGAGACAATTCATCATTAGTGCATCTGTATGTCTCTAGTATATTGGCTTCTGCTTTCTGTAAGGCGCATTTGAACATATTAGTGCTCTTGTAAATTGAAGAAATTCATTTACAGCCATTTCGAGAAATAACTTTCGGGCCTGTGGCAGTCATTAAAAAGTATAAGTAACTCAGTCTCCTTCCCAGTTCCAAGCAATGCATTGAATGTTGTTTTTTTTCTGTTGCCTGCAAAACCAGACACTGTGTCGCAGCCAGTGAAAGCAACGTGAAAATCCAACAATTGAAGTTGCTCACGAAACATGGAATATGCATGATTTTTTGTAATGTATTGAAACAATCATTTAGTTCTTTATGAGGTTGAAAAGAATATAGATAGGTATGACTATATCCAAATTATTGTTTGAGGCGAAATATAAATACCACCATATGAATAATGAATTAAATAAATGATAAATTTCACCCGTTCAAACATCATCCTGTAGCGCGCCCATCGGAATACATCACAGGACCGGTCCTGTGTTTGGATACTCTTAGTGTGTCATTTACCCAAACATATCATCGGTTTTGGTTGTTACATACATCATGAAAGCTTGCATTCCTTCGATCTTTCCCCAGTTGAAATTGAGATTTCATGCAAAATATGCTTTTATTTTGTGTCCTCTGACGTGATATTTCTTTTCGAGCAGTGGTGACGTCCTTTGTGAATTCTTCATTTCCATATATTATATTATTGGTTTTTCGAAATTTTCGAAAATTCCAATAAATTGTCGACAATTCTTAACGTATTCACAGTTGCGAAGACCATTTTCATGGTTTCTTCCATTTTTTGATGTGTTTTTGAATGAACACTATCATTTTTCATTTCATTATCAGGAACAATAGATGAAAAAAAAATTTAATGAGACCCAAATTTCAATAATAAGTTCATTTTTCTCGAAACCATTTGATTCATTGTTCCAAAAACAATGTACTTATCGGAGACATCACAAAGTATATTAATACTAAATTATGTTGGAATATGACGACTTTTGTGGAAATAAAGAATGAAAAACGAAAAAAAAAAGATTTGCGCTTTTTTCTTGATTATTTGGAAGTTATGTGCAAGATTCATTCATTTGGGTGTTGTAGATCTTTTTTGACTTGGGCAATCAAAATTTAGTTTTTTCAATGGCAGATACCTTGAATGGTAGGAAAATTGCTATAATTTTGACTAGGGCAATCAAAATTTAGTTTTTACAATGGCAGATACCTCGCATGGTAGAAAAATAGCTATAATTTGGACTTGGGCAATCAAAATTCAGTTTTTACAATGGCAGATACCTTGAATGGTAGAAAAATAGCTATAATTTTGACTTGGGCAATCAAAATTTAGTTTTTTCAATGGCAGATACCTTGCATGGTAGAAAAATAGCTATAATTTCGACTTGGGCAATCAAAATTTAGTTTTTTCAATGGCAGATACCTTGAATGGTATCATAGATCTTTCCAAGATCTATAACTTGAGAACTTTTCTCTTACACGTCACCTTTCGTCGGAAATTGCGACAATATCGTTTTCACCCCTTTACACCACCCTCAAATATTTACTTCCAATTCCCAGCTCAAAGTGCTGTTAAAAAGTTTTGTTTTTTTTTTAAATAAAAATAACTCATATCGGTTGGTATTTGTTATTCTGCTTGGGATTTGCAGTTGTTGTTTCACATTACAGATGACTCAGGTATCGACAACCTTCTCAAATAACTTGGCAACACAGGAATAATTATATCGGGATGGATGTCCCCAAACGAGCGAGCACTTAGCCTAGCAAAACAATTTGTCCGACAGTTTGAAAACATTTTCAACTTTGTCTGGAATGAACCATATTTTATGGTGAAATGGATTTTTCTAGAAGCCAAACACAATCAGTGGCATTACTGAAATGAACTTTCGCCTGAATTATTTCCCTACACTCCTCTGCACTTTTTCCAAAAAACGAAGCAAACATCAGATGGGGAACTCGATTATAATGAAGAATACCAACATGGAAATCAAGCTCTCGCTGAAATAGAATAATTCTGAATTTTTTTATTTATTCTGATTCTCATATCCCACATTTCATTTGTATTTTTGATCAGTTTCAAAATTGTTGGGTTGATGTTTCCAACGTCGATTCTACATTGAATGCTTCAGTAAATTTCCATGAATAAGGTATCAGTGAAAAGGTGATTCTCTACCTTTTCATTTCATAATAATATATCTCTCGACACAACTTCCCACCTGGAAATTTTAGGTTCTAAAGCAGAAGTTGGAGAGTATGTGTCAAAATGTGCCCCCTTAGAGAGTAAACTGTTCAAATAAAGGGAAAAAGCTATGGGCATACTTTTCGTTGAACCACTGTGTGTGAATAATATATCCTTATTTCAACTTCTTTTTCAGTTGACTTATTAGCTACTGCAGGTGATACTACCTTGACATGGAGTTCACCAATGTATCCGAAGCTCTACTCCAATGATTCATCAATCAACCCTCTCGGTAGATCAATTACACCCCAAGAAGATTCATTGATTGGTTCTCTGTTGAGTGTTGGAGCCATCGTGGGACCATTCCCTTTTGTTTACGTTGCTGGGAAATTCGGAAGAAAATATGGTCTCCTGAGTATAGCGATACCACATATAATTTCCTACCTAACATTGACGTTTGCAGAGAATATCTATCTCTTTTACTTCGCTAGAATCATAGGGGGAATGGCAATAGGTGCTGGGTACTCTTTGATGCCCATGTACATAGCAGAAATATCAAGGGATGCTAATAGGGGAGCCATGTCTCTTACCCTCAACGTATTTTGGGCAATTGGAAACTTCTTGCCTTATGCCATTGGACCCTTTCTATCAAGTAGTATATTCAATTCGATACTTGCTCTGATACCTACAATATTTTTTGTTGTATTTTGGATAGTTGGACCAGAATCTCCATATTACTTGATAGAAGTTGGACAAATAGATAAGGCAGAAGACTCACTAATGTCGCTGAGATCAGCGGAAAGAAAAGACGTTCAAGAAGAGATTCACAGTATCAAAACCTATCTGAAGCTAAAGGAAGATGGAGGAATTGCGGACATCATCAAAGACAAAGCACTGAGGAAAGCTCTCATCATCTGTTTAGTTCTTGTAGCTGCACAAGAGCTATCCGGCTTTTGTGCAATTACTTTCTACCTGCAACTTATATTTGAGTCAGCTGCTACGGATATATCTCCTGAGATATCTGCACTCATCGTAGGCTCCGCTCTTCTTCTGTCAAGCTTCATATCACCATTTTTGATAGACACTGCAGGAAGAAGACCCT
This sequence comes from Zygogramma bicolorata, assembly GCA_032362365.1. Classification (NCBI taxonomy): domain Eukaryota; kingdom Metazoa; phylum Arthropoda; class Insecta; order Coleoptera; family Chrysomelidae; genus Zygogramma; species Zygogramma bicolorata. Next base: position 107,423 of record JAVJAQ010000691.1, read on the forward strand.
TGACAATATATTCCTGTTTGGGCATGTGTGCTGCTCATATTATGTTGGGGACTTTCTTTTATATGCATGACTTCATGAATATCAAACCTGAGTATATACAGTGGATGCCAATAACGAGTCTCATATCATATATAATATTCTTCAATCTGGGCATTTGCACAGTTCCTTGGACTCTAACATCCGAGTTATTTCCGAACAATGTCAGAAAAACTGTGGCTTCGCTCACTTCTAGTTTTTGTTCATTGATATCGTTCTTCACCACATTATCTTTCAATAATATGATTGATGTAATGGGAAAATCAGGAACATTTTGGTTTTTCGCTGGTTTGTGTTTATGTTGTGGAATATTCACTATAATTTTCGTTCCAGAAACGAAAGGAAAGAGCTTTAGTGAGATTCAAATGATTTTGAGGAAGGTTGAAGTAGCGAATGATTCGGATGATCGATGTGAATCTGCTAGACAAAATCCCATAGTTAAATTTTGATTTCAATAGTTTCTCAGTTCCTAAATGAGAATTCAAGTGTGGATGAAGTGAACAATCTTGTGAATGATGGAAAACACTAATATCTGACTAGAGTTTCACTCGATGAGTTGGTATCTCTAGAAAAATAAGAACCCACTGCAGCATTATTAATGTCGATAATGAATTAGATCTGAGATGAATAGGACTAATTTTTTGTGAAAAGAAAATGTAGAACTGGGGTAACCCTCGAAAGTTCTTCTCAATCCAACACAAGAATTTCTTCATTCTGGAGATAAAACTATCAAATTATGTTATTGAAGACTAGTGGAAAACCCCATATCGGTAAGATAGCATCATGACCAGATGATAATCTGAAAGATCTATATAAAAATAGTTACTGCTATTCGAACAAGAACTAACTGAAAAATTCTGTATGAAAAAGCTGTGCAATGAAGTATAAGATAATAAATAATATGGAATATAGACTAATGGATTGAAAATAAATGACAGTTTGAATAGAACCGTTTTACTAAGAGTGAATGAAATAGAATTGATAAATAATGATGTGTTTCTGAGTAATACTTGAAGACTGGCGAACCACCAACCAGGCAACCACATTAGGCATTGATTCGTGATGGATGGACAGCGATGCAGGATTCTTCACAATGTATATCCTCGCATATGTTTCTTGTGTCATTCATCATTATTCATCATCCTTGTGGTGAGATTTATCGGGTATCTAAAAATACAACAGCTTGTTCACATTTCATTATTTTTCCCTGCTGAAAAAATATCATTCATTGAATTTTTCTCGAAAGTTAATTTTTGCTTAACCATAGCACGTATTGATTGAATAAAAATAATATATTTGATGAATTATTTTTTCGCTTTCTTTCCGATTCTTAAATCTGAATTCGCCATTTTTTCTACTGAAGAGCTCGAGGTACAATTTTCTCTGAGCGAAACGAGGTCTTGTATAGGTTGGAATGGTTAACTATCTTGGTAGAATTTGTTCTACAGATAGCTCTTTATTTTGTTGTGCTTCATTGTGCAGATATTTTATTTATATGATTCAATTTTCATTTGCTTGATATACAGTCTGAGCAAGAAAAAGTGATTACGATGTAACCCAGTGCCCTTCGTGCCATATAGGCAGGGAAGTAGCTGTTTCAGATGGACTCTCTCTTCCTTTTTGTGAATGAATCAAAAGTCTTTGAATGATGTACACGTTTCTATCAACAGGGAATGTTCGTATTCTTTTTCATTCCACGCTTTTCATAAAAGTGGTAATTTTGAATTTTTGATTGGGAGAAGAAAAAAGTCAAAAAATAATTCATCAAACTTCATTCTCTCCACAAAAATACCTAGGTTCCTAAGAATATATTTTGTATTACAGATTTTGAGTTTCAATAATATCACGAAAAAAGTTGGGATATTGTAACCTTATGAGTTGCATATTGTTTAAGACTCGAATAAAAATGTGATACCCACTTGTTGGATACTTCCACACAACCTAAGCTGTTATTGTTGAAAATCCACTAGCATGGATGCGTCCTCTTCCCAACAACTAACAAGTTTGTTTTCGAGTAAAAAATGAATCTTTCTCATTTATATTTCCAAAAAACAGAGTCCACACTATATGGAAAATGTCTTGATGTGTATAATTGAAATTGACTCTGCAGTTACTTTTTCTGATATATGAGTACAAAATAGCCCAATTTCAATTATTTCGTTCTATTCTGCAGCTATCGTATTTGGCATTCGAGAAAAAAAAGAATTTTCCACTGAAAATCCTGAAGAATTTCATTTATATATTTCAATCTCAAATCTCACCGAAAAATTTCAATTGCATACTGTTTTTACAATTTTTTTTTCATTTATCGGAAACTCCACTCAACTGTTTTGAGCAAAATATGAGTCAACCTGTATAATTTTAGTAAATACGGCATCTGCGTTGAATATATTATAGTTGAGAAAATACTTCTATTGACTCAGGGTCTGAACATGAAACTTTCTCCAGAAATTCGTCTATCTTGATGCGAAGTTCTTTCAGTATATGGACTCATTGACATAATTCAAGTGAGTAGTAACGCTGAAGGTAACTGATTGAAGAGTTTCAAGTCCGAAGGATTTCTCTGAAGATTCTTGTACTTGTCTATTCAATGGAATTACTATCAAGCATCACTGGAACCGAATGAATACATAGGTCATACATGCAGGAAATTTTTGAATACTATAGAAAACAGGAATCTGTGAAAGTCATAGGTACAACATGAACATTCATTATTTCAAAATGTCTTGAGCGCTGAAGTGATAATGAGAATGATTGGGGTACATTCATGAATATTGAAAGCGGTTCCAAGCTCTGTTTGATTTATCAAAAGCTTAAAGAATTCCTAATTTTCGTTGGGTATGTAAAGTAGCATACCCTTCTAATCTCTCAATTATTATTCTTCAATATATATCATTTTCGGTGTAGATTTTCGTTCGGTTTGAAAATGCAAACCACGTTTTCTCGCTACAAATTCCCCGACCTTTTAATTGGTAGAGTCACGTTTTCCTTTCAATTTTTCGGACAGTTCGGTGTACCAATTTTCCACAGTTTCAATCTGGAAATCGAGACGAAATCACTTTTGAGCTCTCGAACTGTAGTTAAATCAGAAAAAATTCCATAGAGAGACTTTGACAGTAGTATTCGCCTACCTGGAGAAAAAAGATGCATTTCTTCTGATTTGGCTGATGAGAAACTTAAAATACACGTTAGGACACAGTTATATGTGTGTGAGATTGTTGAATACACATGGTCTCATTGGAATAATTTGATTGAGTAGAATCGTTGAACTCAAATAAAGGGTTGTAATTCTGAAAAAAATTTTTTTTTTCTTAGTGGAAGCCGTCTGAGTTGTCCTTCACTGCCAGGTCTCCGGAGAGCACTTCAGCCTGAAGGATCTCAGTTCCGCTTCCTTCAGTAGGAGTTATCAAAGAAAAACTAAAAAAATGGACATTTCAATGAAATGAATATTTAATATTATTTGAACCGAATGAATCCTAATCTCCTAACTGCAGGAAGTCTTGAAATATTTTACGAAATAGGAATCTAAGAAGAGAATACAAGTCGGCTGACTGGGACGATCTCCAAATGTTTTTCTCTGATTTACTTTGGTCTGTTTTTCATCTGGTGATCATACTTCATTTCCTCAAAAAATCTCTGACACCATCATTCTTGGAATAAAGATATTTATTTCAAATATTACAAAGACACGACAGTCTTAGAAAACTGTTATCTGTTTTAATAGGAGCTGCTCTAAGGCTCTAACATTCAAACAAGCGGCATTCAATCGCTAGGGCCAGAATCTAGGTTTAGAATTTAGATCTGAGAATATAAACGCTAGAAAAAGGTCTAGTGGATCAATTGAAAAAGCACATAGATGTCTTTCAAGACTTGTTGAGAGTCCAAACAGTTCCCTTTCATTTTGTTTATTTGCTAAAGCTGTCGCTGATATTAATTTAACTTGCTCCCATTGTGAGAACCTTGGGGCTTATAAATGATTGTGACATTTATATATTTGGATCTTCACTAATAATATTCACATTCAGATATCCACAAAGTAAACACCAGACGAAAAAACAACCTAGATATAAACTAGTAAAACAAAAATATGTTCGAACTCACCTGGTGTATTTGGACCAAAAATTACTCTTTACCGAGTGGAATTCAGTATTGCATGCCTGCAGCTCTATTTAAAATCCTTTTGAGATCGTACTTGAATGAGAAGTGTTTATATAATATTGTTTCATTATTTCTTTGGGTGAAATATTGTATTGATATAATTTTTATATGTAGTCACGTTTGTCTGGATATGTTCGTGTGTTTTTCATTTTTATTTTTATCTGTTATATCTCTATTTCATTTATTCTATTCGAATGATCTATGCGTATGTATGTATTATGTATAACCACTGACTATTCCTACACAATGTATATTGTCTACAGGAAATAAAGATGATTTGATGTGAAAAGAGCTATAAGAAGCAATATTTGATGTTGTTTGAATTGATGATTTTCGTATTCGAATTATTATTAAGCATATATCTAGTTATAAACTGTTTTTGAAATGAAAAATCAAGTGTATTTGTGAATATATTTTTTGTAATGGGGTTCAACTCATAGACGAAATAAGTAAATAAACGAATGAATACCGTAACTTGATACACTTTTTTAGATTTTATGTTCTACCTTGTTGAAACAAAGCTACGTTCATCGAAACAAAAATTATTTCAGATTACTTTGGGGTAATGGTTATTAGGTGTAACACTGAAAAAAAATCTAGCCCTTGCCACACTGGAGAAAAAAATTTTGAAACACAGTAGCCCCTTTGTTGGACTACTTGATATTTGTTTGAAAATCGCATCTAAAATACAAGTATACTCACAATTGAGGCTACTTGAAACGCGAATTGTTTTAATAAAACGCGCGGGTAGTAACTTAATGAAAAAATATGGGATTTGTGGAAAAAATAGTTATTTTATTTACGTTGTTGAAAAATACATGGTATATGAACAACAAATTATTGAAAAATCAATTACTTTCAACAAACTAAGTGAAAACTATTAGGTAAAGTAAAGAAAAACAACTAGGTACAACGATTCTAAATCAAGTCTATAAATTTTATTGGTCCTCTTCTCAGAACTTCGTATTCTAGAAGCCGTTTCTTTATTTCGTTTTTTTCGACTATGCCAACATCTTCAACCCTTGGAAAAATATAAGCACCTTTAATCTTGTCACTCATTCTTAAGAGACTACACATGTAAGTGTCGTTTTCTTCGCAGTTTATAACTTTAGCGGCATATTGTTTATTTATCCCGGTTTGTTACAATACAATACTTTTACCAGCTTCAACCAATAACTTTTTTTTCTGCCAACAGAAGTTTGGTTTCAAACCTAGATTTTTCGAACACTGTTTTTAGTGAATCAACAATTTCTGTGGCTTGCTGCAAATTCTGTTGGTCTCTTTAAGGCAACCTATTCAGGATTTTGTACCTATCTACTGGCCATATACCAAATATACGAAAATATACGAAAGACGACGCGAAGTGAAATTATGGGTGCGATTAGAGTATACATAGAGTACGATATGGCTTGTGGATTGTGGATACTTCTAATTATCAATATTTCATAATATTGGTTCGTTATTCTTCCGTTATCGTTCATAATTCATAATTACCAGTGAAACCGGGTGTTAAGGAAACAATTTGTGAATCAAGTGGGCAGTGCGAATAGACAAATCATACAACAAATGCTATTATTGTCAGCGTAAAGTTTCGAAATTGTTTTCATCATTTATATTATAATCAATTAGTTTCAAACAACTGAACATTGTTCACAAATACAGAATACGAAATTATATTGACGTTTGACCCTGTATGAAAGTTGAAATTCACGTCAACGTTATTCAACTTGATAAACTATGTCCATTCTCCATCATTTTCGTGAGAGTTGAGAAACTTAATGAAGAGAATCTCATTCTCTCGAATATTGAATTTTTTAAAATCATCAGTTATTTCATGATCATTTCGTTCAGTTTCACAATATTGTGTACCCACTAGTTTCCTGACATTTTTGACAGAACAAGCAATAGCAAAATGATTTTTTGATATTTACATTTACTTCCACTCGTATAAACTGAATTTAATAAATACTTTTTATTTTTGGAAGTACTAGTTGAATTTTTATCAAATCCTATCGAACCTGTTTTCGGTATTGAATCATTGGAGGAGTAATATGAAAGACCTCTGACACCTTTGCCTGTTTTATCATTAAAATGTTTTTTACCGTAAATGGTATCAACCTAGGACTATGAGAATGAATATATTTTATTTGTTCTCTGGTAATTTATGCAGCCTCAACAAATTCAATTACTTTCTTCAGGGATATATCTGTCTCGCGAAGAATTCTTTCTTGGAGTACTTCATCATCCAGATGTAAAACAATTTGATCTCTAATGAGTGAATTGTGGTAATACTCGGTCGCTATGAGCACCTTTTTTTCAGGAATTTTCTTGGAACAGACGTAATTCGATCTTTTCTACAAAAAATCCTAATAACATTTTCGGCGGTCTCGTATATTTTCGGAGATATAGGCCCATTTTGTTGGGAAAGTCAAATTTTCGTTGTTTGAACACACAAAATTCGTTCTTCCTCTGATCAAACATCACACAAGCTCTCATTTACTCGTTTTTAACCTATTGAAGCAGAAATATCCATAATTTTTTCAGAAAATCCCACTTTCTCCAAAAGTCAACATTATTACATTCAGTTCTCAACAATTACAATGCGAGCGGTAACCCTGCAAATACATCACTTCCGACTCATCGCTCTATTATATCACAACAAATTGGCTATGGTTTTTTTCTGCTTAAAAATGTTGAAATCGAGAAAATAAGTGCGTGTATGGTGTTTGATCAGAAGAAGGACAAAGGTTCTCATAGCGACCGAAGTATTACCCTTCTCGTGACTCAAACTTGCATCTCGATGCTAGTGCTCTCAGTTGTGTCAAATTATTTTGTAATGCTTTTCGAGCTCGTCGTTTACATTTGAAAAATGTTTGTCTCAACAACAGCATTTTCTCATAACCTGCCATGATCTTCAAATTTCTCCACAATATCATTGAAACTAGCACCTAATTTCAACTCGAATGTTTCATATACTTCCAATGCCTCATCTCCAATAAGATCAACTAAAATAGCTTTTTTACTAATATCTGGTTTTGTCGATTTTTTCTGTAGCAAGAAGGTAGTTTATCAATTTCTTATACCTACCATTCCTTTCAAGTTTCCGCTCAATTTCAGTTCTGCAGGTGGTTTAAATTCCATTTTCGGTAAAGTTTCAGAATGCTGGATTGCCTCGGATTTCGATAAAATTGTTAGGGGAGCTTCAGAATATCTAAAAATGAATGGAAAGTACAAAAATTCGTCGCGGAAGCCACAGCAAGTTCCTTTTCAAAAGGAAAAAATGTTGAAATTTTAGGTTATGTAACGAAAAAATCACTTTTGATTTGTCACTTTACTTACCATTTTCTGTAAGAAAACATATCTAACTATATTTTTCTGCAAGAAATATAACCCGAATGTTCATTTATAACGTTCATTCTTTGCAGATTTCCAATCAAAATTTCATTAGAAATGACAACTAGCTGTATTAATTTCGGCTCCCATTGAATTGGAGCGACGTTGTCAGATTGTGGATATCTCCGATATTATGCACCAAGCAGATGCGGAAGAAGATCTCGATTTGATCGAAGAAGGAAACCTTTGAATTTTTATCGGCAATCAAAATTGTATACAATAAAAGTTTTTTTATATTTCAAATAGTTTTGACTTCATTATTAATATAGTCAATACTTCATTGATTGATAAATTGTTTCAGATGGGAGCATCTCGTTCTATCCACAGTCTCCGAACATACCCGAATGGTTCAACTTTTACAAAATTCATCCTTCTTGTCGATAGGTCCACGATGAATGTGTTAGGTTGTTAGGTTGGGTCAGGTTAGTTAGGTTTGGTTGGGAGCAAGTCGTTGCACCCACATTTCGTTCTACCCACAGTCTCCGAACAAACCCGAATGGTTCAACTTCTACAAAATTCATCCTTCTTGTCGATAGGTCCACGATGAACGTGTTAGGTTGTTAGGTTGGGTCAGGTTAGTTAGGTTTGGATGGGAGCAAGTCGTTGCACCCACATTTCGTTCTACCCACAGTCTCCGAACATACCCGAATGATTAAACTTTTGCAAAATCCATCCTTCTTGTTGATAGGTCCACAATGAATGTGTTAGGTTGAGTCACGTTAGTTAGGTTTGGTTGAGATCGATTTAATAAAAACATTTGTTTTTCGCAAAGTTCGTTAGGTTTGGTTGGGATAGATTTAATAAAAGTATTACGTTTTACGCGAGTTTAGTAGTTTTGGCTATATTAGATATAAGTACTTGATTTTTCAATTTGGCAACGTTGTTTGAGATTCGAAACAGTCTAGAGCTGTCAAAATGACGGTACAAACTATAAACTATATTGCTTTTTCTGTTTCTCACCACCTTGAAATGAAATAAAAATCTTCACTTGGAACATATATGAGCACATTTTCTTAATAAATTCAAAGAATGGTGTGTGTAAATGATGTTCTATCGGAAAATCGGGTATGTACACTGACGAAATAACAGTTCAGAGTAGAATTTCGGAATCTGGACTGAGTGCTTATAAACATTTTTTTTTCGAAAAAATGACTTTTTCATGGTTTCCGCGCCAAGTTTTCTATTATTTATTCATCTTTAGCCTTTTTTAAACGTTCTCCAATGTATTACTGACTCGAATGAGGAAATTGCAGTTCAAATCAATAACTTTCATTTGCCATCAATCTGTATAATTACTTTATGACCAATGTCATACATGACATTTTTTCTTCATTTCATTAGATATCATATACCAAGTACTCAACATAAACCATGTTTACTCACGACTAATACATAATGTAAGTATTACACTTAGGGTTTCTGCAGTATAATGCCATACATTTTTCCTTCAGAGAATAATGGCGAGGGCTTGATGGCAACGGTCTTTATTCCCTCTTGTAGTCCTATCACAAAAATTTTCGAATTGAATATTACCATGGAAACGATATAACCAAACTCCAAAGTGTCAGTGTCAAATGCGTTGGTAGTGTTTGTGTATTTGTATTGAGATGAATGAAACTGAAGAATCATTTTTTTATGTTAAATGAATTAGTCGTAAATAGAGTATACTTCTCGCAATAATGACTTTTATTCTATCGGAATATCACTTCCTCGCCGCTGATGGGGCTCGGTTCGCAAAAATACCTCTAGAATAATAGCTATCATTGTTGACTCGTGGTACCTACAATCTACCATTTTGAACTATTGATACACATGAACAATGTTTGAATCACTTACTGGAATACAAATGGCATTTTCGACAATGAAAGTTAATGAACTGATTGAAGAGGTATAGCCCGATATAATTAATATGGAGCACGCCTATGTGTAAAGACAGAGAGCGCGGAGTGGGGTGAGATAACGGAACGTGAACTATGGGACAGACGACAGAAGACAGAAACAGAACTGGCGGGCAGGCTTGACCCACGTTGACCGGCGTTAGAAAAGTAGCGTGGCTTGGTTGAAAGCCATTGGTATGTTGCATTTTTGCATTATATGACTACGTTGAAGTAGTGTTAATTGTTGGAAGGTGTTAAACTGTGCACAGTAACAGAGATCCAAGAAGCAGGAAGCAGTCATCGAGTTCGCACCGAGGGACACGTGAGTCTGTACCTGCATTATTTCGAAATCATACATTCTTAACCCCAGAAAACGTTCAGCACCGATTCAGGACATTCAATAATTAGGTCAATATTTTCTGTAATACTTTTTAACCGACAAGAGTAAATATTTTTCAATACATTTCTGATAGTTACTACAATTTATCGAACATAGGGTCTCTTCATTTGGCGCCTAACACGAGGCAAATAGTAACGAAAAAAAAAAATATTTTGGTTAGAAATAAGAATGGTCGGAAAACCGAAAAATAAAGCTGAAAAACAAGGGCTAGATACTAGTAATAGTAATTTAGAATCGCAAATGTCTGAGGAAACACATGTTAGTGGATTGATTCAGTTATCATCACAAGCAATGATTGAGATGCAAAAAAATATTGCGCAATTGTCTATGTCAGTGAAAGAGAATCAAACTGCTTTGAGGGACGCGTTGTTGGCATCCCAAAGCACGGGAAATATAGTAAATGAACGAACGTCTGATGAAAACGAGCGAGTTCAGTCAAATCAACAACTGAATAGTAATTTTGTGAGTAATGAGAATAATAATAGACCGTATTATATAAAGATCTGGGGGGTACTACGCTAATGTTCGAACCAAATGGAAACGTTCATCCGATATTATTTTTGAAAAAGTTAAAAAAAATCTGGAAGAGGCAAAAGTACCGGAAAGTGCTAAAATGGGGCTAGTGATGAATGGGTTAAAAGGGACGGATTTGGATTGGGCCACAGCGAAGGAGATTGTTTGTGAATTTCGAGAGGTTCGAGGAAGTGTTTAAGAATAGGTATTGGAATTCTGAACATCAAAGAGACTTGTTTTATTAAATTGAATACGGCAATATAAAAACGGAAGTTGAGCCGAGTACCTATATGCTTAAATTGCGTGTACTAAAGCGGCTTATTTGTCCGAGAAAATTCCGGAGGATAACCTAGTGGAATATTTAGGGAAGCATTTTGATATGGATATTCAGAGAGGGATAGTACTCAATGGGGTCAAAATATAGACGATCTGGGCTGCAATTCTCGAGTCATACGGATTTCCTTTTCATACGAATAGAGTGACATAGAGATATATGGACTGTATGTGTTGAACTGCAACACAACACAAAGTCGTATACGGATTTATTTCAAGAATTGCAGCCCTGGAAAAATATTTGATGAAGATTGATGAAACATATGAAGCGGGGGGTGTAACACAAACAATGAACCGCGGTGGAAGAAATGATAATGTAGTAGAACGAAATTGGCGTTTTGAAGGTCGCGACAGAAACTTCAATAGGGGACAGAGGCGTACAAATGAAAATCTGACAGAGTGTCGAAATGTTACAGATGATAGACAGGTAGGGACAGGTCGATTCAATAATGCGGGAAGTAATAATGAAAGCCATGAGCGTAGCGAACGGAAGAGGGAAATAAGTATATTGAATGAAGTTTGTCTGGAAGGGGAAGAACTATAAAGTGATAATGAGGACGAGGAAAATAAAAAGTTTGTTTCACCTGTAGTAGTATCTAAAATATACAACTTCGTATTGGAAATATTAATAGATTCGGGTAGTCAAATTTCGGCAATTTCCGAAACATTTGTCGAAATGATTAGAGAACAGGACGAAAAACTATTATCACTACCAGTATGTAATGTAGGTATTTCAGTGGCAGCAGGCAGAAAGAGAGTGAAACTCAACCAGCAAGTGTATTTATCATTCGATTTTTGGGGATTAATTTTCGAAGTTATATGTATAGTAGTACCGAATTTCCGAAACATTTGTCAAAATGATTAGAGAATAGGACGAAAAACTATTATCACTACCAGTATGTAATGTAGGTATTTCAGTGGCAGTAGGCATAGAGTGAAACTTAACAAGCAAGTGTATTTATCAATCGATTTTGGGGGTTAATTTTCGAAGTTATATGTTTTGTAGTACCGGGATTGAATAGTGATGTGATTCTGGGGTGCGACTGGTTGATGAACAATAAAGTTATGTTAAACTTTGATAATATGGAACTACGTTTACCGAGGGATGCAGTTGTATTTGAAGTAGAAGCGAGGGCGGTTACAGACGAGAGTATCTCCGTAAATTTATTGGGAGGAATGGAGACAAGGAAACGCCATGAATATACGGACGCGGAACGGAGGCAGGCGACCGATCTGGCAGAAACATTCAATGAACGAGAGAAAGATATTCTATTGAAGGTACTCTATAATAATTACATGGTTTTTTCTGAAGATTCGGGTGAAACAAATATATATGAACACGAAATTGAAATGCGCGACGAAACACCTTCTTTCAAAAGATCATACCTAGTTCCCTTAGCATATAGAGAGAAAGTGCGGAAACAAATTTATGAAATGATTGAACAAGGGATAATAAGAGAGTGTCGAGGGGTAAAGCGGTTTGCAAAATGTGTACACCAGTGCACCGTAATGCACCATAATACACCATAATACATAATAATGGACGGTAATACCCAGTAATTCACCCTAATCCACCGTAATACCTGATGTAAAACTCACTAATGCATTCTTATTCAATGGTATGCATGTGATAGATACGACCATATTTAATGCATGATATATATATATATATATATATATATATATATATATATATATATATATATATATATGCGAAATTGGTATTCTGGGAGTTTATCCGTTGATTTGTCGGTATTGACTTTCGACGTTTCGCCAACATCTAAGTTGGCATTTTAGCACCAAGTAGGAAGCGTATATATATATATATATATATATATATATATATATATATATATATATATATATATATTGTATATTGTATATGTATATATATATATATATATATTGTTGTTGAGTTCGGGTTGAACCTCTGGAGTTTGTGACTTGACGCCGGGGCCTCAATCTACCTACTCTCCAGGTCTCGTAACGAGTTCTTTCTAAGGTCTCAATCTGCCTACTCCTTACATCGAACTGAGGTATCGAGGGTGCTAAAGCACCGTCGGATGTCTTGGTGGGGATTGGGCATCTGGAAATTAGAGGTTTCCATGCAGTTGGAAGTCTCTGACCGTCGTCAAGCATATATATATATATATATATATATATATATATATATATATATATATATATATATATATATATATATATATATATATATATATATATATATATATATATATATATATATATATATATATATATATGGCGGGTCAATCCAATTCTCTCTCCCACTCATTGAGCTTATGAATAAAATAAATGGCGATACCTCCGTGGTCATCGAAGATAACACCATAAATCCTGGTATCGTTGGATTCCTCATAATCATCCCTAACCGATCATGTAACAATATACAGGGTGTCCCTTCAAGAATCGAAAGTTGATGTCATTTCCGGAAAAATTGGAAGTTGTTTTTTTTTCAGATATGTCGAGAAATGCTGTTCAGTGAGCATATTCAATGTTCCGAATTTCAAAAATATAGCTAGAAAAACAAAGGAGAAAACGGGGGTGTACCATGAGTCTGAGTCACACGGTATATATATATATATATAAATATATATATATATATATATATATATATATATATATATTTATATATATATATATATATATATATATATATATATATTAAACAATGATTACCGGCAATGAATAATTTGTTTGCATTTGCCATTCATATTTGAGAAAGTAAGCCAGGTAGTCAACATTGCTGCAATTTTGATTGCAATTCTGATATTTAATGGCCTCATTTCTGGATTATCCCTCCACGATCTAACGATGAGAACTTAAAAATTATGGTTCCATAAAGAGCATCTTGAAAAAAGTCGAGGAAAGTCTCATTTCACTAACTTGCTAAGAAAACATATATTCAAAAAATATTCTAAGAAACCCATTTTCAAAAGGAACATCTGAAAACTCAAAAATAACGCTTGAAAAAGTACAGAAAAGTCTATTTTGTACAAAACATCTTTTTCAAGAGTTCAAACTGTTTAGTTATATTTATTAGGTCATGTCTTTTCAATGTAAAAGGTCCTGAACCGACTGAATCCAATGGTCCATAAAATATATACTGCTTTTCCACGACGTCTTCATCCATCTTGGGCCAAACAAACTGGTCAAGTTCAGATTTAAAAAATTTGATTTCAAATTCGTTATTTCGTAACATCTCAGTTACTCTACCTATGTAGAAGGTTTGGTCGTAATACACTGCATAATATTTTCAGTATCAACATTCACAATTTTGGTAAGTATTCGAGAATGTTTCAATATTCCCGTCCCGACTTTCAGGAGAAATATTCATCGTATCATCTGATTCCATAAACGTGACTTCTGATGAAGAACTGGATTCCGAGCTGGATGGTGAACTGGTTCTTTTTCTTGAAGTTTTTACTTTCTGCGTACTGGATCTTTGAATGATTTTTCGCTTGAGATTTGAACTTCTGCTTGAACCAGCTGTGGGCACAATAAATTGCCTCAATCTATCACTGCTAACTTTGCCGCTACCTTCGTCTGAAACCCAACAGAGGGAAGATTTCTTGACAATTTTTTTTCGCCATTAATTTCTATTTCTACAAACCTTTCACTTACATCTATTGGGTAGAATAAACACGCCTCCTCACGCTGGCCAATCAAAATCAAATGCAATCGACTGTTGGAATTTGCGCTGCACTGCCGGACGCTGGAGTAGCCAGTTACGTTTTAACGCTTGTGGTGTGTACATATTATATGGTATTTTGAAGGTTGAAATATTCAAAAAGTTTAGTACTGATACGGCTGAAGGAACTGCTGATATTTATTCCTAGAGTCTACCCAAAAAAGACCAAATAAACTGCACCTTAAATAAAAAAAAATCGGTCCTTCCTTAGTGCGACTCTGTACGAGCAGCCGTGTCTGAGAGATCACGTGCACAATGCATGATAATGTTTTGAAGCACTCCTTTGCTTGGATGGACGGCTAAAGACTCCTCCTTTGAGTTCTTCTCATCATTTTTGTTAACTTATGCCTCATTATATCAAGACTTCTTTAAAGATTTTCACTTACCTCCTGAATTTTCCATATTTTTGCACAAAACTGCTCTATCACATGGTAATCACACTTTGCTGAGAGTGTTGAGATTTTAAGGTTATAACGGTTATTTCAAGTCACGTGGTATTTATAGTATAGGATCCCCCTATAAAACGACCTTCACCGAGCTTGTTGATGGATGAAAGATATTTTTTATCAAATAAAATATGTCAATAAATATATGGCGAATGGGTTGTCTGAAAAATTTCAGTCCAGAATATGATTGATTAACAATAAAATATTTTTTTTAATTACACTGGTTCGGTTAATGAACAAATTTCATTCCAATCGAAAATAAAAAAGCTATAGAATAACAAACGTTAGGTTGACTATTCATTTCCCGTCACGACTCCTGGGTAGGCAGGTATAAACAGGTAAATCGATACTAGTAACTTACACCGGTCTGAATAATGAATGAAAGTAAAATAAAAATAAAGATAATAGTACGAACACGGTGGTATAGGGTTGTCTGCAAAAAATCAGTCCTGAATTGCGGTTGTCGAATTTAAAAAAGTGAAATATTGGTGGACCGCTTCTCTCTTGACTGATACGCTGCGTAACAAGGCTGATGGTATGCAACAGTTTGATGTTGAAGTTTGGAAAGAATCATCGAATCACCTGATTTTTCCGCCGTATTTGTTACCTGCAGTGGTACTTGGTCACTCTGAGGGAAAATAAGATTAACCAGATTCTTCCCTCATCTTTTTTGGCTATGGTCACAAAAAAGACATATGGTTTTGCTGGATGTCGATGCCGTTGATGTTGACTGCTCCTTAAAGAATTTAAAATATTTTTCAACTGAAAATGGACGAAAAAAAATATAATGGAGAATAAAGACTCGATTGATAGAGATTTCTATATCAAAATTAAAGTAGCAAAAAAAATCTGAAAAATTTTGTTACCTTGTAAAAATCCCCAGAAGTTTGAGGCTTGTCATCAATATTATTCTTTCCATCCACAGTTACTGTAGAACAGGAATCAACACTAGTACACAACGTTTTGATTCTCCATCAGTAGTAGATGCATTGATAAGCTCCCAACAAAGCCGAATTTTATCATTAAATAAAAATGTTCGATATATAAATTTTATAAATTTCTCAATTTCAATATGTAGTTGAATAAAAAATCCTTATTTAAATATGTTACAAAAAAAAAACAGAAATCAGATAATTTTCTTGTTTATTTAATAAATAACAATTTTGTTAGTTAATTAAAAAAATTGCTTCTCGAAAATGTACAAAATCGTAAGTGAATTTTAGTAACGATTATTTCATTGTGAAAAAAATGTAGAAGAAGTATTGAAAATAATTTTAAATATATTATTATTGTGTACTTACAGTATTTTCAGCAGAAAAATTTTCAAATTCTTCATTATATTTTTTATTCAAGGCAGTCACTTTCTTATAACACGTGCTATGATAACCTATAAAATCGAGTGATGCACTAGTTAGATCAACAACATTGTATTTGAAGTTTTTAATTTCACGAGAAGCTAACTTGAATAAACAGTTTTTGAAAGTTGCATCATTAAAATCAATAACACCATCATCCGAATTACACAAAAAGCACTTTTTGGCCATTTTTTACAATAATAAATCGTAGCACGTTTTTTCAATTACAAATGCAGCGACAATCTACTCCAAATAACTATAGACAGCTGCAATGCTGTGTTAAATATAAATTATCTTAACTTTTATGTTAGTTTCATTCATTTATCAGACCGGTGTAAGTTACTAGTATCGATTTACCTGTTTATACCTGCCTACCCAAGAGTTGTGACGGGAAATAAATAGTCAAACCTAACGTTTGTATATTCTATAGCTTTCTTATTATCGATTGGAATGGAATTCGTTCATTAACCGAACCAGTATAATTGAAAAAAAAAAATAAAAAAAATAATTGTAAATCAATCATATTCTGGACTGAAAATTTTCAGACAACCCATTCGCCATATATTTATTGACATACTTTATTTGATAAAAAATATCTTTCATCCATTAACCAGCTCGGTGAAGGTCGTTTTATAGCGAAATCTTAGACTATTACGCATGCGTAATTATCCACTAATGCACCTGTAATTCCCCACGATACACCTGGGTAACACTCACTAATGCACCTTTAATACACCGTAATGCACCAGTAATTCCCTGTAATGCACCTATAATAACCAAATTTTGTACACCTAATGCCCTACCGGTTCACCCCTTGGAGAGTGTTCAAGAATATGTGTCTTATCTCTTGTAACTGTCGTTAAAAAAGACCACTCGGTTCGAATCTGCTTAGATGCTCGGATTTTGAATTCGAGAATGGTAATGGAGCATACATTGCCACCAACACCGGAGGAACTTTTAGTTAGATTCAAGAAGGGACAAAGGACCCCGCACTAATCTTATGGAAAACCGGTTTCGGTGAAAATCGCTGAAATTTCAATATGATGTCGCCCATGCCATCCTGAATAAAAGTTATCATTGCGCCAACTCTCTGAATGCCCGCGTTTGGATTCTACAGGGGGTCAAAGTTCGATATTTTGACGATTTTTCAAAAAATCCCGAATTTCATTTTCATTGTATCGATCTGAATTTTTATAATGGAATAGTCCACAATATGTGCATCAAAAAGTTCAAATGACAAAAGTTTCTAGAATCAAAACTGGCGGGTATACAGAGGGTTGAACTTTGTTTTTGGTAATTTTTATCGAACTTTTTTTGAGAAAATATTCGTTTTCCTGCAGATCCATGTGCAATTGATGTTACTTACAGTACATAAGAGGGCGATCATATTTTGCATTTGAACTAACCATCCAACTTTAAATATTTGAAAGGTACGGGGCGATCAAAAATATATTTTCAATTTCGGAAAAATGTATCCCTTTGTATAGTCAGCTTTCACCAATATATTCAGCTGATTTTTTGAAACTATCTAGCTAACATACATACAAATGTGTCAACGTCTGTGCTCATTAATCTGAATCGAAATAAAGTTGCGGCGATGGTCCAAAAAATATGGAGAAGGGATGTTTCGGAATAATTTAGAAATGATTTCAAAAATCGTCCGTGAATTTCTTTTATTTTCTGATATAATGTAGATGAGTTATTATTGATCAAAAAGTTCTACAGTGCCTACCACGCGAAGGCCACGGTTTGAATTATACAGGGTTTTGAAGTATAGTATTTCCTTGATTTCTGGAATAATCAATAATTTCTTTGTAACGGAAAATAATATTGTTTACTAGACAAACTTCGAAACATTTCAATGACCAGATTATCTGAAATGAGAATTTATGAATATACAAAGGTTGGTCCAAAAAAAAATTTTTTTTTCAAAAATATAAGTATCCGTTTACTATTCATATTTTTTATATATTCAGAAACTCTATTAGGACCAGGACCACCTTGTCTCCACCCGATGTTTTAGGAAAATCCAGTATGAAAACAATATACTCTCGAGAAAGATCGTGTGCGGAAGAACAAGTAGAGAGAAATGAGATGATTTGGTTTATATTCAGGTCTTCGCAACTGCCATTGTCTTCAAAAAATTGTGACCGCAACTGACAGATATATGAAATATGAAATAAAGTAAGTACATAACATGAATTCAGCACGATTCCAAGCATATGGGCTGATTCAGAGAAAACAGAAATGATGATAGTACTACAACAGCTACTGAACTGAGTCGAATCAATTCAGCAAGTACATTTTTTCCATGAAGACAGCCTTTCGGACGATTCATATTTCGTTTTCCGAAACGAGTTATACCGGTTTCGGGGTTTTGCCCCTCATCAGTGTAGGGTAGGTCTTATATAGATATCACTGAATAGAGCATGCGACATTCTGAAATAATTGGAAAAATCTTCCATTACAATGATTGAATCTGCAGTTAATTCCATTGCAATGAAGAATGAGGATGCAAGTGATTTCTATCGCAATAAAGAATTAGACTTCAGACGAAATGTCATGCATCCAAATTGACCACCTACAGACCTGAATATAAACCAAATCATCTCATTTCTCTCTACTTGTTCTTCCGCACACGATCTTTCTCGAGAATATATTGTTTTCATACTGGATTTTCCTAAAACATCGGGTGGAGACAAGGTGGTCCTGGTCCTAATAGAGTTTCTGAATATATAAAAAATATGAATAGTAAACGGATACTTATATTTTTGAAAAAAAAATTTTTTTTTGGACCAACCTTTGTATATTCATAAATTCTCATTTCAGATAATCTGGTCATTGAAATGTTTCGAAGTTTGTCTAGTAAACAATATTATTTTCCGTTACAAAGAAATTATTGATTATTCCAGAAATCAAGGAAATACTATACTTCAAAACCCTGTATAATTCAAACCGTGGCATTCGCGTGGTAGGCACTGTAGAACTTTCTGATCAATAATAACTCATCTACATTATATCAGAAAATAAAAGAAATTCACGGACGATTTTAGAAATCATTTCTAAATTATTCCGAAACATCCCTTCTCCATATTTTTTGGACCATCGCCGCAACTTTATTTGGATTCAGATTAATGAGCACAGACGTTGACACATTCGTATGTATGTTAGCTACATAGTTTCAAAAAATCAGCTGAATATATTGGTGAAAGCTGACTATACAAAGGGATACATTTTTCCGAAATTGAAAATATATTTTTGATCGCCCCGTACCTTTCAAATATTTAAAGTTGGATGGTTAGTTCAAATGCAAAATATGATCGCCCTCTTATGTACTGTAAGTAACATCAATTGCACATGGATCTGCAGGAAAACGAATATTTTCTCAAAAAAAGTTCGATAAAAATTACCAAAAACAAAGTTCAACCCTCTGTATACCCGCCAGTTTTGATTCTAGAAACTTTTGTCATTTGAACTTTTTGATGCACATATTGTGGACTATTCCATTATAAAAATTCAGATCGATACAATGAAAATGAAATTCCGGATTTTTTTAAAAATCGTCAAAATATCGAACTTTGACCCCCTGTAGAATCCAAACGCGGGCATTCAGAGAGTTGGCGCAATGATAACTTTTATTCAGGATGGCATGGGCGACATCATATTGAAATTTCAGCGATTTTCACCGAAACCGGTTTTCCATAAGATTAGTGCGGGGTCCTTTTCAGTACTGACAGGGTAGGGTATTGGTAGGTTCCGATCGCGAAAATTGATCAGAAATTTACGGGTTTTAATTTCGAAAATAATACATATTGTTTCAGGGTTTTAGCGTTCGGGTTATCAACATCTATATCGTCGTTTTGTTAATGTATACGTAAAGTCTTGGGGACGGAGTTCGAGAGTTTCAAGTTAATATACGTTGATGATTTGTGCATCTTTTCAGAAAATGTAAAGCAACATTAAGAGCATTTACGACAAGATTTTGGAAAACTCAAAGGATGTAATCTCACCTTGAAATTGAGGAAGTCAAGGTTTGGTAGGAATTTTAGGACACACTATATCGGCTGACGGTATTGAAGTCGATCCGAGTAGGATTCAAGCTATTAAAAAATTACAACGTCCCAGTAATGTCCGAGAATTGAAAAGTTTCCTAGGGTTTGTCAATTATTATGATCGACGTTTCTGTGAGAGATTTGCAGATTTAACGGTACCGCTCATCCGTCTATTAAAAAAGAGGAGTAACTTGGAATTGGAGTGATGTGGAACGGGTTGCATTCGAAGAAATAAAATATATATATATATATATATATATATATATATATATATATATATATATATATATATATATATATATATATATATAAATGAATATATATTGTTATGTAATTGATTATAGGAAATAATTTTATAGAAAATGTCATTATTATTATTATCATAAAAGGCTGAGTACTCTACCTGAACTCTAAAGTACCCTATTTTCAAGCAGACAGCCATACAAAGAACCGTCCCACAGTATTAAAATTTATAGTTTCCGAAGCAAGTTTAGTTCATTCCGCAACCTTCTTTCGCATTACAATAAACCAACAGCTCTCAGCCAAATTCCTCTGAAAAAACGATAATATTTCTGATCATTTAGCAAAAGTAAAGTCCACATATTAGGCAGAACCAATAAATTTGCAGAAAAAAAGTATTATGAAAGAACTCAGGTAGGTATTTGAAAATCTCATTTAAATTCTATGCATAAGTGTCAGAATTCATTAATATGGCAATTCTGTATGGAAAAATAAACATTGTATAATTTTTGACAGAGCCACAAAGGTAGAATAAATCAGAAATCTTTTCAAAAAACAAGTTCAAATTGTGATATTTGCGTCATAACCTAGATTAGAATTAATCATAAGAATTTTATGTATAATTAGTAAACATTCATGAGAATTTTCTGTACAAATTGGTGAATAAGAATATTATAAGCTCATAGAAACTGAAGTGCGTGGAAAAAGTGAAATAAACTTCGCGAGTGCTGTGGAAAGGACGCATATGACAACGGTAGTTATGTATTGAAGAAAATGTTTTTGTTTGAAAATTTTTTACCGGTATTTATAAAATCATCGAATTGTAAAGAAAAACTACATAAACTAAGCAAAATCCAAGTTATATCCGCTCAAGAAAGGTTCACTATAGCAGAGTAGTAAAATTTTCACCTGAAAAGCAGTTGCAGAGAAGAAAATCCTGGTTAACCCTCCGTTAGTCGCGCATGGGACTGGCAGTCCCATGATTTACAATTTTCTCAATTATATTAAAACTATTATAGCTACATCGTCGTAACTTTATGACATCTCACAGTAAACTTCTAGAAGCCAGTTGCCTGAGTTTCATGCGAAGGGATAGTTTTATTTTTTAGAAAATTTGCAAAGAGTGCGTCAGGTACCTGCTTTGGGACTGATAGTCTACGACTCATTTTTGTTGCGTACATTGAACAAGCGTCTCAGTACCGTATTTGTAGGCTTCGTTGTTTGTAGGTTATCTTTTCTTGTTCATTTGTTACTGTGCCGTGTATTTTTGAAACAAAGTGCATAATTATGGACACAAAGCGTTATAATTTTGAAAACCCCGCTGACGTGGAAGAATGGAATCGTTTAGCTTTCAACCTGGGACGAGCCGAAGAGCGGTCAAGAGAAAACGTTGCGAACCTTGTTATAACGAATCTAAAAAGGACGCCAGAACAACCTATACATGTCAAAAGTGTGATACCTATATATGTTTGAAAAAACATGTCCAAGTAATATGTGAAAAATTGCTTAGAAAATAAAACTGAAGAGGAAACAGCTGGTGAATCTGAATAAATCAAACTACAATAAAATCGGATTGATGCCATTTATTACCTACTTGCTTTTCTATTCCCTAAATATTTTCACGTGAATTGTGTAAAGTCGTATCCATAAATACTACTAGGTATAAGAGGTATAAATATGAAAAATAATTCATAAACAATAAAAACACTAGTTATAAAATAAAATTATAATGCAATTGCAAATGCAATTCGATTCGTTTTAGTAATAACCTAATTTACCAAAAACATTTTAAGCCAAAATAATTCATATGACCAAAAATAAGGCTGCGTTGTTGATATGGGACTGGCAGTCCCAGCGCGACTAACGACGTTACATATGGTGGCGCGCCTAACGGAAGGTTAAGAAAAACTTTACCATTTCAGACCACATCGTCTCCTGTACTTTGCCAAGGTATTTATTCCATATCATCGTCTGAGGAAAA
The DNA here is from genome assembly GCA_032362365.1 of Zygogramma bicolorata. NCBI lineage: Eukaryota > Metazoa > Arthropoda > Insecta > Coleoptera > Chrysomelidae > Zygogramma > Zygogramma bicolorata. Next base: position 129,916 of record JAVJAQ010000691.1, read on the forward strand.
CTTCATTGGATTTCCGAGGTATTTATTTGAAGCCTGAGCAACAACCGTTTTCTTAAATCAGTTCAAATCATGATTAACTATTAATAAACTTTCATTTCCTCGCATCAATCTCCTTGAGAACTTTTTAACGCCCTTCACTCGAACTCTCAAGTTATTCATAGTCGTTATTTACTGCTATTTGTGAAATTTCATTAAATTTTCAACATAATCAAAGAATAATTTCCACATTTCTTCAACAGTACGTTCAGAAATCTATCCCGAGCAGAACGTTCTCAAGTTTGTTGAGTATTTGATAGAGTGCGTTCCATTTACAGCCTGACTCGGAACTGTAAATTCTTTGGTTATTAGCATTCAGTTAAACTTGATATTACTAATAATAAATTGAGGATATATATCAAAAATAATAAAGACAAAAATGAATCGTCACAAAGATCAGGAATTTATAAAATAACATGTGGGTCATGTCCGATGTACTACGTCGGCCAAACGGGAAGATCTTTCAACACTCGCCTAAGAGAACACAGAACTAGTTTTTTGAATGGAAAAACAAATTCTACTCATGCAAGTCACCTCATTCTGGAAGGTGATGAGTTCAACCACGAGTTCAAAATAAGGCATTTTGAGCAGAAAGGTTGAAAACTTAACCTTCAAGAAAGTTTGGAAATCAATAGAGGGAAGAATTCAGAATATTTATTGAATGATCAGGTTGAATTTAGTGACTCCCCATTGTGGAATATGTTCCCGGCCAATAATTAACATAGCCTATTTCTAGGAATAATCTCCCAATGTAATTAATTAGTATTTGGACAAATTACGGGTCGAATATCGGACCCAAGTCGGACCTTTATTGTAAGAGACGTTCGACCTACTTGTACATAAATAGCGTATTATAGAATAGTGATTTATTCATCTTGCTTGAAGAGCTATTGTAATAGCGACACACGTGTCGCGGTTTTGTAAACCCATTGTAAGTGAAAATCATACAGGAAACTGTAATATATTTTTGTTGATAATAGCAAGCCTATAGATAAGTTATCTAGCGCAGAGTAGGTAAATATGAGAGCCACATTTGGGGAATATCACAATTCACTGCGTGTCTTTTGAAATTTGAATATTTAATGGCGAGGCCTAAGTCTCCTTAACCCCCAGCACTCATCATTGCTGGTGTCCCACAAACGAGGAGCAATCGAAAGGTGTCAAATACTAGGTCAACGTATTCCAAAGTATACAGAACTTTTACCAGAAAGGCTTCCTGATGCGACACCTCGATAATTAATAACCATTGTCTGAAATTATGATGAATACATTGATTGTGGGTGATGAAACATTTATTTTGTAAAACATACAAGTATAATAGTAGTGTATTCTTACAACGCCTTATCATCACTCACTACATGGATAATAAAAATTATTATCATACAAATATTAAACCACATATGATTCATCAATCCATGAATTATGCTCAGTTGGAAGACCCAACCACTTTATGTATAGTTTATTATTTTTTCTTCTTAACACCATTTCCACCAGATACACGTCAGGATTTGCAGTTTTCAATCCTCATAAAAACAGCCTCTTATGGGTTGACCATTTTATCGGGACATGTCAAACACAAATACATCAATTGTTTTTCCTCCAAAGTCATCTCAATGTCATTCAACGGTAATGCCGTTCAAGCTCGTTTTCGTCAACAGTCAAGAGTATTCAACGTCGAAGCTGCACAAGGTAAAGGGTACATAAGAAACATTCATGGTCGCTCGTCATCGGGGTCATTGAAGGTCACAATATATTGAAAATGACGATATTTTGTCGGGGCTATTCTGAATGTTTCCAAAGTCATTTCAATGTAATTCAAGGGCAGTGCCTTTCGAACTCGACCCCGCCAATACTCAAGGGTACTCGAGGGTACCCAAGGTCAAAGCGGTATATGCTAGAGGGTGAATAGGGTAACTCGTCGTCAAGGTTATTGAAGGTCACACAATATTGAAGGTAGTGATATGAGACCACTCCAAACATTTTCAAAGTCTTTCAATGTCATTCAAGGGCAGTGCCGTTCAAGCTCGACCCCGCCAATACTCAAGGTCAAAGCTGCATATGCCAGAGGACCTACGGGGTAACCCTTCGTCAAGGTTATTGATGGATATAAAATATTGAATATGGCGATATTTCATTGGGACATGTAAAACCTAAATACATCAATTGTTATTCGAAGTAACTCGTCGTGAGGGTTAGTAAGGTCGCAAAATATAAAAAATATGCGATTTCAAAGTCTTTCAATGTCATTCAAGGGCAGTGTCGTTCAAGCTCGACCGTGCCAATACTCAAGGTCAAAGCTGCATATGCCAGAGGACCTACAGGGTAACCCTTCGTCAAGGTTATTGATGGATATAAAATATTGAATATGGCGATATTTCATTGGGACATGTCAAACCTAAATACATCAATTGTTATTCGAAGTAACTCGTCGTGAGGGTTAGTAAGGTCGCAAAATATAAAAATATGCGATTTCAAAGTCTTTCAATGTCATTCAAGGGCAGTGTCGTTCAAGCTCGACCCCGCCAATACTCGAGGGTACTCAAGGGTCAAAGCTGCATATGCTAGAGGACCAACAGGGTAACTTTTCGTCAAGGTTATAGAAGGTTATAAAATATTAAATATGGCGATATTTTATCGAGACATGTCAAACACAAATACATCAATTGTTTTTCGTCCAAAGTCATCTCGATGTCATTCAACGGTAATGCCGTTCAAGTTCAACACTCAAGAGTATTCAACGTCAAAGCTGCACAAGCTAAAGAGTATACAAGGGACATTCAGGGTCGCTCGTTATCGAGGTCATTGAAGGTCACAATATATTGAAAATGACGATATTTTGTCGGGGCTATTCGGAACGTTTCTAAAGTCATTTCAATGTAATTCGAGGATAATACCGTTCAAGCTCGACCCCATCAACACTCAAAGATATTCAGAGTCGAAAGTGACACATTGTAAAGGGGGCACAAGGGACATTCAGAGTAACTCATCATCAAGGTTATTGAAGGTCACAATAAAAGCGCGATATTTTGGCCGGGCCATTCTGAACGTTTTCAAAGTCATCTCAATGTCTTTCGAAGGCAATACCGTTTAAACGCAACACATATATCAGGGTAACTCGTCGTCAAGGTTATTGGAGGTCGCAAAATATAAAAATTGGTGATATGTTGTTGGGACTTCTTCATACACTTCAAAAGTAATCTCAGTACCATGGTTCAAGCTCGACCCCACCAACACTCAAGGGTATTCAAGGTCAAAAGTGGCACATTCTAGAGGGAGCACAAGGTACATTCAGGGTAACTCGTCATCGAGGGGTTATTGAAGGTCACAATAAAATGCCAAAATTTTGTCGCGGTCATTCTGAACGCTTCCGAAGTCATTTCAATGTCATACACAAACAATACCGTTCAAACGCAACCCAGATATCAGGGTAACTCGTCGTCAAGGTTATTAGAGGTCTCAAAATATAAAAATCGGTGATGTGTTGTTGGGACTACTTCAAACGTTCTGAAAGTAATCTCAATTCCATTCAAGTGGAATGCCGCTCAAGCTCGACCCCACCAACGCGCATGCCAGAGGATATATAGATGGAATTCAGAATAACTCGCCATCAAGGTTATTGAAGGTTACAATATATTGAAAATAACCATATTTCGTTGGGGCCATTCTGAACGTTTCCAAAGTAATTTCAAGGTTATTGAAGGTTACAATATATTGAAAATAACCATATTTCGTTGGGGCCATTCTGAACGTTTCCAAAGTAATTTCAATGTCATTCAAGGACAATACCGTTCAAGCTCGACCTCACCAACACTCGAGGGTATTCAAGGTCAAAAGTGGCAGATTTTTAAAGGAACACAAGGGACATTCAGGGTAACTCGTCATTAAGATTATTGAAGGTCACAATAAAATACCAAAAACATTTCGGGGCCATTCTGAACGTTTACGAAGACATTTCAATGTCATTCGAGAACAATACCGTTCAAGCTCGACCCCACGAACTCCCAAGGGTATTCAAGGTCAAAAGTGGCACATTCTAGAGGGTGCACAAGGTTCATTCAGGGTAACTCGTCATCGAGGGGTTATTGAAGGTCACAATAAAATGCCAAAATTTTGTCGTGGCCATGGTACACGAAGGTTCTCTTGAATAACTCATCATCAAGGTTCTTTACTCGCTTATTGTTCTTTCAAAGTCGGTATTGGTTGGTAGTTTGGTACACGAAGGTCCTTCAGAGTTACTCATCATCAAGGTTTTTATAAAAGTCACAGAGGAAACTGATACATTGAATGACTGAAGTGTTCAAGACTTTCAACACACATTCACCACTATACCCACCATAACTCTGAGTCATTGGTACCATTATTGAAAGGTTCAAGGTCATTTTAATAACAAGGTTATTCAAAGGCGATGCTAGCTAGACGATATCTACACAATGCACGAAAATCTACAATATTGAAAATGCTCAAGGATATTTGTAGGTCAACATGCACCAATGTCATTCAAGGGCAATGCTGTTCAAGCTTGACCATGCCAACCCTCAAGGGTATTCAAGGTGAAACGTGCATGCGCTCGACACACACCAAAGGTTATTCAAGGTCGTTCACGGTCAATGTGGTGGATACACCAAAGGTCATTCAAGGTCGTTTTCAAGGTCATTGTGGTGGACACAGCAAAGGTCGTCATCAAGGTCAAGGTCGTTCAAGGTCGTCATCAAGGTCAAGGTCAAGGTCGAAGGGGTGGGGGGAGGTCTATACCCGTCTTAAACACCCTCCTGCCACCAAGTCAAGCAGTCTCGAGAATGGCTCCAAAGTGGGAGCCGAAACGTCGAAAGAATTCCAAATTCCAAGCGCGGTTCAACCGGAAGTTCCAGAGAGCACATATCCGACCGCGGAAGCCTATCAGTGACAGTGAATACTGTCATCTTCAGGGAAGCTACAAATGGTTAACGAAATTGCTTATAAAATATGAAGCTAGAAAAACAGTGCTACTTACTGGTTATTGAGAATGGTTGCTAATGTTGGAAAATGAATGAATGATTTTCGAGTGAATTTTCAGATTTCAACATTCTGTACATGATAATGTCAATTATTTGAAATATGTGAGATAAAATATGAATGAAGTTGTTCAAAACAGTTAAAAGTTAAAAACGTGGTTTGAAAATTCTAAGGTTAGGAAACAGACAATTGACATGACAATTGAAAGGTTTAATTTGTGACTAATGACAAATGAGATTTTTTTGGTTTTGGTCGCTGCTTCTAAAGACATCAGCCAACTTACTATGTTCAAAAGAGAGAGTTATTAATTATGGAAGTATTAAAGTTATTTGAATTATTATTTTTATCAATTTGAAGTAAGAAAGAGTAAATTTCACTCAAATGATTGAGATCTGTTCTCTTATTGAGGCAATGATCAGTGTTGGTGATGAAAGTCATCTCCATGAACAGCCTAATGGTCAAGTTGCATTTCTTAGTTAGAATTTTAATGTTATTGTAATTCATGTTATGTCCTGTTTTATTTACGTGTTCCCCCAGAGCACAACGTTCTGGATGAAGTCTGGAGTCACTTTTATGTGATGTTATTCTATCTTTTAAATTTCTTGAAGTTTGGCCAATATATATTTTGTTACAATTCGAACATGGAATGTGGTAGACTACTTGTGATTGTGACAGCAAGGAAGTTTTGTCTTTAAGTTTACTAAAAATTTAATTTATAGTAAGAACTGTTTTATTTGCAATTTTTATTTGTGGAAAAATTCTAAAGACTTGTGCAAGTCTGGAAGATATGTCAGTAATATATGGTAATGAAGTGAAAAAACATGGGATTGGGGTCACAATCTACCCCACTGACAGTATTATTGAAAGAATTATGTGTAATATTATTTATGTTGATTAAATTATGGTTATCAATGGTTGAAGTACTGAAGATGATCTTTTTTAATAGTGCAGGAGGATGAGAATTATTTATGAATAAATTATATGGAATTTTGAGGTTTTTTCCATAGAAATTTGAATCAGAAATACAGAGTATCCTATGCTTCATCTGTTTGACCAAGTTTACTTTTATAGACTGTTTATGGTATGAGTGATAATTCATATATCTTCCACTGCTTATAGGTTTTCTATACCAGTCGATGATTACTTCATTATCCTCAGTACGGTGAAACTTTGTGTCTAGGAAGGGAACGCTATGTTCCTCGTCCTCACATTCCTTTGTAAACTGTATAAATGGATCATAACTATTGAAGACATCTAACACTTCCGTAGTTCCGTCATATGGGAGAGCTATAATTAAGTCACCCACATATTTTTTGATGAAAAATAGGTTAAAAGGTGAAACCTGCAAGATCATGTCCAGTATGTCATCCATGACATAACTCGCTAAGATGGGACTAATTTTAGCTCCCATGGGTGTTCCAAAATTTTGTTTATAGAATTTATTGTTAAAGGAGAAATATGTATTATTAAATAAAAAGGGTATGAATTCAATGAAGCTATCTTTGGTAATACTATATATATATATATATATATATATATATATATATATATATATATATATATATATATATATACGCGTACTTTAGTTCTTGGACGGCAGGTAATTATTATAACTGACCATGAGGTCGTTTTTCATGCAGTGTGAATCATTGGGTTCGGCAGGCTGTCAAGATGGACATTGTTCATGTAAGAATACAATTTTTTAATTCAATATTGTAATGGAACGGAAAGTGTTACGGCAGACTTTTTATCGCGAAATCCTCTACAACAAATAAAAGTCGAACCACGTGTAGGAGAAATTGATATTTTTATGTTAAAAAAAAAACTGTTGAGTTTGATAAATTGAAGGAAGAATTGATTGGATTAGAGGAGATTCAAATAGGAGACGACTATTTCAGAAAAATTAGAAAAAGTCTAGAAAAAGGGGGGCCACTTAGCGAAAAACGCAAAAAGAATCACAAATAGTTCATATTGTACTAAAATATCCTTTTCAAAAGGGGTGATCAGAATAATCCAGGCTATAAAGTAGGTGTACCTAGATGTCGCGTGCTGAGTACGATTATGCAGCAACATAGCGATATCGGACATTTTGGGGAAAGAAAAACATATCAACACATGAAAAGGGAGTTCTTCTGCTGTAAAATGAAAAATCAAATAAACAAGGTCTTAAGTACATGTGAGTTGTGCCAGAAAACCAAAATATGTAAGAGTGTGGCACTATGAACACTATCAACACGGTAATTACGGACAAACCAGGAAAATTAGTTTGTATAGATCTGATGGAACCGTTACCATCGTCTCGTTTTGGGGCAACTCAAGTACTGATGGTAATAGATTCATTTTCACGATTTACAAAATTGTATGCTCTGAAAAAATCTAGCGCCTCAATATTGAATCAAATCACAAAAGATTATTTTATAACACTAGGTAAGCCTGACGCGATTTTGAGCGATAATGGTACGCAATTCCATGCTCAGGTTTATCTGGATAAATTAGATAAATGGGGTATTACGGTAAAACATATTTCATTATATTTTCCACAAGGAAATATGACAGAGAGGGTTAACCGGGAAATTGGTAGGTTGTTGAGAACTTTTTGTTATCAAAAACACACAGCTTGGGCGTATCATATGAAAGAAGTAGAACATTATTTAAATGGAGTCGTACACTCAGTTACGGGTTATCCTACGTGTTTTCTACAATTTGGTAAGTTTGAAAAAATTAATATTCGTGATATTTTAGAATTCCCAGTCAAAGAATTTCAGGATTCCAATGATATGAAAAGGGTATGGGAATTGTAATACGAGAAAATGGTTACTGAACGGGAGAAGAGAAGAAATAAACGCGAAGTTCCAGGAATTTCTTTCAAAGAAGGAGACTTATTACTAGTGAGAACGCGTATTTGATAGGTGATCTTGAGGGAAATGTCTCGGGATGCCAAAACATAATCAACCTCAAGCAGTTCCATCAAAATGTCGAGCTTTTGTAAACAGAATACTTAAACTAGATTAGATTAGTGGTTAATTGTTCATTAGTCAAAAGTCTGGATGGTTCTTGTAGTTGTTTGCGATATAGAAGTTGTTTAGTTATATTGATGTATGAAATTGGGTAATTGGAATTACTTGTATAACTGCATAATTTCAACCCTTTCCAGCCCAGTGATGCCATATGGCATCATCAAATTTTTACCTATATAAAAGCTGGTGGGTCATTGGTAGATGCGGAATTGTTCAATAATATTTGTTCAAATGCTTTATAGATGTCGCATACATACCCTCTTGATATTTTATTATGCGAGTGACATCAAAATCAGTCGTTGATAGAAGCGTGTACCAAATTTTTTTTTCTCGAATGATGCGTTTCAAGATATTTCTTGCAAATAATTGGGTTTTGTGTATATTCTACTGGAAGAGAGCTATTGGAAAGTAAGTACGAAGAGCATTATTTAACGAATCAGATGTTGAATTGTGAAATTTTCTCAAAACTTCATTGGAATTTGGTTTGAAAATACAATGATGCCAATTGGCGTCATCGGGCATAATCGATGCAACATTGAAAAATGACGAAAACTATATTTTGCCATTCGTTCATCGGGCAACAACAAGTTTCGGAAAAAGTTGGTACCAACTTATATTTTTTGTGCCGCTGATTACGAGTCCGGTGTCGATTCGCCTGGCTCTCCCTTCTTTTAGAAGTTATAGCCTTCTGAGATTCTGAAAAAGGGTATATTCCGCCTCTATTTTGTGAAAAAAAGAAGATCAGAAGCAAACATTTTTATTCCTTAGGTGCCCGGTGAACACCATTCCACCTTCTTTTATAACTTTTCACCGTTTGTCAATATAAAACTCACAAAATAATTCCCGATATGTTTTTATGTTATATCGTGATGCGAACTAACCTTAACTCTGAATCGTACACATCGAGACCAAAAAAAAAAAATGAAAAATATATACCACTGATTGCATTCATCCTATTTTCTAACAGGTGAATAAGAAACTGAACTTGTTTTTCAATTCCATTCATGTAACAATTCCATCTCACGTACATGAATTATGCCCAATGATTCCATATGACATCATCAGAATCTATATCTCCTCTATCCATCTGGTTTGAATATAGGGTGTTATATTGTATCAGGGTTAGCCTATTTTTTATGTTTACGTTGACTATGCTATCGGAGAAGTACTGTGCCTACCATTTTTTCTATTTGATGTAGAAATCCCCATGCTCTTGAATGATTGTGAATGAAATTTGAATCCTTGTCGTGAAAAGAGTTTTGAACACATTTCGAAAATTCGATTGTATTCAGATTCCACAGTTATCGTGTAATTACATCATGATTTACTCGATTATTATCAACGCACCAGTTTTTATCAAACAAGATTTTCAATCATTATATAGTGTTATATCGGACCTCGACCACTCAGGTTTCATCAAGGTTATCTGATAGCGTTATACAGGGACCTTCTATTTGCTTGAATCCGAATGATTGAGTGGTAGTGTTTTAAACTTCTAAGAACTGAACTTAATGATTCTTCTTGAAATTGTTATGGACAAAACTGAATCATCGACATGATCGGAACCTTTGGTGTGATAATGAATCCACAACTTGATGCGTTTCAGTTGGAATTGGATGCTGCATATTTTATGCACTAGCCTTCTTTCATATTTCTCTCAACAACTTGTCTTGGGGATGTGGTAGAGATTTCAATAGAGTGTTTATATCACAAAATCTAATGGTGAGACTAATATATGTTTTGAAAGTTGCAAAACGACATTCATAAAGATGAAGCTACGATGTATTTTTTGGGTGTGTTATTGTACACTGAAAGTTAAAAAGACCAAATAGATTATTGATAATCAAAATCCTGTTTGATGAGCCGCTATTAGTTGATCTGCTGGATAAGTGGTTCATAGAACCAAACATTTATTGTTTCTATCGTTTATGTCATTCCTACTTCTCCGCATTGCTATATTTTCCTTAGTTATTCGAATTACCGTGTCTTGCAACTATCGTTAATGCCAATGGAAATATGAATAAAAAATTTTCTCTCCCACAACGTCTAACATACCCCAGAAATACCTAGCAACATTACCCAAATAAGTAGAAGAAGCAGCTGAAATTTTTTTTGTGGGTCATCGGCACGATTAGAGGGATTATTCCCACAACATCCCAAAGACCTGATCAGTGATCAAAGTAAAAATGGTTAAGGCTTTCGCGGCCGAAGTTATTAGTATAACTACTTTTCTTCGGGCTTGAAGGCCGTCGTTCTTTGGAATTTCTTCCTGACGTTTCGCTAGCGCGAGTGGCTAGCTTCTTCAGAGGCTTACTCATTTTCGATGACTAGACATTGGAGCGAGTCTCATTGGCCTCAAAGAAATTAGGTGGTATTCATCCTATCGCATCTGAAGAGGTATTTCGGAGAATAACTTCCAAGATTATATGTGGAGAGATCAAGACATCCCTCAGTACAAGCTAGAAGACACAAGAAGTTGGATTCGGTATCCCAAAAGAAGCAGCAAAAACTGATCATCCTGTAATGATGGTGATATTGGAGTTCAGAAACGCATTTAATAGTGTCCATAGAGATTTTCTGCTACGACGTGCGAAGGATTCGTTAACTACAGGTTGTGGATTCAAATGGCAGTGCTATTGCTATCATTCTTCATTACTATTGAAAATGAAAAGATTTTGTCTGAAACTGGTGCTCAACAAAGAGACCCTCTTGGACCACGACTATTCTGTATTGCCATCGAAAATTTGATCAAAGAACTGGAATCTCTTTCAAATTTATGGTATATAGATGATCGCACTCTATCAGGATCAGTACCAGATTTGGTACATGACATAAAAAAATTGAAAAGAATATGCCAACAAAAACAATCGCGATGAAAAATTTTCTAAAATTTCGACAGGACTGCCCAGAGTTCGACTAATACACAGAAGAGTCGCTGAATACTGTGTTGAGAGAACGCAAAAATGTAATAACAAACTCTTCAGAAGAGCCGTAGAATATATATAAATGTGATATACGAATGACGGACGATAAGTGGATACAAACGTCACTTCCTTCCGTTAGTGGAGGTATTGGAATTCGCCGTGGGTACTCAAGACTTAACACTACCTGCTTTCCTTAGCTGTCAATTTGCTACAGATCCTCTGGTGATGGAAATGATTAGCCACTGTTTGTACCCATTATTCAACAATCTCATATGATGGCAATCAGATGTATAACCAGGAGCTTCGATACCGAGTGATGAAGATCAAAAGATATAGAAAAAGTGGGATTAATCAATAATGATGGAACTTCAGAAATACCTCCTAGAAAAATCGAACACTGACGTTGATCTAGCAAAGTTACAAGCAATATCTGGTACAAGCTCTTCCATCACCGTAACTTGGCACCTTTTCAAACAGAGATACCCTTCGCGTAAAAGTAGCCCTTCGTTCAGGAGCACAAATCTAACCCTCATAAATGTAGTCGTTGGGCACGTCTCAGCTCTTCAGGTTCACTGACAGTCGATCTATATCTGAAGTTGAACAGCACCGAGCGCGGTTAGTACTCGGATGAGTGACTTCATGCAGGGAGAGATCATGTCGAAAGCCCATACAATTGCATCCAAATAGCATATCATAGCTCACAGGCAATAAATCAATGAACACAAGATATATTGAGGATATGCAGTCTTTCGGAGGAGACATAAATCCGGCGGTCCCGAGTCCATGAATGTTGGGCTCGTAAAAGATCTCTGGTTGGAACACCAGAGGATCGTCAAAATTTATGGTTGGGGGAAGTGTGCTCACCGGCGTCGGCGATTGGCCTTGATAGCGGAAATAGGCTGACGGTAAAAAAAGAATTAAAAATGTAGTCGTTGCGGAGCATATGTCGATGGATCGGGGACTCATGGCCTCAGTTGTCTATTGAGTTTGGGGCGTCTTTAGCGCCATCATGCTCTCGACTACACTGTTAAACGAGATTCGGCTTCAGCGGGAATCTCATCAGAATTGGAACCTTATGAAATCTTATCTGATGAAGACATAAAACGGTCCTACGGAACAACCTCAATACTCTGGTCGAGGGGTCTTGCTAAGGGATGATACGTGTGTCGACGTATACGCTAAGTCTAATTTGAGAACCGCTTTCGTACCTCCCAAAAAACTAGCGGATCAGTCAGAAGAACGAAAGCGCTTGAAATATTATGAATTTCGAAACCATTATTTCGCAGCACCAATGGCTTTTGACACCCTCGGTGGCTTTGGGGCAAAATGTCTTGACATTATAAGACGAATAGGAGCGAATATGAAGAACACTACTGGTGAAAATCGATCAGTGAATTTTCTGATGCAACTTTTGAGCATAGAGATAGTTTGGGGAAATGCAGCGTCAGTAATGGGTTCGATGCCCAATAATGACACATTGAGGAAAATTTTTCATTTATGATAATACATTCATCTTCTTCATATGTTCATTCTGAAGTAAGCTATATTTTCGATTTTTCAAATATTTATAGGACTAGTAAAAAAAAGAGATACCGAAAAAAATATGTTTTGATTTTTCTCGTTATTTATCGAGTCATTATAAGAAGGCTATATATTTTGGTAGTAAATTATCTTTCGAGAATGTAGGTTTCATGAATTTCAGTGATTTTATCGACTGATGAGCAGAATTCATGGAAAATTTTATGAATCATTAGCCAAATTTGATATAGAATGTGTGGAATGGGGAATGTCATTTCCTCTGTTTTCCTTGCTGGAAAAGAAGGAAACAGAAAGTCACACAGTGTATGGGATGACGATGTGAAAGAAAAAGTAGCTCATTACCCGCTCACAAGATTATACTGGAGAAAATTTATAAGGTGGGATGTAACAATATGCATGAAAATTTTAGGTTCATACTGAAAAATGAATAGAACTTACACTTAGGAAAATAAGAAAACTGTTACTTGGTGGCGTATTGATATTCTGAAACCAGCTTCACCTCATCACGATAATACTCATGCAGCAGCAGAAAAAAAGGCATTGAGTTTCTGAGGGTCATATACGGCAAGATAATTTTACATTACTTTCCAATATTTATAATCAGATGGATCATGCTATATACATTTATGTGTATTCAAATGAAACACTTCAAAAAATTGGTATCTGCTCTGTAGTATCTCTCCAACATAGTAATGACTCCAAGATATCAAAATATCCAGAAGAAGAATCAAAATGAAGATCGAACTGGGAAAATACTTTGATTTTACCCTATTGGTAGTTTGTACTGGTGAGTAGATTTATTCTCTATACACCATACATCACCCTTTTACTTTATATTCAGAGTTACGTAATAACAGTGTCAAGTATGCAGAGCATGCTTCAGCTCATCGCGATAATACTTATAGCAGCAGAAAAAAACGGCATTGAGTTTCTGAGGATCATATACGACAAGACAATTCTACATAACTTTCCAATATTAATAATCGAATTGAAAATCATTTGTTAGATATTCTTCTATTTACTCAGATGGATCATACTATATACTTTAATGTTCATTCACAATAAACACTACAAAAAATTGATGTAGACACCATACACTCTGCAGTATCTCTCCAACTTAGCTGAGCTAGTTTCATTTCTGTACTTTCAAGTACTTGCAGAATTCCAAATACTCGATTTATTCGAATGTGTATTGCCGAAATCTTTTCAATTAAGTAATAACAGTTGAGGGACTTTTCTAAACAAAAACCTTCTTTAGGAAGGATTTGTTCATTGAATAAATCAATTATGTCCACTTCTGGTAACATTTTATGATTTAGGATATCAAAAGATCTAGAAGAATCCAAATGAAGATCGAATTGGGAAAATACTTTGATTTTACCCTATTGGTAGTTTGTACTGGTAAGTTCATTCTCTATTCACCATACATCACCCTTTTATACTTTATACTCAGAGTTACGTGATATTAGTGTCAAGTATACAGTGCATGCTTCTCAGATGGAATGAATGAATTATATACCGAACGAAAATAGTTTCACTGAACGTATAAGCTCTGATTTCATATGTTTTATAACTAGGTGGAATACTCACGAAACTTTTTTATTTTGTTTGTAATTAGAAGCAATGTTGCTCGAACACGTAGAGTTTGATTGTGAGGGGGACACATTCTGGATCATATGCTATCTATTCGCTTTCTGAGGGGGCATATCTCACAAATATGCGAGAAGTTGTCATAGCCTTAAATTTCGAAAAGAAAGTAAGATCGAGTAATATATCATGTATGTGATAAGGCACAAAAGTATCTTTTTAATTATGCCCTATTTATTGGAATTTACTATTGATGAAAAACACGACAAAGTTTTCTGTAGGAAAAATCAAAATATTCACAATGAGTGGTAGGCTTGTTATTTCTAAAGGCGCCTTAAGAAAAAGTGTGAACAAGTTGTTGACTCGATTTATTAAAATATCACTCAAACAAAAGTTCTCTCTCTCTCTAGGTGTTCTTGGCCATAACTGCCATACAAGCACATTTGAGTTGAAAATGTGATCAATTTGCATACATACAATATCATAGATTTTGTTAAAATTAATTTCTTACATTTTGATCCGCTAGGAATTTGCAGTTAGTGTTTGACATAACAGACGAAACATATATCTACAAACTTCTCAACTAACTCGGCATCACACGAATCTTTTAATCGGAATGGATATCCCCAAAATGAGCGAGCAGTAAGTCTAGCAAAAAATTTCTTCCGAAAATTAACAAATCCAATTTGTTCTAGTGTATGAGCCATATTTAGTTGTGAAATCGATTTTTTTCAGAAACCGAACTGAATCAGTGACCAGACCAAAATAAATGTTCGCCAAAATAATTTCCCAACACTCATCTGTTTTTTCAACAAAAAAAGCAAACGACAGATGGGGAATTCGATTGTAATGAAGAATTCCATCATAGGTATCTTTCTCTCGTTGAAATGAACTAATAATTCTGAAATGTTTATTTATTCTGATTCTCATATCCCAAAACTTATTTGTATTTTTCATCAGTTCCAAAATTTTCGAGTTGATGTTCTTGATGTCGATTTTGCACTGAATATTTTAGTGAATTTGAATAAATATGGTATTAATGTAAAGATGATTTTCTACTTTTTCATATCACATATCACTCGACACCACTTTCCACCTGAAAATTTTGGGTTGTTACACCCCCTCTATAGAGGTTTGAAAGCAGAGGTGTAAAATATGTCCCCTTCGAAAGCAAACTCTACCTATCCGAGCGTTTTCGTTTCAAATTCCAAATAGTGGAGAAGAGCCAGATGCATATTTTTCGTTGAACTACTGTGTGAATGATGTATCCTCATTCCAACTTTTTTTTCAGTTGACTTACTAGCTACCGCCGGTGATTCCACCTTCACATGGAGTTCACCAATGTACCCGAAGCTCTACTCTAATGATTCATCAATCAACCCTCTCGGTAGATCCATTACACCCCAAGAAGATTCGTTGATTGGTTCTCTGTTGAGCTTTGGATGCGTCGTAGGACCATTTCCTTTTGTTTACGTGGCAGGAAAATTCGGAAGAAAATATGGCCTTCTGTGTATAGCGATTCCACATATAATTTCCTATCTAACTATGGCTTTCACAAGAAATATTTATCTCTTTTACTTCGCAAGATTTATAGGAGGACTGTCAGTTGGTGCTGGTTACTCTTTGATTCCCATGTACATAGCAGAAATATCAAGGGATGCTAATAGGGGAGCGATGTCTCTCACCCTCAACGTATTTTGGGCGATTGGGAACTTTTTGCCGTATGCCATTGGTCCCTTTTTATCAAGTAGTTCATTCAATTCGATACTTGCTCTTATACCTATAACATTTTTTGTTGTTTTTTGGATAGTTGCACCAGAATCCCCATATTACTTGATAGAAGTTGGACAAATAGATAAGGCTGAAGAGTCACTAATGTCGCTGAGATCAACGGAAAGAAAAGATGTTCAAGAAGAGATTCACAGTATTAAAACCTTTCTTATGCTCAACGAAGATCGGAAAATTGTGGACATCATTAAAGACAAAGCTCTGAGGAAAGCTCTCATCATCTGCTTAGTTCTTGTGGGTACACAGGAGCTATCCGGCTTTTGTGCAATTACCTTCCACCTGCAACTAATATTTGAGTCAGCCGGTACGAATATATCTTCTGACATATCCGCACTCATCGTAGGCTTTGCTCTTCTTCTGTCAAGCTTCATATCACCATTTTTGGTAGATAATGCAGGAAGAAGACCCTTGACAATATACTCTTGTTTGGGCATGTTTGCAGCTCAAGTGATGTTGGGGATTTACTTTTATATTCATGACTTCATGAATGTCAAATCCGAATATATACAGTGGATGCCAATAACGAGTCTCATGTCATATATAATATTCTTCAATCTCGGCATTTGCACAGTTCCTTGGACTCTAACATCCGAGTTATTTCCGAACAATGTCAAGAAAACTGTGGCTTCTCTTGCTTCTAGTTTTTGTTATCTGATATCGTTCTTCACCACATTTACGTTCAATGATATGAATGATGCAATGGGAAAATCAGGAACCTTCTGGTTTTTCGGTGGTTTGTGTTTATGTTGTGGAATATTCACTATAATTTTCGTTCCAGAAACTAAAGGAAAGAGCTTTAGTGAGATCCAAATGCTTTTGAGGAAGGTGGAAATATTGAATGATTCTGATGATGGAAGTGAATCTGCTATAGAAAATCCCATTGTTAAATTTTGATTATTATAGTTTTTCAGTTCATGAAAATGAGTATGTAGGTGGTTAGAGTAAATGATCTTGGAAAGGATGGAGAACACTAGCATTTGATGAGAGTTTCACTCAATGAGGTGGTATCCCTAGGAAAATAAGAACCCACTGCAGCAATATTATTGCTGATAATGAATTGGATCTGAGATGAGTGGAACTGAATTTCTGTAAAGAGAAAATGTTGAACTGCGGCAACTCTCGAATGTCCTGTCCAATTTCTCAAGAAGATCTTCTATTCTGGAAATAAAAAATATTTTCAATCAAATACGAAACTAATTGAACACTAGGGAAAAATTTTATATCAGTTGGATAGCATCATGACCAAATGAAAATCTGAAAGTCTTTATGAATTCCATTTTGAAATTAGACTAATCTATAAAAATAGTAACTGCGATTTGAACAAGTATCAATTGGAACATTCTGTGAGAAAAAGCTGGTCAGTGAAGTACAAGATAATAATTATTATGGAATATGGACTTGTGGAATAAAAATGTATGACAGTTCGAATAGAACCGTTTTACACAGAGTAGATGAAATCGTAATGATGAATAATACTCTCTAGGACGGAACTTACTGATATATTCCTGAGCTATACTTGATGACTAGAAAACCACCAACCGGGCAAATACTACACAGGACATTGATTCAGAATCGGTGCAGGATTTTTCACAAAATATATCCTGGCATCTGTTTTTCTAGGGCAAGTTCCAGAATTAATTTTGTATCATATGATTTAGATTCATCGAACATCTAGAAATACAATAACTTGATTTCATTTCACTATTATTCTCTGTTGAAAAAATATCACTCATTGAATTTATTTCGTTCATTTTTGTAAAACCACAGCACGTATTGAATAAATAAATATAATATATTCTGATAAAATACTTTTTGATTTTCTTTTCCGAATCAAAAATCAGAAATTACCATTTCTATGAATTATCCATTTTCCCACTGAAAAACTTGAGAAATAATTTTCTCTGATCGAATCGAGATCTTGTATGGGTTGGAATGAAATATTATTCTGGTAAGATTTTTTCTATGAGTAGCTCTCTAGTTTGCTTTGTGTATAAATTTCTTATGAATGAGCAATGAGCAAGAAAAAGTGTTTTCTATGAAATCCACTGCCCGTCATGCCATATAGGTAGGAGAGTAGCTGTTTAAGATAGACTCTTTTTCTCGTTTTGTAAACGAATAGAATACCTTCAAATGATATAATCGTACCTATCAACGGATAGTGTTTGTGTTATTTTTTTCATTTCACTTCTTCCATAGAAATGGTAATTTTCAAGTCTTGATTCGGAGAAGAAAGGCAAAAAATAATTCATCAAACTTTTTTCCCTTCACAAAAATACCTAACTTTTTGAGAACATATATTTTATTACAGTTTGTGACTTTTTTAATTTTCTCAGAAAACTTGTTATTTTGTAACCCATTGAATTGCATATCGTACGAAACTCGATTAAAAAATGAAGTACCCGTGGGATAATTCTACACAACCAAGGCAAAAAAGAGAGCTGTTTTGTGGTTCTCGGTAGTGTATAGGTTAGCACATTCGTCTTCCATGCGTAAGACCGGGGTTCGATTCCCCGCCGGGCCCCCGTGCCGGGTAATCGCACGTTGAAAGGTAAGGCCTCGTTGATCCATTACTCGCACAAGTTTCTACTTCTGAGGGTTCACGTTCGTCAGCTGAATAACTGAAATGAAAAATATCAGAACATTCTCAGGACAATTGTTGAAAATTCACCCGCACATATGCTTTCTCTTCCCAACAACGAACAAGTTGGCTTCCGAGTGAAAAATTAAAAATTGAAACTTTTGATATACCTTGATACATACAGAGCCCACACTATATGGAAATTGTATTAATATATGTGGTTGAAATTGACTCTGCAGTTACTTTCTTGATAAATGAGTGTAAAATAGACCCATTTATTATTATTTCGTTAAATTCTTGAACCTGTCGTATTTGGCATTTGAAAAAAAAAATTGTTGTCACAACTTGATGGTACCAAAAGTGTATTCAAGGCTGACACAGTATGTCGTCAATTTCCTTTTTGTTAAGGGTACTATAGTATCACCGATATCGTCTAGGCCATTTTAAGCGGTGAACTCTACCTCTACGAAGTTGTATAGCAGCAAGGTACAGGTTCAGTGAGTACAGCGCAATCGTAAATATGGAAAGATCTTGCGTGATAGGTTGTGGCAGTTGCAGGTATAGCCTTCTTGGTAGTAAACGACAGGCAGGTGAATGTCAACCAGGATGTATTTGAAAAAATAGATACAGCTGATGCCGTTCTCTGCTCCGGTAATACTGGTTATAATACCCAAACAAAATTTTGGCTTAGAGGAGTGGGTGTTGCATGGAGCAGAACTTATAAATAAAAGCCTGAAATATTGAGTAGTGTCAAATAATAGCTGAAGCAGCGATAAATCCTGAGAATATAGAAATTTAGAACTCGTTTCCTCCTCGTTTTCCTAAAGAGACAATCGAAAGATTTTCAATATTCAACAGTATTATATATAGAAATTATATAATCAATTCCTTTCGGGCTCTCAAAATTCAAAAAATGTGATCAGAAGAACATGCTTCTTCCAAAGATTAGCCTTCAAAGAAAAGAAGTTGTGGAAGAATTCCAGTCAGGTTTTTCCAGCTGATAAGGATGACAAATCATGATCAAGGTTTTGAATCGAGAAAACTGAGGCCTTGAATGAAATCTGGGGGATATATTATCTACAGGGTCCACATAAATACACTAGGAGAAATGATACTGTGAAAATGAATTGACAGCTCTTTGAAATGATCAAAAAATCAATCAGTTCTTTTTTTTTTCAGAGCTTTCCCGAGCAAGCTGTTACCATCAATTATTCATGTCCTCTGTTGCGATATGCTGATTCATTCATATTTTTTGTATTCGTTTGAATGAATGCAATTGAAACCGTTACAATCTATATGGTTTTGGGTTACTTGACCCGAGGTCTAAGTTTCCTTATTTCCCAGTGTAATCGGACCAATATTTGGGTGGTTTGAGAACCAAAGAGTTTTTGGAATTTTTCGAAAACTTGGAATATATCATAGTTTTGAGAATACTTTCGTCAACTCATGGCCTGGAAATCAAACTCTTTCCAGAAATTCGTTTTTTTTTTTTTCATGCGACGGTCTTCCAGTTTCTTCCATGAGGTATTACATTTCTACAAATTTCAATCTACTCGGAAATCACCTAGACGTGGCTCTTGAATACACTCGACTGAGGAAGCTTGTCTTTTCGTTGGTAAAAGGAAATTCGTGTTTCTGAATCAGAGTTGGACAAATTCACAACTTTCTTGAAATGAATTCACAAATCACACGGAAAATAATCTTGCTTATTCCCTGAGGAAAACGAAAGGTCAATTTGCTAGAGTGATAGCTCTCATTGTTTGAAGTGTTTTTTTCAGGGATTAGTATTTGATATATCATTTCAGAGATTTACAACTTCACATTTAGTTCTGTATTAGATTTGCGACAATTTTTTCGAAAACATCAGAATTTGATTGTTTCCTTCAAATATTCCTTAGATAACTTGTTTTTTATGAATCATCTATCAGAGAGTCAGATGCAGTAATATTCATAGAGAATCAATTATTTTTCACTGGCATTCGTAGAAGAAATAACCCGATAATTTCCATGTGAACTTGAAACTTTACTTAGGTCAAAAGTTGGCATTTAGCTGGATTGGATGGTAAGAAGTAGTTACAAAACAATTCAAAAAATGCCACTTCCATATGGGAACGATTTAATTCATACCTATTCTGTGCCTAATGAAGTCAATGCAGAATCAGCGCCCACCACAATTAAAATGTCTAGAGATAAGTGATTATCATGAGATAATTATAGAAACGATATGCTAATTGTGTATTTTTTGAGTTTTTTTATAATACTTTGAATAAAAAAAAAAAAAAATCAAAAATGAAATGCAATAGTCATTCAGAGATAGATGGTTGAAATATTATACAGATTCAGTGAATACATTAAAAGACATGCAGACTCAACCTTATGGTATACATAAGAGTACGATAAGGATTGTTAAAAATTCTAATTGTGGCCTTAATTCATTCTCGTGAATTGAATTCAGCAAAAAACAATCCAGAAGTCAATATTCACCGAAAAAAAATATTACAATTCCCTACTCAAACAAAATTTTGGCTTAGAGGAGTGGGTGTTGCATGGAGCAGAAGTTATAAATAAAAGCCTGAAATATTGAGTAGTGTCAAATAATAGCTGAAGCAGCGATAAATCCTGAGAATATAGAAATTAAGAACTCGTTTCCTCCTCGTTTTCCTAAAGAGACAATTGAAAGATTTTCAATATTCAACAGTATTATATATAGAAATTATATAATCAATTCCTTTCGGGCTCTCAAAATTCAAAAAATGTGATCAGAAGAACATGCTTCTTCCAAAGATTAGCCTTCAAAGAAAAGAAGTTGTGGAAGAATTCCAGTCAGGTTTTTCCAGCTGATAAGGATGACAAATCATGATCAAGGTTTTGAATCGAGAAAACTGAGGCCTTGAATGAAAACATTTAAACGATAAGAGAAGCACCTTGAATAATGAAAAATATCTGGGGGATATATTATCTACAGGGTCCACATAAATACACTAGGAGAAATGATACTGTGAAAATGAATTGACAGCTCTTTGAAATGATCAAAAAATCAATCAGTTCTTTTTTTTTCAGAGCTTTCCTGAGCAAGCTGTTACCATCAATTATTTATGTCCTCTGTTGCGATATGCTGATTCATTCATATTTTTTGTATTCGTTTGAATGAATGCAATTGAAACCGTTACAATCTATATGGTTTTGGGTTACTTGACCCGAGGTCTAAGTTTCCTTATTTCTCAGTGTAATCGGACCAATATTTGGGTGGTTTGAGAACCAAAGAATTTTTGGAATTTTTCGAAAACTTGAAATATATCATAGTTTTGAGAATACTTTCGTCAACTCATGGCCTGGAAATCAAACTCTTTCCAGAAATTCGTGATAGCTCTCATTGTTTGAAGTGTTTTTTTCAGGGATTAGTATTTGATATATCATTTCAGAGATTTACAACTTCACATTTAGTTCTGTATTAGATTTGCGACAATTTTTTCGAAAACATCAGAATTTGATTGTTTCCTTCAAATATTCCTTAGATAACTTGTTTTTTATAAATTATCTATCAGAGAGTCAGATGCAGTAATATTCATAGAGAATCAATTATTTTTCACTGGCATTCGTAGAAGAAATAACCCGATAATTTCTATGTGAACTTGAAACTTTACTTAGGTCAAAAGTTGGCATTTAGCTGGATTGGATGGTAAGAAGTAGTTACAAAACAATTCAAAAAATGCCCATTTAGCTGGATTGGATGGTAAGAAGTAGTTACAAAACAATTCAAAAAATGCCACTTCCATATGGGAACGATTTAATTCATACCTATTCTGTTCCTAATGAAGTCAATGCAGAATCAGCGCCCACCACAATCAAAATGTCTAGAGATAAGTGATGATCATGAGATAATTATAGAAACGATATGCTAATTGTATATTTTTTGAGTTTTTTTATAATACTTTGAATAAAAAAAAAATCAAAAATGAAATGCAATAGTCATTCAGAGATAGATGGTTGAAATATTATACAGATTCAGTGAATACATTAAAAGACATGCAGACTCAACCTTATGGTATACATAAGAGTACGATAAGGATTGTTAAAAATTCTAATTGTGGCCTTAATTCATTCTCGTGAATTGAATTCAGCAAAAAACAATCCAGAAGTCAATATTCACCGAAAAAAAAAATTACAATTCCCTTCTCACTTTTCAGTGAAAAAACTGAATTCATAAATCTGACAAACTCTGTAACCTATATGAAATTCAAAGACTTTCTTATATTTTCGAATGAGTCATCAACAAATACCAGTTTATAGTTGTGTTCTTAATAGTTCACTATACCTATTTTCCAGGTTGAACAAGGATAATGGTAGATTATACCACGATTCAATGATAATAGTCATTATTGCGAGTAGTATACTCTACTTTATTCACGACTGATTTATTCATCATGAATAAATGATTCTTCGGTTCCATTCATACCAATAAAAAAAATACACCAACACTACCTACGCGTTTGACACTGGCACTTTGGAGTTTGGTTATATCTTTTCCATGGTAATATTCAATTCTAGGAATTTTGTCATAGGACTACAAGAGGGAATGAAGACTAACCCTATAAATCCCCCGCTATTATTTCCTGTGGGAATAAAATATGGCAATATACTGCAGAAACTATGAGTATAATATTTACATTATCAATTAGTCGTAAATAAATTATATTTCATTATGGGAACGTTACTTCGACTGGATCCTTCAACTTTCCAATACCAACCGGAATATAAATCCAAATCACGCCAATTCCGCCAAAACAAAGTCTGATTACATTCGCCATATTCCGTTATGAGAAAACTTTCCGATGCCGGTTTTTACGGTAACCGGAGATATTCGAGTCTAACCCCTTGATACTACTTTTTCACGTGAAATTGATAACTCGATCACGTAGCCCAGCCAACGCTAATACGTTTTCATTTCACTCTCTGTGCAGTAATAAAAACGTATTCAGGGATACGTTGCAAATAGGACTGATACCCCCATTTGTAATGCAAACCACGTTCTCTCGATGCGGGTTCCCCAACATTTCAACCGGTCGACTCATTCACGTCTTTCTTTTAATTTTCCGGAATGTTCGGATCACCAATTTTCTACCGTTTTATGCTGGAAATCGAGCTTTTCACTTTTCCACTCTCGAATTGTCGTTGAATCAGAAAAGATTCAATAGAAGAACTTACCAGTTGCATTCGTCCACCTGGAGGGAAAAGAAACATTTTTTCTAATTCTCGGAAAACTTAAAATACATGTGATGTGATTGAAACGGGTCCGTTTTGAAATATTACGGAGATGACGACAAAAATGCTCTATATCATATCCGAATAGTCTATAGAAAGGAAGTTAACTGAGGATGCACAGTGAATTGTGTACCCGGCTCATGATCGAGTGGTCGTGGGTTCGATCCTCCAACGATGCAGATATTTTTATGTCTTCTTTATGGTATTGGGAAACGACTCTGCTATGTCCGCCAATAACAATGCTGCAGCGTGGGAGCTATTAACAAGAAAGGACTCAGATTGCAGTCGATAATATTTGGTATAAAAATATTATGAATGACATTTACTACTTCTGGGATGAAGAAGCGCCCTCCGAAATCGAAGTCAAGAAGTCAAGAACTTACAGATATCCCTATCAATACCGCACTCATGACGGGCATCTAACACTTATCTTACGCTTATATAAACATCTTGCGTTGTCTGCCTGTCTGTGAAACGTAACTAAAACTAGCAGCGGTTCGAATTGTTAGTATACTTCATTCTCTTTCGAAGGGACATTGAGTGCAGATGTGAAGATGATCATTATCAAAATTTGTTCTCTTGGGAAATTATTTCATCTACCTATTTATAGTGACCGATCTATCTGATAATTGTGATTTAATTAAAAAAAAAATTATAACAGGTTTGATTGTTGATTGAAATAGTCGAATGGCCTTTGAATCCTTCGACATGCGGTTGAAGATAGTTCAGTCATATTATATCGATAAGTTCCAGAACAGCGAAGACTCAATTATTGGTGTGTGAGATTTGCGTATACGGACTCATTGACATGATTCAAGTGAGGAATTTTCTCCTTGACATTATTTTATATTTTATTCTATTTAATTTATTTTCACTTTTTTTTTATTCATTTATTCTTTTTATTATAATTTTTATTCTTACTTGTGATTTTATATTTCCGGTGATTTGGCTGAAGCAATAAGAGTTTGAAAAAGTGAGTAGTATCACTGAAGGTAACTGGCTGAGGGGTTGTTAATCTGAAAGATCTTAGGGCTGAATTCATTCAAATGGAGATGTTACAGGAAAACGTAATGAAATAAACAATTCGATGATATTAGTATTTATTGTCACTGGATTCGAATGAATACATAAGTCATACATGATGGAAATCTTTGATTTGTATAGAAAACAGGAATGTATGAAAGTAATGGGTACAACACGAACATTCATTATTTCAGAATGTCTTGAGCGCTGAAGTTGTATTGGAAATGATTGATAGAGAGTTATGAACGATATCGAAAGCGGTTCCAAGTTTAAGTTCAGTGTGAGTTATCAAATGTTCGAGTAATCCCTGATTTTGCTGGGTATGTACAGTAGCATGCCCTTCTAATCTCTCATTTATTATTCTATAATATACATTATTTTGGGTGTAGAGTTTCGTTCGGTTTGAAAATGCAAATCACGTTTTCTTAATACGAATTCCCCAACATTTCAACCGGTCGAGTCATTCATGTCTTTCTTTCAATTTTCTGGAATGTTCGGATCACCAGTTCTCCACCGTTTTATGTTGGAAATCGAGCTTTTCACCTTTCGACTCTCGAATTGTTGAGTCAGAAAAGATTCGATAGAAGTGCTTTACCAGTTGCATTCGTCCACCTGGAGGAAAAAGATGCATTATTTCATTTTTCTAATTCTATAGAAATGCATGACGAAAACTATGAAAAAAGAGAAAAATGTGGAACGGTTGTTTATTTCAAAAAAAAAATATAAACAGATTTCCAACACTGATATCAATGTTACGAAAGGAAGTTAACTGAGGATGCACAGTTGGTTGTGTACACGGCTCATGATAGAGTGGTCGTGGGTTCGATCCTCCAACGATGCAGAGATTTCTTTGTATTCTCCATGGTATTCTGAAACTACTCCTCCACGTCCGCAAATAACAATGCTGCTTCTGAAGTATAGCGCGGGAGATGATAACAAGAAAGGGCTCAGATTGCAGTCGATGACATTTGGTATGAAAATATCATGAATAACATTTACTACTTCTACACCCTTTGTATATAGAAAAGATAGTTTTACATTTCGATCGAATGGCCAGAAAAAATATAGAGTTTCATTGGAAATCCTTGATTTGGATCCACTGGATCCACATTCGAGGAATTGTTTGAAGTACCTGAGTATAGTGAAGAGTCTATCCGATAGTGGCGATTGAGTAGTTCCAAAAATTAGGTAATTTGTTCATTGATGAATAATTTTTTTCACTATACAAAATATCCCTTCCATGTATTAACCCAAGTACAAAGTATTCAAACTCTTCGACGTTTCGAATATCCTACAGGAAACATTATCAAGAACTTACAGATATCTCTATCAATA
The DNA here is from genome assembly GCA_032362365.1 of Zygogramma bicolorata. Lineage (NCBI taxonomy): Eukaryota > Metazoa > Arthropoda > Insecta > Coleoptera > Chrysomelidae > Zygogramma > Zygogramma bicolorata. Next base: position 155,997 of record JAVJAQ010000691.1, read on the forward strand.
CCTATGGCGGGCATCTGATACTTATATTACGCTTATATAAACATCTTGCGTTGTCTGCCTGTCTGTGAAACGTAACCAAAACTAGCAGCATTTCAAATCGTAAGTATACTTATTCTTTCATGATGGGACTTTAAGTGCAAATATAATGATGATCCTTATCAAAATTTGTTCTCTTGGGGAATTATTTCATCTACCTTTCTATAGTGACCAATTTATCTGATGATTGTGATTGAATTGAAAAAAAAAATTATAACTAGTTCGATTGTTGTTGGATGATTTCGTATACTCATGAAAGACATTATTTCTTCAATATTCGGGACATGTCATCCTAAGCTTTTGAAATAATTGAATGGCCTTGGAATCCTTCGACATGCGGATGTAGATAGTTCAGACATATCATATCGATAAGTTCCAGAACAGCAAAAACTCAATTATTGGTGTGTGGGATTGTTAATTTGCGTAGATCACTGAAGTTAACTGACTGAAGGGTTGTGAAACTGAAAGAAAATAGACAAGACGATGATATTGGTATTGGGTGTCACTGGACTCGAATAAATGAAATGTCATTCATGATGAAAATCTTTGAATATTATGGAAAACAGGAATCTATGAAAGTAATAGGTACAACATGAACATACATCATTTCAGAATGTCTTGAGCGCTGTAGTGATGTTGAAAATGATTGGTGTACAGTTATGAACGATATTTGAAGCGATTCCAAGCTTAGTTTCGTTTATCGAATGTTCGAGGAATCCTTGATTTTTGTTGGGTATTTACAGTAGCATTCCCTTCAAATTTTTCAATTATTATTCTTTGATACACATTATTTTGGGTGTAGATTTTCTTACGATTCGAAAATGCAAATCGCCTTTTCTTCATACGAATTCCCCAACCTTTCAACTGATAGAGTCATTCACATCTTTCTTTAAATTTTCCGGAATGTTCAGCTAACTAATTTTCCACCGTTCTATGCTGTAAATCGAGCGAGTTCCCTTTTCAACTATCAAATTGTTGAATCAGAGAAGATTCAATTGAAGAAATTCACCATGAGCTTAGCCTGGAGGAAAGAGATGCATTTTTTCTTATTCTTCTGTTGAAAAACTCTATAAACATGCGAAGACTCAATTATTGGTATGTGGGACTGTTGATTTGCGTATGTGCACTCATCAACATGATTCAGGTGAGTAGTATCACCGAAGTTAAATGACTGAAGGGCTGTAAATCTGAAGTATCTTAGAGCCGATTCCTTCAAATGGAGATATTACAGGAAAACGTAATAAAATAAACAAGTCGATGATATTAGTATTGAGTGTCACTGGACTCGAAAAAGTACATATGTCATACATGATGGAAATCTTTGAATATTATAGAAAACAGGAATCTATGAAAGTTATAGGTACAACATGAACATTCATCACTGCGGAATGTCTTGAGCGCTGAAACTATATTGGAAATGATTGTTATAAAGTTATGAACAGTATTGGAAGCGGTTCCAAGTTCAGTGTGATTCATCAAATGTTCGAGGAATCCCTAATTTTTGCTGCATATGTACAGTAGCATGCCCTTCTAATCTCTCAATTATTATTCTTTGATATACATTATTTTGGGTGTAGAGGTTCGTTCGGTTTGAAAATGCAAATCACGTTTTCTTAATACGGAATCCCCAACAATTAAACCGGTCGAGTGAGAATACCAAGTCTTTTGAAAAGATCTCGACACGAGTGCTGCCTTGGTACACCTGCTATGCAACGAATTATTCGTTTCTGTGCAATGAGTATGTCTTTGGCTGCTGGAGAGGTACCCCATACTGTGATTGCATAACAGAGTCTGGATTGAATATGAGCATAGTAAAATATTTGTAAACTTCTTGTGTTCAATACACTTTTGAGGATTTTAATCTGATAGCATTCAGTGTTCAATGAACAAGTGAGGTTTTTGCAGTGCGTTTTAAAGCTGAGATCATCGTCGAGAAAAATATCCAAAAATTTTGTAGAGGAGCAGGGCTCAATAGGAGTACCGTATAAGTTCAGGTTTAAGACAGGTGAGTTCGGATTGTGAGTGGTATGGAATGTCATATAATTTGTTTTAGAAGAATTAAGATACAGTGAGTTGTTACAAAGCCAGCCCTGTAGGACATTAGTAGTGTTTATTATTTTGCTTTGAAGTTTCAGTTTTGATTCATCAGAGGAGGAAAGTGTAGCGTCATCTGCATATAGAAAGGTGAATGTGTCAGGCAGAATGGTTAGGAGTTCGTTTATATAAATGATAAAGAGTATAGGGGACAGAACGGATCCCTGAGGTACACCAATAGAACTGTCCTGTGGAGAAGAGAGGTAAGTTGATTTTTATATATGCCATTGTGGATAATTTTGACTCTTTGAGTCCTGCCTTCTAGAAAAGAAGTGAACTATTCGTGAGGTTTTCCTCTTATTCCGTTGAGATGAAGTTTATGAAGCAATTTTTTATGTATGACGCAGTCGAAGGCTCGACTGAAGTCACATAATATTCCTGTTGGATTGTTTCTTGACTCGACGGTATCGACAATGTTTTCATAAAGGTCGTGAATTGCACCTGTAGTGGAATGTCCTACACGAAAGCCATTTTGGTTCAGGTGTGTTAGGTTGTTTGCATTCAGAAAGTCTATGAGCTGTGCGAGCATTGAATATTCAAAAATTCTAGACAATACAAGAGGGAGTGCAATGGGACGATAATTTTCCATTTTATATGTATCAGATTTTTCTCCATTCAAATGAAGATATTACAGGAAAACGTTATAAAATAGACAATTCGATGATTTTAGTATTTACTGTCACTGGACTCGAATGAAACCATAAGTCATACATGATGGAAATCTTTGATATTTATAGAAAGAAGGAATGTATGAAACTAATAGGAATAACATGAACATTCATTATTTCATATTGTCTTAAGCGCGAAAAACTTTGAAATAAGAGGAAAATGAGCTACGCTTGTCTATTTCGAAAGGAAAATAAACATATTTTTGCACGCTGATATCAATGCTACGAAAGGATATCAACTGGGGATGCACAGTGAGTTGTGTACCCGGCTCATGATCGAGTGGTCGTGGGTTCGATCCTCCAACGATGCAGATATTTTTTTTGTCTTCTTTATGGTATTGGGAAACGACTCTGGTACGTGCGCAAATAACAATGCTGTAGTGTGGGATCTATTTATCAAGGAAGAACTCAGATTGCAGTCGATAATATTTGGTATAAAAATATTATAAATAACATTTACTACTTTTGGGATGAAGAAGCGCCCTCCGAAATCGAAGTCATCACCTAACTAATACTTTGTATATAGAAAAGACAGTTTTATTATCCATGGAATGGCCAGAAAAAATATAAAGAGTTTCATTTGGAATCCTTGATTTGGATCCACTGGATCCACATTTGAGGAATTGTTTGAGGTACCTGAGTACAGTGAAAAGTCTATCCGATAATGTCGATTGAGTACTTCCAAAAATTAGTTAATTTGTTTGTTGATGAATGATTTCTTTCATTATACAAAATATCCCTTTCATGTATTAACCCTAGTACGAAGTTTTTAAACTCTTCGACGTTCCGAATATCCTACAGGAGTCATTATCAAGAACTTACAGATATCCCTATCAATACCGCACTCATGATGGGCATCTAACACTCATCTTGCGCTTATATAAACATCTTGCGTTGTCTGCCTGTCTGTGAAACGTAACCAAAACTAGCAGCGGTTCAAATTGTTAGTAAGTATACTTCATTCTTCGAAGGGACATTGAGTGCAGATGTGAAGATGATCATTATCAAAATTTGTTCTCTTGGGGAATTATTTTACCTACCTATTTATAGTGACCGATCTATCTGATAATTGTGATTTAATTTAAAAAAAAAATAATAACAGGTTTGATTGTTGATTGAAATTGTTGAATGGCCTTTGAATCCTTCGACATGCGGTTGAAGATACTTCAGTCATATTATATCGATAAGTTCCAGAACAGCGAAAACTCAATTATTGGTGTGTGGTATTGTTAATTTGCGTATATGGACTCATCGACATGATTCAAGTGAGTAGTATCACTGAAGGTAACTGACAGAAGGGTTGTTAATCTGAAAAATCTTAGGGCCGAATTCATTCAAATGGAGATATTACAGGAAAACGTAATGAAATAGTAATAAAATAGACAATTCGATGATATTAGTATCTACTGTCACTGGATTCGAATGAATACATAAGTCATACATGATGGAAATCTTTGATTTTTATAGAAAACAGGAATGTATGAAAGTAATAGGTACAACGTGAACATTCATTATTTCAGAATGTCTTGAGCGCTGAAGTTATATTGAAAATGATTGTTATAGAGTTATGAACGATATTGAAAGCGGTTCCAAGTTTAGTGTGATTTATCGAATGTTCGAGGAATCCTTTATTTCTGCTGGGTATGTACAGTAGCATGACCTTCTCATCTCTCAATTATTATTCTTCAATATACATTATTTGGGGTGTAGAGTTTCGTTCGGTTTGAAAATGCAAATCACGTTTTCTTAATATGAATTCCCCACCATTTCAACCGGTCGAGTCATTCACGTATTTCTTTTAATTTTCTGTAATGTTCGGATCACCAATTCTCCACCGTTTTATGTTGGAAATCGAGCTCTTCACTTTTCAACTCTCGAATTGTTGAGTCAAAAGAGATTCAATAGAAGAACTTTACCAGTTGCATTCGTCCACTTGGAGGGAAAAGAAGCATTTTTTCTGATTCTTGGAAAACTTAAAATGCATGTGATGTGATTGAAACGGGTGCGTTTTCAAATATTACGGAGATTACGACAGAAATGCTCTATATTATATCCGAATAGTCTATAGAAATGTATGATAAAAACTTTGAAATAAGAGGAAAATGAGCTACGCTTGTCTATTTCGAAAGGAAAATGAACATATTTTCCACGCTGATATCAATGTTAGGAAAGGAAGTTAACTGAGGATGCACAGTGAGTTGTGTACCCAGCTCATGATCGAGTGGTCGTGGGTTCGATCCTCCAACGATGCAGATATTTTTTTTGTCTTCTTTATGGTATTGGGAAACGACTCTGCTACGTCCGCAAATAACAATGCTGTAGCGTGGGAGCTTTCAACAAGGAAGGACTTAGATTGCAGTCAATAATATTTGGTATAAAAATATTATCGATAATTTTTGGTATAAAAATATTATGAATAACATTTACTACTTCTGGGATGAAGAAGCAGCCTCCGAAATCGAAGTCATCATCCAACTCACACCTTGTATATAAAAAATATAGTTTTATATTCCATCGAATGGTCAGCAAAAATATAAGGAGTTTCATTTGAAATCCTTGATTTGGATCCATTGGATTCACTTTTGAGGAATTGTTTGAAGTACATGAGTATAGAAAAAAGTATATCCGATAATGGCGATTGAGTAGTTCCAAAAATAGTTATTTTGATTGTTGATGAATAATTTCTTTCATTATACAAAATATCCCTTTCATGTATTAACCCAAGTTCAAAGTGTTTGAACTCTTCGAAGTTTCGAATCTCCTGCAGGAGTCATTATCAAGAACCTACGGATATCTCTATCAATACCGCACTCATGAGGGGCATCTAATACTTATCTCACACTTATAAAAACATCTTGCGTTGTCTGCCTGTCTGTGAAACGTAACCAAAACTAGCAGCGGTTCAAATTGTTAGTATGCTTCATTCTTTCTTGAAGGGACATTGAGTGCAAATATAATGATGATCATTATCAAAATTTGTTCTCTAGGGGAACTAAGTTATCGACCTATTTATAGTGACCAATCTATCTGCTAATTGTGATTGAATTGTTTAAAAAATGATAACAGGTTTGATTGTTGATATATTCAAAACTCATTAAAGATATTATTTCTTCAATATTCTGGACATGTCATCCTCAGCTTTTGGAATAGTTGAATGGCTTTGGAATCCTTCGACATGCGGATGTAAATAGTTCAGTCATATTATATCAATAGGTTCCAGAACAGCGAAGACTCAATTATTGGTGTATGGGATTGTCAATTTGCGTATATGTACTCATTAACATGATTCAATTATGGTATCACGGAAAGTAACTGAGTGAAGGGTTGTGAATCTGAAGTATCCTTCAAATGGATATATTACAGAAAAACGTAATAAAATTGACAAGTCGATGATACTGGTAAATAATGAGTGTCACTAGACTCGAATGAATACATATGTCATACGTGATGGAAATCTTTAAATATTATTGAAAACAGAAATATATGAAAGTAATATGTACAACATGAACATTCATTATTTCAGAATGTCTCGAGCGCTGACGTAATAATGAAAATAATTGGTGTACAGTTATGAACGATAATGGAAGTTTTGATGATTCTTCAAATGTTCGAGAAAACCCCAATTTTTATTGGGTATGTACAGTAGCACGCCCTTCTAATCTCTAAATTATCATTCTTTAATATTTATTATTTTGGGTGTAGATTTTCGTTCGGTTTGAAAATGCAAATCAGGTTTTCTCAATACGAATTCCCCAACGTTTCAAATGATAGAGTCATTTAGGTCTTTCCTTCAATATTCCAGAATGTTCAGATTACCAATTTTCCACCGTTTTATGTTGGAAATCGACCGAGTTCACTTTTCCACTCTCGAATTGTCTTTGAATTAAAGAAGATAAAATAGAAAAAATTTACTAGGAGCATTCGCCTACCTGGAGGAAAGGGAGGCTTTTTTTTCTGATTCTTCTGTTGGAAAACTCGAAATACATACGAAGACTCAATTATTGGTGTGTGGGATTGTTAATTTGCGTATATGGACTCATTGACATGATTCAAGTGAGTAGGTATCACTGAAGGTAACTGACTGAAGGGTGTGAATTTGAAGGATCTTACGGCCAATTCCTTGAGATGGAGATATTACAGGAAAACGTTATGAAATAGACAAGTCGATGATATTAGTAATGAGTATCAGTGCACTCGAATGAATACATATGGCATACATGATGGAAATCTTTGAATATTATAGAAAACGGGAATCTATGAAAGTAATACAACATGAACATTCATTACTTCAGAATGTCTTGAGCGCTGAGTGATACTGAAAATGATTGGTGAACAGTTATAAACGATATTAATAGCGGTTCCAAGCTTAGTTTGATTCATCGAATGTTCGAGGAATCCCTAAGTTCTGTTGAGTATGTACAGTAGCGTGCCCTTCTGATTTATCAATGATCATTCTTCAATATATTTTATTTCTGGTGTAGAATTCCGTTCCCTTCACTGGTAGAGTTATTCACGTCTTTCTTTCAATTTTCCGGAATGTTCAGGGTACCAATTCCCCACAGTTTTATTCGGGAAATCGAGACAAAATCACTCTTGAGCTCCCAACTTGTTGTTGAATCAGAGAAGATTCTATAGAGAGGCTTCGCCAGTAGCATTCACCTACCTGGAGAAAAGAGATGCATTTCTTCTGATTTGGCTATTGAGGAACTGAAAATACACATTAGGACTCAGTTGTATATATGTGAGATTGTTGAATTGCATGGTTTCATTGACACAATTCAAGTAAGTAGTATCGCTGAGCTTACCTGATTAAAGGGTTGTAAGTCTGAAGGATCTTTTTTTTTTCTTCGTGGAAGCCGTCTGACATTTCCTTCACTGCCAGGTCTCCGGAGAGCACTTCAGCTCGAAAGTTCCGCTTCCTTCAGTTGGAGTAATTATGGGAAAACGTAAAAATGGCCATTTCAATGAAATGAATATAATGAAATACAACTCAGCCTTCTCTGATTTGCTATTTAGAAGTGTCTGTTTTCCACCTAGTGATCCTACCTTATTTTCTCGTTAAATCTCTCATGCCTCCAGTCTAGGAATGAAAATATTTATACCAAGTAGTAGAACTGCTCTATGGTTGTTACATTCGAACAAGCGGCATTCATTTGCTGGCTCCAAAATCTGGATCCAGAAACAAGATCTAAGAATATGAACGCAAGAAAGAGGTGTAGCGGATCAATTTGAGCTGTTGAAATATCACGTAATCATAGAAGTCGTTCAAGACTTGCTAAATGCCCAAAAGACTCCCATTCATTTTGGTCATTTGCTGAAGCTGTCGCTGAAAGTTCCAACTCTCATTGATTCTTCCCTTCAACCAAAGATGATGGTTCACAAGCCACCACTCCCCAACAAAAAGCTAATATATGTGCTTATATGTTTTCTGAAAATTTTAATTCGGACTCATTAACATAAAATAATATTCCTCCTCTCGACAGTCATATGCGTGAAATCATTTAACACCAACAAATTAAAAGAAATATTTCAATAAACCTGAAAATGAACAAGGCTTGCGGATCTGATGGAATTCTACCAATTTTTCTTGAAGTGTGTGCCCCCGAATTGACACCAGTACTCTGCAAATTGTTCTAATTTTCATATAATTTGAGATTTTTTCTAAGTCCTGGAAAACAGCCAGAGTCCAGCTTGCTCCTGAGAAAAGGAAGAAAACTAATCCTTGTCAATTGCATTGGTTTCTATACTTTCCGAAGTTATTGGAAAAAGCAGTAAATATGATCAACCAGTGACTTATTGGCGTTCGTTTCACATACTTGGCAGCATTCCATATGAAATTCGGAGAAACGTTAGCTGTTGCACTCGACATTTCGAAAGCGTTCAATTTTGGCATCGTGGTCTCCTTTCTCAACTGCCGTCTTTTGATTCACATCCTCAATTGAGTATTTTGCTGGAGAGTTCCATGTCTGTTGAAGAGTTTCTTGTCTAATTGGTCTCTCTATTTGGTTGTTGATGGAGTATCGTCTGTTATTCTCTGGATAAATGCAGGTGTTCCATAGGGTTCAGTTCTGGCGCTCACTTTGTTTCGGATTCATATCAATGATCTACTGGAGAAAACATCTCGTTCAGTGCATAGTTTTGTGGACGATAGTACTCTCCATATTAATTTTCCTTCCAGAATCCTAATATTGGCACGAGACAAAAATTCAGAGAAGCATCAGGAACAATATAACGAGGAGTTGGCTAAAATTAAAAAATGGGGTAACATCAACTTGGTGAAATTTGATGCTGGGGAAACCCAGGCATTTCTCTTCTCGAAGGAAGGCGATCTATCTTCATCTAATATGCAGATATCAGGAGTAACCATTTTTACAAAGTCGAGTGTCTTGATGCGAGGAATTACGATCAGTAACAATCTCTCATGAAAAAAACATGTGAGATCAATCGCTTATGGTGCTTCCCAGGTGCTTGGATTTCTGTTCGAAAGAAATCTATGCTGGTTCCGGGATCTAAAATAAATTACACTTTAAAAAACACGGAACACTAAAAAGTTTCCAAACACCCCTAAAGCGATTCCTGGGCAATGAAGTCTTCTATTCAATAGACAAATAAATGAAACATTTGTCTAGTATCTGATATATGGAATTTCTATTGATATTTTATTTACATTATCAACTGTTATTTTATTTATATCATCAATTGATATATTATTGTCATTTTTCGTAACTGTTGTATTGTATCAAATTGTACACATCTATCTGTTATTTATTCATTTCAACTCACCACGTGAACTGACATACCACATTTATATTTATATGGCGAAGGTGAATAAATATTATCCATATTATTATTTATTTGTGGTGGATGAATCGTTTCATTGTAATTTTCTGGGCTTTTCCACTTTTTTCATATTGTGCTCGGATTTCTATTTCGTGCGAAGAAATACGTCACTTCTTGTCATATTCTTATGATCTACAAGACACAGTCATAATGTAGTTCTCATGTGAGGTCACATCCGTATATAAACTTTATGAATGCGTTAGGTTAAAGGTGAAGTAGAAGCATAATCTGTATGTTACCATCACTTTCATTATGGGCACCTTGAGATTTAGCTTGATACATCGAAGTGATCCCCTCCAATGATCTGATCTGACGTTCACAATTGGTCAAGTTCATATCTAGTTCCCAGAGTGAACAATGTTCAAATGAAAGGTGAAGTTAATCTAGTTGTCAAAATATAAGTGTTGAAGTATGATATTCAGGTATGTTTTATGCATCAATATGAATAATAATTATCGTACAGAAATTGAGCTCATATTGGATATATATTCGAATCAAAAACGAAAACAATATAAAACAAACTTCTATCAGGTCTGACTCCAGAATCTCTCTAAATATTTTCACAAAAAAATATATTACTGATAATAAACATTTGATATCCAAGTGCCACCAATTTCAAATTCAGAATTGAATACTATGTCACTACGTGCAAATTATACGGGATAACTGAAACCGCTGGCAAAAACAATTCTCGACCGAAAATAATTCAACAGAGAGGTAAATGCAGGAATGCTGACAGTTTAAACCAGTTGTAATGTTACGCCGAGCTGAATAACCATCAAAAAACATAATTTAACCATTTCAATTAAATCTGTTATGTAAATTTGACACTCGACTTTTTTTTCATAATTTCCATAATGTTTTGATTGGGACGACACTAGCGAAAACGAGTTTTGAAAGTGCTACCGTTTCTCTGAAAGGTATCTGCTTTCATTACCAATTTTTTTCAATGTATGCAAAAGAGGAAATGACTTATAGCAACAAAGTATGTGTGACACATATAGAAGAACATTTCTCGAAACTCATGATGGAGAAAGAGTTGAAGATGAAATAGAAAATGAAATGAATCAAAAGAGGAAATAATGTTGTAACCTTCTCCCTTTTTTCTGGAAATAGGGAGATTTGAGAATGGTCACAAAATATTACGTAAAATGTTGTATATTCATAGTGGTTCACCCAAAATAAAAGATGTTGATGCTTTTCTCTGTAGCCATTTATTAACTTCCTCAATATTTCAGACTGATTGATGTTACACGAAATAAATACACGTCGCTTTCATAAAGCCTTCTCACTAATATAATAAATATGTCCTTGTTTAAATGGCACGAATCATGGAAATAAGGTTGGGACAGAACTAAAATGCGAATGCAGCAATAAAATGCATTACATATGGAAAATAGAATGGAGAACTATATACTTGCTCCTTTTCAACAAAGGATAAGAATTTGCTGAGATGTACCAAACATGAGTTACTGGATTCATCTTTCCCACAAATCAAATGAAGTTTCGTGAGCTTTATGAGATTCTCAATTGATGATAAAATAGTGTCGCATTTCTACTGGGAAAACAAGAAAATAACATTATAACCCTGAGAGCGACTAAACTTAGATGAACTCAATAATTATTCCAACAGCTATGAATGGAAGGTTGGTTTCCAACAATACCAATGTATCTTCTTGAAAAAGATTAGAACTATCGTTGAATCTTATCGAAGTAAACTCTTAAGAGGTGAAGCTGTATAATTGGTATAGTGAATAAAGTTGGAGCAGATGCTCGCACTCAAATTTTTTGGGACAAACTCATACGGGTTGTTGAGATATGACAAGGATGGATCTATAGTTTGAACTCATGCTCACTTTTATTCACTTCAGCCAATACGTCTAGTGACAGTGACAGATTTTTTTGAAACAACTCTTCACAGTCTGTCTTTGAAAGAGAGAATACACGAGTTGGATAAAAAAATGTATTATTGAATTCTTACAGTTTACCTTGTATTTATAGCACATGATGATATCGCTCGAATTGCTGAAGAGAAAATAAAAAGAAGAGAAAATATGAAATAAAAACCAACTACACTATGTCCTTCACAACTTGAAATAGTTCCTCAAGATCAATAAAAATTTAAGGGGATACACTTGTTTGCTATTATTTTCAATTTTCATTTTCCTTTTTTCAACAGTATGATGGCTCATGGCTCGCGGGGCCACAATAATAGTGCCACGAAGATTTTTTTTTGTATATTGCGTAGTTGTTCATCGAATAGGGGTGGAAATAATAGTATATTACGCACTGAGGCGAAAATTGAATCCCTACCGATGCTGGAAGCCAAGGTGAGCTGAGTTATGACGAAATAAATATTTGCAAGAACAATTTCAGGACATTCCGTTTTCAAGTATTATTGCACATGAATAAATACAGCCTTCCACAGATGTTAATAATGTCATTCTTGATGAATGTCAACCGCCTAAGCAGAAGTTGGAAGGTTTCACAATTTTGCTTCTTCAGTTTTGATGAATCGCATCTCATACATTTTCTGTATTTTCCACATAAATTGGTACAAATGGCAACATATGGATTACTCACTGGAATATTAACGGCATTTTCGACAATAAAAATGGACCGGTTTTGATCGAGGAGAGTGCTGATTCCTGTACTTGAGAAAAAAAGTGATGAAACAGTAACGAGCCATTTTTGGAAATAAGTGTGTTAGTTATTGAAAAAGTTTTGTAGTTTTTAGGAATAAACTCGGTACCTATATCTTTTCTGACCGTGTGTTGATGTATGATATTATGACAGGGATCATTCAGCATCTTCGATGATGATTCCAACAAGGAAGCTATCTTTTTTATATTGATTCATCCGTATATTTCGAATATTTTAGTTCGTTTGAAGGAAAACGTATAGTGAATTTGCCTATACAACGGCAATATTTCAGCTCAATTGTGATCTATCTTATTCTTGAAATAGACCATGATTGATGATATGGTATCCTCAGAATTATTATTCGGTTCCAAGCAGCTGAAAGGAAGATATCTTGGAGAAAGTGATCGAAGGTCTCATAAAAACTGTAAAAAGTTGCCAATCAAATATCGAAGGTGAAAATGCTTACCAGGGCAATGACAAAAATCATTCATTCGGCAATGTAACGAATACAATCTGTTTTCCAAGGTAAATGGTAGTAAAAATGAATATAAGTACATAAGTAGTTCTATATTCGTGTGTAACGTGTAGTAACGAAGCAACTTTTTCAAGTATTCTTCTTATTACTATGTTCTCGTCACACCATTAGTTACGAAGAAATAGAACTTTGTCAATCCCTGTGTTGAAATTATTAAAAATGATTTTGGAACGACATATACACTTGCATGTCGATATATCTGTTTATTCGACAGTGTACGACAAAGTTTTTTTTCTTTGAGATGTGACAGGTATATATTTCTGGATATCATTTCGACTGATATGTTGACAAAACGTCGATGGAGCTTCGGGATGAAAAGAAAAGTTTTTGGAGGAAGAAATGAAAGTTTGAGCTATAGAATAACCAACAAAATATGAATAATATATGAAACTGATAAAAAATTACATTTCTGGATTGATTGCCATGTTTTGGCAAAATGTATCGTTTATGATCACTTTGGCAAATGGGTACATTTATTGGTACTGAATTTCATTCACCCAAAAACGATACATGTCAAAGTCAAGTCACGTTTTGACAACTCCATATAAAAGGGTTTGTATTATATGAAGTTCTCAAAAAACAAGCATTTTATGTCACATATAAAATGAAACGAGGAAACGAATCATAGGCCCAATCTCTTTGGAGCCTCCAGCAGACTGCCAGACTCGGTTCTGATGATAGTATCCTGAGGTGTGTCATTTCCTGCAACAGGGCTGTCGTCAGGAAGTCTGTCGGTTTAGTCGTTTACCATTGGTGGCTTATCAGTTATTTCTTTGATCGCGTGTTGTGAAAACGGGAAATCTCAACGATGTCTCTTTAATTCAGATCTGTCGGCGTATTCTTTCCGTTTAGTCCTCAGTTTCATCATCTCGTATTCAACGTTTGAAATGAGTTTTGGTTTTGAGATATTTGTGATTGTTATTATTTGAGATCTCGTTAACCCACTGAACTATTTTTCATTTAGAGAAACAAGTAAATTGTTGCTTGAAGTGTTTCTGAAATTCAACAGTGTCTGTCCAAAATCGCTTCGATCAATGGAAAATTTCTGGAGAATGTTCTTAGTCTGACCCTTCTCTCAGCTGATTACTTTTCTTGTGAGTGCTGAGAAGTGGTAGTTTTATGTCCTGACGTGGATGTTGATCAGGTTGCCGACGATAGAGAATATATAGAAAGGAAAAGCTCTAGCTCTAATGATATATCCTTTCATGAGAATGGTGAAGGCACCAAAGAACAATTTTGTTTTGTCATTGCCCTCAGTGTACCTTGAAGCCCACACTCATAGCAGCTCTACTGAACGTGTTTAGTTGTGACAATTTTAATGAAACCCCTTCAAAGATAAGTCTGCGAGGTCCCACTCTCAATGAAGTTTTCAGGGCTATTTGTCAATGTCACCAGAAAACTCTTGGTTTCACTGGAAACACTCCTCGAAATGCTCATTCAAGTTTTTTGAAAAGAGGCTAGTAGTGTCTGAAGCAGCAAACATGATTGAACTGTATTTTGACAAAACAAATTGACTGTAGTTAGTTCACCTATTTTCCATGAGTCCTGAGTGCAATAATGGAGTCATTCAAATGTAATATTATGAAGACATCATCTGAAGAGAGAACGTATTAACGTAAATTCCCTGGGAAATAAAATTGGTCTTACAGAATGATATCGGAGCATGATAATGAAAGTCTCTATAATTTTTTATTTCGATTTAGTTTCTATCTGACGATACACAAAACGCATTCTGTCAGTTTCCAAATTTTGAATGAACACATTATTAGCTCAACACATTCCAATGGAATTTTTTAATTTTTGGTTTGCGGAACAGCTGATATGAAAAGCGATTTATATGTACCAGTATTACAAACAAATTGAAGGGTAGGCAATACAGACGTTGTGAAGTTGGAGTTGAGGTTCCAGGAGTTTTCTTGTGAACAATCGAATAATTTGGGCCCAAATGGAATAGCTAATCGAAGAAAAAACGCCAGCTGCTAACGAACTTCTTGCCAAAACGACTGCTTAAGTACTAAATATCTGGCCATTCAGATTCTTTCTAATCAAGGTAGTCCAGAGAAATTTCTTATATGAATAGGAAGAATATCCCGTGTGAAAATATAAGTAGCACCATTAGATCGGATGAAGGAGCGTTGAGGGAAAATAAACAGAGCAATAGAGAAGGATATGGGGCTAGAGATTCCTCAACTCCTGACGTGGATGTTGATCAGGTTGCCGACGATAGGGAATATATAGAAAGAAACAGCTCCAGCTCTGATGATATGTGTTTCCATGAGAATGCCGGAGGCACCAGAGAATATAAAGGAGGATGTATCTTTCATCTTCATCACAGTGACAATGTGCATTATGAAGAGGATGTGGACGCCAAATACACTGTAGGTGACGATGATAATGATGATGTTTTTACAAAGATTTCCAGTTCTCCTGACAGTGATTTCATTGCAGCTGCCAGAAGATTTGATAATCTGGATTGTGACCCTTATGATCCCCATAACCTAACCAAATGGTTTGAAGAGAAAAAGGCAAACGAAGGTGAAAATAGTGGTTCCGACAGAGATATCAATGTTCATATTGATGAGGATGTAAGTGGTGAAGCAGTTACCAGAGAGATTGTAAACGATGATGAAGTGGATGTCAGCGAACAGGTCAATGTGTAATCCAACGAAGACGTAGAAGTTCAGGCTGTCTACGAGAATCTTGATAGAAATGAAAGTGAGGAATATGGAGATAGGGATATCTCCAGATCTCGCGACATTGATATTGATGTGGACATCAAAAAGATGAAAACTTCGATTATGACCTCATTGATCCAGACCAACTGACTAACTGGCAGAACAATCATGATGATCATTATGAGGAATACAAAGAGAGAAGTCCATCGAATTTCTCTGACAGAAAACTATATGAGGAAGGTGATGAAAACTATGAACATAGACAGTTCTCTAACACTCACGACTGTGGAAATCTTGAACAAGATGCCACTTCATGAAGAAAAATGATAATTTGAAGAAAAATTCATTCGATCATATTGCTGTTGAGGATGTGAAAGAAAATATCATCGAGATTGTGGCCCCAATGGAGATACCTATGAGTGTCGGAGTTGATAGACAACGACAATAAGATCGAAAAGGGTCCCAATGAGGATGCTAATGTGATATCACTATTGCAATGACCCTCCAATGTATTAGGGATGATGACGAAAAAATGGATGAGAATTACGTAGGTCACGAGTAATGAAGTATTTGTTTTCATTCAGGAGATCTGTACCATTGCTCCATTCCTCACTAAAGTGACTGTAACACCTGAGAGAGCCAGAATAAAACTTCTATAAAAACAAATATACTATAATGCTAAATGGTAACATTATCTTGCCCCCAAGATTTCCTTCAAACCAGAGGTTCCAAGCTTTATTTTTCCATGGACCCCTGCAGCCATCTTTCTACCAATTAGAGTACTGATTGCGTTCCAGTCACGGATTAACGGTTTTCGAGAAAATATAACAATGTATTTGTTGATTAGTTGAATTAATTTTTTCTCGAAGAAATGGGTAATGTTTATCTTTGACATTTGTTTTTATATTGGTGAAGAATCAGTCGAATTTAAGCAAGTTTGCAAGCACACACTCAAAGTGTATCTCGTTCCCTACGCACGTCTGAAAAAGCGTTGCGAAAGCGGCGGCAGAGGCGGCGCTCTTCAAGTTTCGACACGTTCTACTGAATATGGAATATTCAAGCTTTCACATGTACCAGTCGCTGAGCTTCTTGAAGTATTATCTACCTACATTGATAGGTGCAGTCAATCCAACATTTTACTTCTTCACTATAGAAGCCAGATGCATATTCGTGGACCGCATACAAGTTATGAAACCCCTATCCTTCAGTGACGCCAACGTTATCTCCGTCGAATCTCCCGTGGAACCCTGGGGGTCCATCTGGACCACTTAGAGAATCAGTGCTTCGAAATCTTACTTCACTCATTTTTGATCTTGGAGACCGATTAGTGGGTTATATCAGCGACATGAATCAATTTAGTAACTGGGAAACTTCATATAACTTTCATTGAGCTCAGATAAATCCAAATAGATTTTATGTTATACTTGCTCTGCTCAGCAAATCATCTGAAATGTCTACTTCAAAATTGTCGACTATTGTCTGATTCGAGTATTTCGAGGATTCCATGAATTGCAATCATTTCCGAAGAAGTGGACGATTGTAACTCACGGAATCCTCGAAGAACTCGAATCAGACAATAGTTGACAATTTTAAAGTGGACAGTTCAGATGATTTGCTGAGCAGCTCAAGTAACAAACAAATTTGAAATCATTTTGTGCGAGGTGAATAATGCAAATAGTGACAAAAAACGACTCCTACAGCTCCTATTCGCTCTTATATATTTTCTAGTTTGAAAATGACGCGTAAACAATTACAGGGTGCTTATCAACTTTGTGAGGACTTTTCCGGGTTTCGACTAAGATATGGAACCTTCAAAGAGCCAATCAACGTCTGGTTAATTCCATCTGACTAGTTATGAATCAAACAATTTGTAGTGTAGTCACAAAAAACGTTTGTAACAAAAATTTTCACCTTTGTCTGTATATCAAAAGATATAGATAGAGTTTTCCTAACTCTGGCACTTTTAAACTGTTTTTCCTGACTTCTAGGATATAGCTAACAGCTATATTTATTAAATTCAAACTATGAATTTCATATTGACTGAAATTCATGAGGCGCATATTATCTCGTCTCCGATACTACATGGAAAAAGTAATAGAAAGCAAAAAATGTATATATATATATATATATATATATATATATTTTGTGGGGAAAGAATGAATTAATGTACAGTAAATTGAAAAAAACTGAAAAAAATTCTAACAAAGTTTTCGTTCTCAGTCGATAAAATATAATAATTGAAAATTATCTTGTCGTTGTCTATCAACTCCGTCACTCATTGGTTTCTCCATTGGGAGCCACATTCTCAATGATATTTTTTTTCACATATTCAACAGCAATATTATAGAAAGAATCATTCTTTAAATTGATATTTTCCTTCACAAAGTGGCAACCTGGTTAAGATTTCCACAGTCATTTGTGGTAGAGAACTGTCTATGCTCATAGTTTTCATCACCTCTCTCATCTAGTTTTCTGTCAGAGAAATTCAAGGGACTTCTCTCTCTGTATTCCTCATAATGATCATCATGATTGTTCTGCTAGTTAGTCAGTTGGTCTGAATCAATGAGGTCATAATCAAAGTTTTCATCTTTTTGATGTCCACATCAATATCAATGTCGTGATATCTGGAGATATCCCTATCTCCATATTCCTCACCTTCATTTCTATCAAGGTTCTCATAGACAGCCTGAACTTCTACGTCTTCGTTGGAATACACATTGACCTGTTTCCTGACATTCACTTCATCATCGATTACAATCTCTCTGATAACTGCTTCACCACTTACATCCTCATCAATATGAACATTGATCCCGAGGGTTGGGCTACCTATCGGGCGCGTCCCCAGGTGGCGGATAGGGGAACGGCCAGGAGAATGGGGGCCCTGTCCGGGAAGCCAGTATGGCCTCACGGATGGGGTCGCCGGACTCTTGGTCAGTGGCAGAAATAAGCAGAGTGAGGGGAACTGAACCTCCCCAGAAGCCTCTGCGAAATATGCCACCGCGGACCAGCCTACCCAAGCTGAGGTGTAAGGTATCGTGCCGATAGTTGAGTAGCCGCAGGGTGATATGCGGTTGCGAACGATCCCCTTGAGGAACAGAGCGAAACCTCACTGTAACCAGCCTTCCTCTAGTAATGCGGGGCTCTGCCAGAGGTGACCAACTCTTTCCCCTACTACTCGTGGGAAGAACACACATGAAATCGAAAAAGGAAAACGAAAATGATCCCGAGGATGGACAGAAATGCTCACCTGATCTAAGGCGGTGGCTGAGGATGGACAGAAATGCCCACCCCAATACATTGCTCGGAACGAGCCTGGACATGGAAGATCACCTCAGAACGAAACACAAAGGCCAAGGCGAAAAAGCATCTGCGGCGTCGAGGCCAAAAGGAGGAAAGGGGCAAAGGAAGCAAGGGAGGCTGCAACTACAAATGCACCCCCCTCCCCCTCCACCACCACCCCACCTCTAAAGGCAAGGGGACCTCCTGCGGAGGGAGCCAAATGTTCCGCCTTGAATAAAGACAAGAAACCGGCGGCTACCCCTGCAGGAAAGCGCCCCCACCTGAGTACCCCAACGGAGGGGACAACAAGATCGAAGAAGCTGCGTAGTGACGAAAATGTCGCTGCACCTTCCAAAACCTTTGCGGAAGCCGCCTTGAGGCACCTCAAGGCGGCCATAATAAACGATACAAACCCGTACGGTGAGATTACCGCAGAACGGGACAGCCTCGTCAAAATTCAACTGCTAGAGGACCTGGACAAGCTTATCTTCTCCGCCTCCAGCAGCAACACCAAAGCGCCCACGTTCAAATCGAGGACATACTCCGGTGAAATCATCAGATAGGTCTGCGATGACGACGTGACGCTAGAGTGGCTGAAAAAAGCCACAAAGAACCTCAAGCCATGGGAGGAAGCATCGCTGGCGGTCGTCGGTGTGGATGAGCTCCCAAAGCTTACCAAAGCCTCGCTCTGGATCCCGGAGGATGTTCAGAAAACGACATTCGGTGAAAAGGAGAGGGTGCTGGGTAGGCTGAAGGCGCAGAGTCTGGACCTGACGATAGCAAGGTGGTGCACTTTCCATCATGAGGTGAATGTGAACCCTCAGAGACACCTCTTCGTCTTCGGAATCGGAGACAAGGATATGGTTTTCCTCAAGCCAATGAGGATGAGCTACACGTTTACCTCATTGGCCATAAGGGTGTCGAAAAAGGAAGGTACCTCTGAAGACCCGAGGTCCTTGGAAGTCGGGCCAATGAAGGGCCATAAGGGTGTCAAAAAAGGAAGGTACCTCTGAAGACCCGAGGTCCTTGGAAGGCGAGCCAATGAAGATAAGCTAAACGTTTACCTCATTGGCCATGGGGGTGTCAAAAAAGGAAGGTACCTCTGAAGACCCGAGGTCCTTAGAAGTCGAGCTACCTCAAGTGGATATTGGCACCGAGGCCATCGAGGGTCCCGAAAAGGACGTCGAAACAGCCGCAAATATGACAGACGACGACCTGACGGAAGAGGCACCTGAGCACAAAGAGGTCGTCGCTCCCCTACTGGAGGAGCGGATGGACCCCGAATAGAATCTTAACCTGAATGACCTCGCAATGGGCAAGGACTCCGGAAAAAACATAAGAATAATACAATGCAACCTCCACGCTCCAGGAAATACAGAGCCTTTCTGATGGCACAATTCTGCACCTCAGACTTTACTGCAGTTGAAGTGGAATGTCCAGATGAAAAGGGAAAATATGTGGCGTTGATACTCGCATCGGTGTACATCCCCTCAGATGCAGCCACTCTACCACCCACAAGAGATATGGAAGGGCTAGTGGACCACTGCCTCAAACAGAGAATGGAGCTGATTTTGGGCTGCGAATCAAACTCTCACCACCTGGGCTGGGGTAGCAAGAATATCAACGCCCGAGTGTGACAGTTTTTTTTTTTTTTTTTTTTTTTTTTTTGGGGGGGTTTTACGTGACTTGAATGAAACTCATATAATGACTCCACAATTTAATTGATCAGAAATAAATACATAAATGAATACACATACCCATATGCGCATACACACGCATATATACATATATATACATATATATATACACATATATATACACATACATACACATATATATATGAAAACAGCCAACCCTCGATAGCAAGATACCTACATTATATTTTAACATATCTAGACAAGCATGGCGATTAACAATAAATATAGAAAATATACAACTCAATTCAGGCTATCGCTTAGACCACTTAGGTCCCAAACAAAAAGTCACGCAGACCGGGGCAAGATGGACCACTTAGATCCCAAACAGAAGGTCACACAGACCAGGGTAAGATGGACCGCTTAGATCCCAAACAGAAGGTCACACAGACCAGGGTAAGATGGACCACTTAGATCCCAAACAGAAGGTCACACAGACCAGGGTAAGATGGACCACTTAGATCCCAAACAGAAGGTCAAACAGACCAGGGTAAGATGGACCACTTAGATCCCAAACAGAAGGTCACACAGACCAGGGTAAGATGGACCACTTAGATCCCAAACAGAAGGTCACACAGACCAGGGTAAGATGGACCACTTAGATCCCAAACAGAAGGTCAAACAGACCAGGGTAAGATGGACCACTTAGATCCCAAACAGAAGGTCAAACAGACCAGGGTAAGATGGACCACTTAGATCCCAAACAGAAGGTCACACAGACCAGGGTAAGATGGACCACTTAGATCCCAAACAGAAGGTCAAACAGACCAGGGTAAGATGGACCACTTAGATCCCAAACAGAAGGTCACACAGACCAGGGTAAGATGGACCACTTAGATCCCAAACAGAAGGTCACATATGATATAGACAGTACTTTGAAATAACTCGGAGTTACTCTGATCCGAGAAGAACTTGAATGAGCAAGTCTAACACAGACGTTCACGTCTTGGACAAAATTACTATCAATAATCTAACACGATATTAAATTCATATTCATCAAATTGATTAAGAGCAAAAGACAACTATCTAAAGTCATAAGGACCATTTAAGCTTTGAATTAGTTTGAATACAGCAAAGCAAAACAATGTGGTAATAATAAAATACCTATAAATTGCTTCCACAAAGTAGCTTCGAATGAAAATAACTAAAGCTCATGGTATACAAAAGAACAACTCCTACCTTGAATAAATGCCAACACCACAACACAATAATCACAATTATTCACCCACAATAATTTTAAAACCACAGACCCACTGTCTCGTACGAACGTTAGAACTATACTGGTAGTTTTCATCTATCGGGATGTATGACACAGCGGTTGGTCATCTCGCCATAACCCTTGAGTCATTCCCAGCACAGGCAGGTATTTCGAATATTCGAATCTAACAGTCGGCCATACTGCATATTGTCTCGCCCCGAGGCAAGTCAGTCATTCTCCGAATCAATAGGCATTGGTATCTGACCATCACCATCGCTTTCGCTGGCTGTCGAATCTGATACCCCTCCATCTGGAAGCCAAGGTTTCATATGGTCTACAGCTATTATATTTTCATAATATTTGGTGGACCTGTGAGACCCTTCCATATCACGTACAACATATCGATCATTAGGCAACACTTTTTTCACCACCATTGGCCCACTAAAAGGTGGGACCATTTTTCGACTTGGTCCTGCTTCTGGAAGCTGTTGCTTCTCAATATGAATCAGGTCTCCTATTTTATATTGGCGTGGTTTCTTCCTTTTCCTATCGAAACTTTCCTTCATCCTTCGTTGAGATTTACTAATATTCTCACTAGCCACTCGCCGGAGTTCTAATAAGTCCTCATACACTTCGGAGATGGTAGCCACCTCGTCAATAAGTGCTTGGTCCGAGCTTCCTCTTGGTTTGAAACCAAAAAGTAGCTCACTTGGAGTTTTATTTGTTGCCTTACTAACAACGTTGTTTATTGCAAACTGTACTTGCTTGACATAATCGTCCCAAGTGTCTTCTTCAAGTGATGTAGTTAATAACGAGTGCAAGATGGTTCTATTCAGTCGCTCCACTTGGCCATTCGCACGGGGGGTAGCTACAGCATTAGCAATGTGCTTGATCCCCTCTTCTTCACAATATCGATGGAACCTTTTTGACGTGAAGGCAGAGCCTCTGTCAGATACAATAATTTTAGGCTTTCCACACCATCCGGTTATGTCTTCGAAAAACTGAACAACACATTTTGTATTTGTCGTTTTAACAGGTTTCAAAAAGACAAATTTCGTAAAGGCGTCGATTATTGCTATTAAATGCACATTTCCTTTCTTAGTCTTTGGAAAAGGTCCCAAATGGTCTACATGTACCATGTGCATCGGAACTGGTATCTTCTCAATAGGGTGCAGAAAACCTTCTTTTCTTCCTGAAGGTTTCTTGTTATAGAGACAAGGGATGCAACACGCAATGTATTTTTCTACATACTCTTTCATGCGTGGGAACCAGTAATGATCACAAAGCCGGGTTAATGTCTTCTCAGTTCCGAAATGCCCTAGGTCATCATGTGCTGCTTTCACAACTTGGCTTCGCATTCCTCTCGGAACAACCCACTGAATACCACGTACCGTTATCCTGTATACCCGGCCATCTCGCAGTGCGTAGTTCTTATATATATTTTTGTCTTCGTCAGTTACAGGTGGTCTTGATAACGTGTCCCGAATATTTTTTATTTTCTCATCAGTTAGTTGCCCAGACAGAACCCAGTCAGCTTGCTGTATTCTGAACACAACTTCACAGGACGGTGCTTCTAGTGTCGATGGGTTTCTGCTCAATGCGTCCGCGTGTTTCATTCGATCACCAGGCCTGTACATCACATCGAAGTCATACTCTTGCAATTGTAACCACCATCTTGCTACCCGGGGTAATAAATCTTTCTTTTTACTAGTTGCCTTGAGCGCGTTACAGTCAGTTACTACCGTGAAGTGTTTCCCAATCAAATAAACCCGAAACTTTTTCAAACTTTCTACCACTGCTAAAGTTTCTAATTCATACGAATGGTACTTTTTCTCACTATCAATAGTCTGTCTACTGTAATAACTAACAGGGTGGAACTTATTATCTGCATTCTTCTGCAGCAAGATTCCAGCCAATCCATGCATGCTCGCATCAGTGTGCACTTCTGTTTCAGCTTTTGGGTCATATATTGTTAAGACGGGTCTTTCCGCGAGGCAGTTTTTCAGCATTTGAAAGGCATTGTTTTCTTCTGATGTCCATTTCCACGCAACATCCTTTTTCACAAGCGCTGTTAGTGGTCGCGACTTGCTAGCGTAATCCTTGATGAAATGACGAAAGTATCCAGTGAGCCCCAAAAACTGACGAATATTATGAACTGATTTGGGAGTGGGAAACTCTTTAACCGATTGGATTTTATGTTCTCCTGGTTTCACAGTTCCAGCAGCAATCTCGAACCCTAGGAATGTGACTGTGGTCATAAGGAATGTACATTTATCCAAGTTGAGGGTCAAACCTTCCTGTCTTATCAATTTCAAAACATTTTCCAAGCTTTTCATGCCCTGCTCAAGGGACTTCGTGTGGATCAAAACATCATCGAGGTAGACCGCTGCAGTGTTTCTAGAAGGTCCGAGTACAATGTTCATCAGCCTTTGAAAAACACTCGGAGCATTGGTAAGGCCAAATGGCATTCTATTGAATTCGTATTGACCCTGGGGTGTAACGAAAGCCGTGAAACGTTTGGACGTCTCCTCCATCGGGATTTGGTAATAGCCTGAGCGCAGATCGAGACTGGAAAAGTGATTACTACCGTGCAACCGGTCTAGTTGATCATCGATTCTTGGTAGTGGGAATCTATCCTTGACGGTCAATGAATTTAGTTTTCTGAAGTCAACACATAATCTATATTCGCCATTCTTCTTCTTGACCAACAGGACAGGAGACGCGTATGGTGAACTAGATTCCCGCACAATTCCATTATTTAGAAGATCATCGACTATAGTTTTCACAGTTTCTTGTTCAGTTTTTGCCATTCGATAGGGACGATAAGTGAAAGGTCGGTCTGTTTCTAATTGAATATTCATCGCTAGAGTTTTGGCACGACCAAGTTCGCCCATATTACTTGCGAAACAGTCTCGATACGCATTGAGAAGTTCATATAAATCCTTCTTATATTTGGGGTCTGTAATATCAGTTTTTATCCCATCTGCGTCAAGAGGAGGTAATTCCAGATTGTTTATTGCAAACACCGTCTCGTTATTCCAGGTCTCCTCCACACAACTACGTGCCCTTACTAAAGGATGCTTACGAGATAGTGTGATTTCCTCCTCAGATAAATTTATTAACGGTAACAGCGTTTTTGTGTCTCCACCAAGTCGTATTACTGCCCTTGGTATACAGTGTTCTCTACCTTCCTGGAGTCTCAAACTAGCCTCAACATATAGGTCCCCTCTGTAGTCAGCGTCCGATTCCAATTCGATGATACTCAAGCAACGCGGCGGAATTTTCGTCGTTTTGGCGAATAGGGGAATCTTGCGTTGAACACAGGAATCCATGACACCTTCATGGGGCAAATGTTGAAACTTCAATATTTGATGGTCTTTCTCCAACCGCAATTCAGGGTGTTCCGTAAATGGTTGCCCAATGAGGAAAGGAACATCCTGTGATTCGTTTGGAACAATCTTCGCGGACATTTCCAGTTCGGCGTCATCAATTTTCAAGGAGAAAATAGCTTCACCCAGAGTCTCAATTCTCCCACCGCCAAATCCTTGCAGTAACGTTTTTGTTTCGTTATCTATTTTCAAGTTGAGTCGTTCCACTTCATCTTTCCTAACCGTGTTGCAAGTACTACCAAAATCGATGTAAGCTTTCGATTCACTTCCATTGACAATGACGTCCTTGAAGAATTTGTCATTTGTCGAGGCTGACTGGCAGTTTCCTAGTCATGCGAGGTTAACCTTTGGGTGGTCCTTCATTTTCTTGAAACATTTTTCTTCCGAATGTCCATCCCTTTTGCAGTATTTGCAATTGACTGATGTGGTTTTCCGTTTCTGTGGACAGTCTTCTGCCTTATGGCCGACTCCACGGCAAGAATAACAGGTAAAAGTTTTCTTTGTTATTGGAGCCCAATGATGTTTCGATGGTTTCGTAGTTGGTCCCTTGCTAAACGCTGCATTATTCGTCACTGTTCGAAGATAGTCGAAAAGAGATTCTGGATCCTGGTGATTTCCAGCTCGGGCTGCTGCAATGACATATTGTTCAGTGAGTCCACCAATTATGCAAGAGACGGCGTCCTTCCCAAATATTTTACATCTGTTCAGTAGGGATAACTTCTCATAGTAATACTTGGCATATGTTTCGTTCGCTGTTTTTTTCCTAGTCATCATACTTTCAAGTGTAGCATGAAAATCTTGACGTGAGGGAAAAGCTCGTCGTAGTAATGCTTTCCATTCCGACCAAGAATGCCTTATGCTGGGTAGACTTTTGTACCAGGTTTCAGCCAGTCCTTGTAATTTGCCTAACACATAATAGATAGTAGTTTCCTCCGACCAACCGTATATGTCACGCATCTCGTCGATTTTAGAGCACCAAACGTCAACATCATGTGAAAGATCTTCCGGATTAAAAGGGGGTATAGCATCACCCCTTACGCTTGGTAAACTTGTAGTTGGTCTCGTCGCCATACTCTGCATAAACTCCGACATAATTTCGCTCAGCCTGTCGATGGAACGCGCGGGAGACCCCTCCCTCCTTTGTCGTTTTCTTCTCTCTCTCGTTCCCTCGGCAATAGATCCTTCACTAGAAGATCCATCTCTAGCTCTTTTGGACCTGTAACCATCTCGCCTACCCATGTTGTTTTGTAGCTAACCTTGAATAAATGGGCTTTACGTACACCAGATCTTGAGAAATACATGAATTGCTTGTCTAGATATGAGAAAAGTAGGTAAATTATTGTTCACAAAGGCGCTGAATTCATCCCACTTCTGAAAGTTGTGACAGTTTTTTTTTTTTTTTTTTTTTTTTTTTGGGGGGGTTTTACGTGACTTGAATGAAACTCATATAATGACTCCACAATTTAATTGATCAGAAATAAATACATAAATGAATACACATACCCATATGCGCATACACACGCATATATACATATATATACATATATATATACACATATATATACACATACATACACATATATATATGAAAACAGCCAACCCTCGATAGCAAGATACCTACATTATATTTTAACATATCTAGACAAGCATGGCGATTAACAATAAATATAGAAAATATACAACTCAATTCAGGCTATCGCTTAGACCACTTAGGTCCCAAACAAAAAGTCACGCAGACCGGGGCAAGATGGACCACTTAGATCCCAAACAGAAGGTCACACAGACCAGGGTAAGATGGACCGCTTAGATCCCAAACAGAAGGTCACACAGACCAGGGTAAGATGGACCACTTAGATCCCAAACAGAAGGTCACACAGACCAGGGTAAGATGGACCACTTAGATCCCAAACAGAAGGTCAAACAGACCAGGGTAAGATGGACCACTTAGATCCCAAACAGAAGGTCACACAGACCAGGGTAAGATGGACCACTTAGATCCCAAACAGAAGGTCACACAGACCAGGGTAAGATGGACCACTTAGATCCCAAACAGAAGGTCAAACAGACCAGGGTAAGATGGACCACTTAGATCCCAAACAGAAGGTCAAACAGACCAGGGTAAGATGGACCACTTAGATCCCAAACAGAAGGTCACACAGACCAGGGTAAGATGGACCACTTAGATCCCAAACAGAAGGTCAAACAGACCAGGGTAAGATGGACCACTTAGATCCCAAACAGAAGGTCACACAGACCAGGGTAAGATGGACCACTTAGATCCCAAACAGAAGGTCACATATGATATAGACAGTACTTTGAAATAACTCGGAGTTACTCTGATCCGAGAAGAACTTGAATGAGCAAGTCTAACACAGACGTTCACGTCTTGGACAAAATTACTATCAATAATCTAACACGATATTAAATTCATATTCATCAAATTGATTAAGAGCAAAAGACAACTATCTAAAGTCATAAGGACCATTTAAGCTTTGAATTAGTTTGAATACAGCAAAGCAAAACAATGTGGTAATAATAAAATACCTATAAATTGCTTCCACAAAGTAGCTTCGAATGAAAATAACTAAAGCTCATGGTATACAAAAGAACAACTCCTACCTTGAATAAATGCCAACACCACAACACAATAATCACAATTATTCACCCACAATAATTTTAAAACCACAGACCCACTGTCTCGTACGAACGTTAGAACTATACTGGTAGTTTTCATCTATCGGGATGTATGACACAGCGGTTGGTCATCTCGCCATAACCCTTGAGTCATTCCCAGCACAGGCAGGTATTTCGAATATTCGAATCTAACACGAGGTAAGTCTCTTTACGAATACATAACCAAGAAAGACCTAACAATCTTGAACAGAGGCACGGAGCCGACATTCATTAACGCCCGTAGCTGAACATTAATAGATATTACGCTGGCGACAGCCAAAACATCAAACAATGGAATTAGTTACTGGTCTGACACCTCTGGACCTGTACGTCAAGGAGGTTGCGCTAATGGCCATGCTACGATTGCGCACGGCTAGTATAAACCCCGAGGTAGGAATGGGTCAACTGAGGCTGGGCCTGTGGAGAGAGGCGCTCACTGCGGTACCTCTGCTACAGGCAGCCAGTGACGCAATTGAACCCAGGTTTGTGTTCAATAAACCCTACAAAATACAGATAAAACACAACACTGAGTCAGATGCTGCAATTGCGATATGCATATACACAGACGGCTCAAAAACCAAGGAAGGATCAAGATGTGGAGTTTACTCCAGATAACTTAGCCTACGGATTGAATGGGGAATGGGAAAAAATACCAGCGTGGTTCAAACAGAACTGGCTGATATCTCTGATATCTAGTAGACAAGCCCTACTAACCTTGAATAGACAACGTATTATCTCAGAGTTAGTACTAGAGTGCCACCAAGATTCAGCTAACGCCTCAGTAGGTAACAAAATCGTACTAAGGTGGATTGAAGGGCACGACAGGAGCAAAGGTTACCGCATTGCTGACTCTTTGGCCAGGATGGCGGCTGGACTAAAAAATTTGAGAGCAGGCCCATGGCTTGACGACTTCGACAATTCCGGAACAAGCCAAACGTTACACCCATACTCAATCTCCTAAGAGATGGAATGAAATCGAAGGATGCAGTTTTGCCAGGATTACCCTGGGCCACCGTGGGAAGCTGGACCCGAATAAATATTTGACGATGACCAGGAAGAACCTACGTTTAATAGTGAGAGTTCTGACTGGACACTGTCAACTAAGGAAACACCCCCATATTATGGGGCTAGTGGACACACCTCTATGGAGGATGTGTGAACAGGAAGATGAAACTGTCAGACATGTCTTATGTGAATGTCTGGAGCTATCGTCAATAAGAGAGTGTGTTCGCAATGAAATCACTGTTAGGAGTATTGGAACTCTTTGTAAGCACATCATCATCGTCACCCACAGAGTGTTTGGCGTCCACATCCTCTCAATGATGATGTCTTCGGCATTTTCATGGAAGGACATATCACCAGAGCTGAAGCTGTTTCTTTCTATATATTCTCTATCGTCGGCAACCTGATCAACATCCACGTCAGGAGTTAACGAATCTCTAGACCCTTATCCTCTTCTATTGTTTTGTTCATTTTTCTCAACGCTCCTTCATCTGAGCCAATGGTGCTACTAACGTTCTCGCACGGAATATTCTTTTTATTCATATTAGAAATTTCTCTGGACTACCTTGATTAGAATCTGAATGGCCAGCTATTCAGTACTCAAGCAGTCCTTTTGGCAAGAAGTTCGTTTGCGGCTGGCGTTGGTTATTCGATTAGCTATTCCACTTGGGCTCAAATTATTCGATTGATCACAAGGAAACCCCTGCAACCTACAACTTCAACTTCACAACGTCTGTATTGCCTACCCTTCAATTCGTTTGTAATACTGGTACCTATAAATCGCTTTTCATATCCGCAAAACAAAAATTCAATTGGAATGTGACGAGCCAATAATGTGTTCACTCAAAATTTGAAAACTGAGAGAATGCGTTTTGTTGCGTGTTGTTTCC
Organism: Zygogramma bicolorata; assembly: GCA_032362365.1. Classification (NCBI taxonomy): domain Eukaryota; kingdom Metazoa; phylum Arthropoda; class Insecta; order Coleoptera; family Chrysomelidae; genus Zygogramma; species Zygogramma bicolorata. The sequence continues at coordinate 185,613 of JAVJAQ010000691.1, forward strand.
ATACCTATCCGATATCATTCTGCTAGAACAATTTCATTTCCCCGAGAATTTACATTAATACGTCCTCTCTTCAAATGATGTCTTCATAATATTACATTCAAATGACTCTATTATTGCACTCAGGACTCATGGAAAATAGGCGAACTAACTACAGTAAATTTACATCTCTGTTTTTCCCTGCTTGAGGCCCGTGTAGTGGAACACACCATACAATGGAAACTACATATGCAATTCGCTCCAAAAACCACAAGGAAAAATTCGACAGATTGATACCCGCCCCTACTAATAAACCTACACTCCCGATGGATCGAATAGATATAAATAGATCGGACCTCATACTCTCGCCTGAGGAGAAATCACTTCTAGGAAAGGGAGGTAATTTCAGCATAACACCGAGGGTCATACCAACAGAAGACATAATCGCCAACAAAGGAACAGTAATAAGAACACTACCCACAGAAATCTGAGAGGAAATAAGAACGGAAACAGCCAGGATCCTCCGCAGAGCGAAACCACCGAAACCTAGCCTATCAAGAATGGAACATGTAGCCCTAAAAATCTCAACCAAGACGAAATCATAATAATCTTACCAGCAAACGAAGGAAACGCTACGGTAATCCTTGATACAAGATACTATCAGGATAAAATACCGGACCTGTTGAATCCTGACACGTATAAAACACTTCGAGGGGACCCTATACGCTAAGAATCCTACGAAAATCCAAAAGATTGATCAAGCAATCGTCTATCCCACAAGAAACACAGAAGTCATTATGCCATTCTGAAGCTGTCACACCCAGAATATATGGACGCCCGAAAATTCATAAACCTGATGTTGAGACCGATAGTAAGCGCAATTGGATCACCAACTTACAACTTAGCGAAGTACCTAGCAGGATTGGTGCAACCAATGATAGGTCAGACGGATTCATATGTCAAAGATTCGAAACATTTTATCGATAATCTCAAAACCATGTCAGTATCCCCGGAGGATATCCTGGTCAGTTTCGACGTAGTGTCATTGTTCACAAATGTGCCTCTCGAGCAGGCTCTCACGTACCTAGGGGACACATTTCCGTATAACATAATGACACTGTTACGCCACACACTAACAACAACATATTTTCAATTCAACGGTACATTCTATGAACAAAAAGATGGAGTAGCAATGGGAAGCCCACTTAGTCCTGTGATAGCCAATTTTATTATGGAGAAATTTGAGAAAACAGCATTGGGAACTGCCACAAAACGACCCGAATATTGGTTAAGGTATGTGGATGACACTTTCGTGATCTGGAATCACGGTGAGGAGGAATTAATGAAATTCACCTGAACAATGTCAACCCAAAAATCCAATTCACCATGGAAATGGAACAAAACGGGCACATCGCTTTCCTGGATGTATTGGTTAAAGAAAAATTAACGGGAAACTAGGTCACAAAGTTTATCGGAAAGCAACTCACACAGACAGATATCTACATAAGGATTCAAACCACCATCCGCGACAGAAACAAGGAATCATTAAAACTCTAGTAGATAGGGCGAAACGAATTTGCGAACTTGAATGATTGATGAAGAGCTCAACCACCTTAGACACGCTTTGCGAGCTAATGGTTGCCAAAACAGAGAGATAGACAGAGCAATACGACCCAAGCCAACTACAAATTCACATTCACAAACGAGGACTGTGACTCCACTCTCAGGAACCGCTTTTTTGCCCTATCTAAGAGGTATCAAGGGTCGCATTGGAAATATAATGAAAAAGCACAATATAAAGACAATGTACAGACCAACAAAGAGAATGAAGAAACAACTGAGGTCAGCTAAAGATCCAAGATATCCGTTATCCAAAGCTGGGGTATACAGAATCCCATGCTCGTGTGGAAAAGTATATATAGGGACCACCAAACGCAGTTTTAAGACTCGAATCAGTGAGCATAGTAGAAATTGTCGGTTGGAAGAAACAGACAAATCAGCTGGAGCTGAGCACGCCATTCTGAACGACCACAATATACAATTCCACAAAACTTCAATTCTGTCAACGATGACGCATTACTCCCCTCGCTTATACCGGGAATCGATTGAGATACATGAGCACAAGGATAATTTCATCAGAAAGGAAGAGGGACTAAATTTGAACGAAAGTTGGTATTCAGTTTTGAGAACAGCCAAGACGAAGCCAGATAGAACCAGGGAATCGGACGACCAACAGAACGCTGGCGGACCGAGAAATAATAACGGGTTCAATTCCAGATTTGCAATCAGTCGTAGTAAACTCACATAGAGGAGTTCAACAAAGACCACGCCGCTGAAGATGGCTGCCGCAAATGTAGCCGAAAGCTCCGGAAGTAAAAATTCCACTAGACGGCCCTCAAGCCCGAAAAACAGATGTATCAACACCGGCCGTGAAAGCCTACAATCTTGCATACAGTAAATTTGTTTGTTTTTCAAGATACAGTTCAATCATCTTTGGCTGCAACGTAGACTCTGTCGAATCTCCCGTGGATCTCTGGAGGTCCATCTGGAGCATGTCATTTGAGACTTATGTACTACTATTTTATCTCCTTTGAGAACAAGTCCTTCATAAACAGTTCTTCACGAAAGTTGAGATAATATTGAAATGATATAAAAAATCAATGACCGGAGCTCTTCATCTTTTTCTGTTGCCTCTACTAATACCATTTCAGCACTCGTGGACACGAAGGCAACTACTTGTACAGTTCTTCGTTTTCTTCCGAATCAAGCTGGATTGCATCTATGCTCGGGGCCTCCTTTTCAATGGAAGTTTTCAATAGAATTCTCTAAAGATGCAGCACGGTTTGACAACCGTAATGAATAGAAAATGCTTCCTTTTCTATTTGGGGCCAAATCTGTTGGGAAATTGCAGGATTTTCATTTTATGCTAATGTTTGACACTGTGTTGGAGCTGAACAACTCCGAGATTTCTCGAACTCACATCTCCAGACACAGTTCACATAGTGGTATCTGAGAAGTAGTGGTGTTGTAAGAACCATTTTAATCTTTTTCAAAGCTGCTTCTCGTCCGAATCTCCAATGAAAATGAACATATTTCTCTAGGAGTTCTCCTAAAGATTCCGTTACTACTGACATATTCGGTATAAATTTATTGGAATATAGGTAATCATACCCAATAGTCATTGGATTTCGGTTTATTACTTGGAATTCTGAGGTTCTTGATTGCTTCTACTCCAGATGTATCATGAGGAATTCCTTTTTCTGAAAGTATAAGTCTCATGAGCTTGACAGATTCGAAACTGAATAAGCATTTCTCATAATTGAGATAAAAACCGGGATATTTGAGCGCTTCTGTTACTTGATTGGTTTAATTTTTATATTTTTCCAAGTTATCTGCATGAATTGATATGTCCTCTATAGAACTGTAGGAATTCGGTATGTCTAGCATGATGCAATTTAGTGTCTTGTGAAATTGAAGCTGCACTAAGACCGAATGATAATCTTGTACAAAAATACCTTTTCCATGGTGTTGGAAATGTCAAATATTTTTGACTTTTATCTGCCGAAATTCCCTTTCACAATCAAGCAGAGTGAAACATTAAGCACCATCACTGATACCGGTTGATATTTACCTTTTTACCAAACCTCCGCTAGCATTCGATATGATGATTTCCACAATTAATAAGATTCAAAGCAGTCGTTCAGGAATTGACTTCCATTATAATTTGAACGACGGATTGAATAAATGACTTCTGATTGAAATGAGGTTTCACCATTTAGAACTATACATGACGATGCAAATGTATGGAATAAATTCGATATTTACAAAATGAGCGTTTTTCGTAAGAAATCCAAACACAGGTCAACTTTAATTTTTGACGGTCCATCTCATGATATTCATATGATAGACGTTTCGTCACCGGTGTTGGCGTGATGACGTAATCGACAATTTTTTTAAATGCATACAGGGATCATGTGGCACCACATTCAAAAAGTCCACTAATTATCTATTCAACGGTATAACCATGCCAATATTCATTTATACAAGATGAACCAGAACATGTTATTTATTGAAGTACAATAAAATTATAATGAATGTTCAAATTGATGACCTTCAGCTATGATGCAATGTGAAAGCCGGGCACTGAATTCATTTCTAACGTTTCCGAGAACTTCGGGGGTTATTTGTGCAATCTCCGTTCTGATGCGTTCCTTCAACTCTTCTAAATCATTTGGTTGATTTTGGAAAACTTTACTCTTCAAGTATCCCCAAAAAAGAAAGTCTAATGGGGTCAAAACCGGAGACCTTGGTGGCCATTCGATCGGCCCTCTTCTTCTTATCCACTACATCAACGGCGTAGTGTGAGGGCGCCCCATCCTGCTGGAACCACAAATCATTTTCATTTGGAAATAACTGATTCAGTTGTGGCATCAGATAATCTTGAAGAAAGTGTAGATACCGAGCACCAGTTACGCTTTCCTCAAAAAAGTATGGTCCTATTATCTGGTTGTTCGAAATTCCGGCCCAAACATTCACTTTTTGTGGATATCGTGTGCTATGCTCCTCCATCCAATGTGGATTTTCTCTTGTCCAGTATCGATAAGTCTTACGGTTTACGTGACCGTTGAGCATAAAAGTAGCTTCATCTGAAAATATTATATTTTGTATGAAACTCCGATCTCTGTGCGAGCGCTCCATCATGATTTCGCAAAATTCGACTCTTTTGTCAAAGTCATCTTCTAACAGTTCTTGGACCAGCTGAACTTTATACGGATGCCACTTTTCATTTTTCAACACTCTAACAACAGTCGATTGGTGTAAATTATTATCCAGTGCGACTTGCCTCGTGCTGGTATGGGGGTTTTCTTGGAACGCAAGTACCACATCAAGTTTTTGGACTTCTGAAATTGATTTTCTACCACTTTTCGGCAGATCTTTAACATGGCCCGTTTTTCGAAACTTTTTCTCAATTTTACTTATTATTGATTGAGAAACGGGTTCTCGGTTGGGGTATTTCGCATTGAATAAATCACGAACTTCTGCCTGAGTCCTTACTTTATCTCCACAGCCGATCATAATTAAAATTTCGATTCTTTGGGTTTCTGTAAGTTTCATTGCCAGATTATAAGTGATTTAAATATTTTTCTAGTAAAAATGTCAACCGCTTCAATGATACTTCACTTCAATGACATCGACTAATCTCAAGTAGAGTGCAGGACTTTTATCACCATTTCTTTTTTCTAATCAACAAAAACAATAGAAGACAGTACGATACTCCATTCTCAGTGGCGGTTCATAGCATTATTTGGTTCAACGAATTACTATTATTTGTAATTCCAGTCTTCTGAATACATAATTTCGGTTGACCCTGTATTAATACATATTGAAACAATTATACCGTTGAATAGACGACTAGTAGACCTTTTGAATGGGGTGCCACATGACCCCTGTTTGCATTTAAAAAAATTGTCGATTACGTCATCACGCCAACACTGGTGACGAAACGTCTCTCATATGGATATCATGAGATGGGCCGTCAAAATTAAAGTTGACCTGGTTTTGGATTTCGTCCGAAAGACGCTCATTTTTCAAATATCGAATTTATTCCATACATTTGCATCGTACTGTATATATATATATTACTCTGAAAAACTATCGTAGCCGAAATTGTGTCACTTCCGACAACTCTGTTGGTGAAACAGTGGTTGCATATTCCTCACAGGAATAACGTGCAGATGTTGTGGACACTGAAAACAAATTGCCGCGTTTCGCTAACATTTCCATTCCAAAATGAATAAAATATGATTAACTGCTATAACATTGCAGTTTCAAAACTAACGAACAATTGTGGAAAACAAAAAAGATCGAGAATGAGCTGAAAGCCAACGGACGGTGAAAATATCTACAGTGGCAACAAAGCGATTCGTGTATTTAGTTATCAAACAATTCCTGGTATTTTTTTTTTTGTGAAATCGTGAAATCAATTTCACTCTAGACACTAGGAAAAGCATAGAGAGTATCTTAAACATTGTAACGTTAATGTTTCCTAGTCTGGACGAAAGGGTTCGTTGGCCAAAATGTTTACAATATTCTGATTTCTTTACCTCTCAAACATACTCGCATCGGATAAATCCATCGTGCCTTTACGGTCCTATTGTTTAGCCATATTCGTATTTCATCTCCTAATTATTATTTACATCTCGAGTATTTCAACATTTAGGTTATTATTTACATTTAATAAATCTGAGCCCAGATTCTATTTCACGAATTCGATTATCGAATTGTTTAGAATATGCGTATCTTGTCGGTACAGCGCAAGCTACAGTCACAGTCTGACCTATTCGACAATCGAATTCGTGAAATAGAATCTGGGGGCAGCTGTCCACCTCTTCTTCTCAACATTCGGGAATCCGTTGTTCCTTCCTCCTTCCAGTATGAAGTTGGGCATTTATAAGCTTGCAGCTTGCCTAATCAGTGAGGTTGGACGCATTCGGCAATAAGTTTCGGATGGTAATTATGTTTTCGAGATCAGGAGATGATCGAAGTTATGGCCGACAGGAATCTCACTTTTTACTCGACGGTTCGACGTATGTTTGGTGGTATCTTGACATTATGCCGATTATACAGTTATCTGTCATGAGGGGTTTTGGTATGACATTAATTTCGGGTATTCTATAAATTTCGGGTAGTCAATAAATTCAGGATGTTATAAAGTTTAGGTAATATATAAATTTAGATCGGCAAATCTGGTTCAATGATCTTATTTTCATAGAATCGGAAGTGCAATTTTGACAGCCCTTGGAGAAGGTCATCTGGCAACAGGGCCACAGGGATTGGCAGCCGAAGTGCTAGAGGGACGCTGTTTTTGTCTTGTTTTTTGAGATTGATGGAGAAGAGAGTGGCATCGTGTTGGAAAATTGTTAAAATTGATATTTCATCAACCATCCAGTGTTTGGGATTCTATTTTCCAACTGTATGAAGTTTCCTGATATCGTTGGTATTTGGTATTGCTGTGAGGCATCTAATTTTTGGAAACTTACCCGCTGAGGGGATTATAACCACTCATCTTCTATTCAGCTCAATTCAGGTACGCATTGCAGCAAAACTATGTTCTTTGAGCCCTGGGCAATCCTCTATGTACATTGTAGGTTACTACCTGGAATATCCAGTTTATCAGGAGATCAGGTGTCGTTGACCCTTGAACCAGGATTTGACCTATCTGGAAGCATTGTAGATTACTATCTGGAACATCCAGTTGATCGGAGTAAATGTCGTTGACCCTTTGACCAGGATTTGAAACATCATTTGGAAACCTTCTGAAAGTCTAGTTGATCAGTTATACTTAGGCCTTCCTGGGAAAAGGTATGAGGTCAATTCAACGTTGTGACCGAAGAGTCATGAGTTTCATTTCAGGGTCCTTGTGCGGTGGAATCTAGACTGCTATCCTTGTACGGTGGAATCTAGACTGCTATTCTTGTGCGGTGGGTTCTAGACTGCTTCCTTTGTGGAGTGTGATCTAGACTGCTATCCTTGTACGGTGTGGCTTGAGGCTATCATTCTGGGTGCTGGTCTGAATCGATACGTCAGAGAAGTTGTCTTCCTGCAGTAGGGCCTGAGGAAGAAGTGAATGCCTGATAAGAGCTGCGGCTGTACTCTCTGGACTGTCCACTGGAACTAGCTGATACTTCCTGAATAGCTCATGGTCATCATCACCGCAAGTTATAAAACTTACATTTTATTTTAAATTGGAAAATCATTTAGTGTCTCCTCCGCAAACCACAAGTCTTATGAATTTTTCTATTATAATGTAAATGGTATTCATGGTCATTAATGGTCACAAGTTGACTATACTGTAAACGCTATAGGTAAGGTGCACCCTACGTAGTTGCGGTTTTGTTTTTGGTACCAAACGTACCAGACCCTGTACAGGTATAGATATTTATATACATATTTTTTTTGTATAATTGATGAGACCATCTATTGACATTCAACTGGGTTATACCTACCCTTCAACAGTTCCTAGTTAGTTTTATTTGGTTCTGGCTGTATTTCAAAATTGTTTTGCGCTAATTACATACCTACTTGAACTTGATTAGTTGTTGTTACTTCCGATTATTATAAATACTGACGTCGTGTTATATGAGAATCAGTATAAATTCTAAAGGGTTAGCTCAGGATCATATAACTGGCGCCCATTTTTTTAACATCTTGAATATTTTAGTCTGTATGACCCACTCCCGTCTCCACTAGAGTTTAGTCGCGAGCGTAACCTGTCAATCGGACAGCTTCTTGGTCGTTCTACTAGAGTACGTGGCAGAATAAATGGCGCCCACGTTTTTGGGTAAATAAAATCATTTTCTTGTCAGCTGGAACTGTTGAAGTGGTATTTATATACAAGGTGGCACTGATTATTTTTTTGGTAATTAATATTTTTGGAGGTTGACTTTGAGAGCTGTTGAAGTAGTATCGCTACACAAGGTGACACAAAAATTTCTTTACTCAATATTTTTGCAGAGTTCTATACAGGGTGACACATTTTCAGTGATACTTTAAATTAACTTCACTGTTTTTTGATAATTAAGGGGGCGATAATAAGATAGGTTTGTGATATATTTATTTGATTGAACTTGACAAATTTGATTTTAATATGGAAGGGAAATTGCATGTAGACCGTCTTGATAAGGAAGAATTAACTTATGAATTGGCTATTCGAGGAGTCACTGATAAAACTGTAGTGGCAGAGATGAGAAAATGTTTAAGGGGATATTTAAAGTTAGAAAAAAGTAAAACAGATATTAAATACCCTAAGTATCCATTTTCATTTGAGGATGATTCAGATTACCTTGGAGTGAAAATTCCAGAAATTCAGAATCTGATTTCCGATTTTGCAGGGGAGGAATCTGATTCACTTTTTTTAAAAATTAGTTCCAAACTTATTCATTTGTTCATGCGAGCGGAAAGGGCAGTTGCAGGTTCAGATGAAGAGAATGCAACCAAGACAAACTATTTAATGCAACTCCTCAATTGTCAATCTGAATTGAAATCACGGGTTAGGAAGTATAAAAGGCTGTCACAGCAAAATCATACTCCTTTGGAATTGAGTGTTTTGATGTCATCCACTGTTATTTCAAGTACTTCGGAATCTGAGGACTCTGATGAAGACACAGCGGTTAAGGTGGTTAGCCACCCAGCTCCTTCTACTCTACCAGATCAGTGTAGAGGAGTACCGGTTTCTAAATGGAACCTTTGTAAATTTGATGGGAATGTTTCTCGTTGTTCTCTTAGTGCCTTCTTGGAAAATGTAGAGGAACTTTGTATTTCTCGAGGTGTTACGGAAGCTCAGTTGTTCACTTCGGCCAGTGATCTTTTTACTGGAAAAGCTCTTATTTGGTTTAGGTCAATTCGACCAACGATTCATTCTTGGTCACAGCTTGTGAAAGAGTTACGGCTCCAATTTTTACCGCCCAATTACAACGAAAAATTATTTCAGGAGGTGAAACAGAGAACTCAAGGTCCCACTGAGACCATTGGAATGTATATTGCAGTTATGAATGATATGTTCAATAGATTAACCATATCAGTAAATGAAGAGACTCGTTTGAAAATATTAATGAGGAATATTGCACCTTTTTATCAGAGTCAGTTGGGCTTAGTTAAAATTGACTCGATAAGTCACCTTTTAGAATTGGGACGTCAATTAGAAGCGCGTAAAGAAGCAATTGAGTCTTTTGTTCCGCCTCCAAGAAATAAAAATGCTCTTATGGAACCGGACTTAGCCTATTTTTATTCGGAAGGGCCATCTTCTTCATTTAGTCAGGTGGATGCAATAATTACATGTTGGAATTGTAAAAATCAGGGACATACTTCAAAGCAATGCCCCTCCTCTGTTCGTAGTAAATATTGTTTTAAATGTGGTCTCTCCAATTTTACAGTAAGGACTTGCCCTAAATGTAATAATCGGTCGGGAAACTAGTAATGGAGTCCATGGATAGCCGTAATGGTGCCTCCTTGTTAAATCCGGCTGATCTCTGTTTACCTATGAAACAAAAGGTTATTCTTGAATATGTGTTGGCTCATGCGCAGAATGATGAGCGACCTTACTTGTCGGTATCTGTCTTTGGTATTAGTTTGCTTGGACTTCTTGATTCAGGTGCTTCAAATACAATAATTGGTGGACCGGGTTGGCAACTGTTGGAGAAACTTAATCTCAAACTGAATACTGATAATGTAGTTACGTGTCGGGTTGCCAATGGACAAACCTGTTCCAGCATTGGTACGGTAGATATTCCCATGAAATTGGAAAATCGGGTGAAAGTAATTACAGCTTTGATCATTCCGGCTTTACCTCATGCTTTAATCTTGGGGATTGACTTTTGGAAGAAATTAGAGATTGTTCCTGATCTTCGGAGGGGAGAGTGGGTTTTTGCAAATAATCCTCAGGTTTCAATTGATTCAATTGCCTTACAGTCAGAGGAACATTTAACTCCGGAACAAGCACAAATTTTAAAGGAATTGGTAGAAACTGCATTTCAGGAAATGGGCGACAAATTAGGCTGTACGGATCTAGTCCATCATGTTATTAAAACTTCTTCCCCCCCTATTAAGCAACGGTATTATCCGGTCAGTCCGGTTATGCAAACTCATATTGATGCTGAATTGAACAAATTGCTGGCAGAGGGAATTGTTGAACGCTCAACCAGTCCGTGGTCTTCTCCTATTTTATTGGTCAAAAAAAAAAGACAATACTTACCGATTTTGTGTCGACTTTCGGAAATTAAACCAAGTGTCGGAACGAGATGCCTATCCTCTTCCATATATTTCTGCGACCTTGGATAAGCTTCGTGATGCTAAATTTCTTTCTTCAATGGACATTAAATCCGCATATTTTCAGGTCCCTCTTGATGAATCATCACGTCCCTTGACTGCTTTTACTGTTCCGAATCGAGGTTTATATCAATTTCGTCGTCTTCCTATGGGTTTATCTAACAGTCCAGCTACTTTTCAGCGTCTTGTTGATCGTATATTGGGCCCTGAGCTAGAGCCCCATGTGTTTGTTTACTTAGACGACATCATCATTGTCACTCAAACATTTGAGAAGCATATCGAAGTCCTGAAGGAAGTCTTTGACCGTTTGAAAAAGGCGAATCTAACCGTTTCCAAAAATAAATGTCACTTCTGTCGTCCTGAACTGTTATATTTGGGTTACATCGTAGATGCTACTGGATTACGAGTAGATCCGGAAAAGGTTCGCGCAATTTTAGATATCCCTATTCCCAAAGGTGTTGCGGAAGTTCGACGCATTCTTGGCTTAGCCTCTTGGTATCGGCGATTTGTACCAAATTTTTCCAGTCTGACAGCGCCACTTTGCGATTTGTTGCGCAAGAATAAGACTTTTCATTGGAGTTCGGAATGTGATGAAGCTTTGAACAGCTTGAAAGAATGTCTTATAAGTGCACCGGTACTGTCTTGTCCCGATTTTTCATTGCCTTTTGTGATTGAGACCGACGCTTCCGGCTATGGTATTGGAGCGGTGTTAACACAATCACACCCTGAGGGAGAGAAGGTTATATGCTATTTATCTAGGTCCCTTTCTCGACTGGAGCGTAATTACACTACGACGGAACGGGAATGTTTGGCAGTCCTGTGGGCTATCGAAAAACTCAGACCTTACATTGAAGGATCTCATTTCACGGTGGTCACAGATCACGCGAGCCTGTTATGGTTAAACCGTTTACAATCTCCTTCTGGTCGTTTGGCCCGCTGGGCTATACGTCTTCAACAATTCGACTATACCATTGTCCATAGAAAGGGGAAGGAACATGTCGTACCAGACACCTTATCTCGAGCTGTTCCTATCGTTGATGCTCTCAACCTTGCTGTAGACAGTACCAATCGGCCTGTCATTGAAAAAGGAGACAAATGGTATCAAAGAATGGTAGAGAGAATATCAAAATCACCGCATAAATTTCCTTCTTGGCAACTTTTCCAGGGAAAACTTTTTAAGAATATAACACCCCGCGTTCCTGAACTAGCTACCGTTTCTGACCATTGGAAAGAGGTTATGCCTCGTTCTTCGAGGAAGGCTTTGATTGAGCAGGTCCATTCTGAGTTGTTGCATGTAGGAGTTTTCAAAACGTTCCACAAACTTGCAGAAAAATATTATTGGCCGAAACTGCGCTCGGATGTAGCCTCATTTATTCGTCAGTGTAAAACTTGTCAGTCAATCAAACCTGAGCAAAAACGCCCTCCGGGATTGATGTTGTCAAAGCAAGTAGCGATATCTCGCCCCTTTGAATTACTTTCCGCTGATTTAGTAGGTCCCTTACCCAAGTCTCGTTCTGGTAATCAATATATTTTTGTCGTTTCTGATTGTTTTAGTAAATTTCCACTCTTGTTTCCCCTTCGTACAGCCACAACTGCAGCCATCATTAAGATATTGGATGCTCATGTATTTTCAGTCTTTGGCGCACCCAATTCCATCATCGTGGATAATGGTTCTCAATTCCGCTCTAAAGATTTTGTAAAGTTTATGGCCAGTTATCATGTTAAAATTCAATATGTAGCTTTATATCATCCTCAGGCAAATCCCTGTGAAAGAATAAATAGGGTTATCAAAACTATGTTGAGATCCTACCTGTCAGAAGATCAGAGAGGTTGGGATCAACGGTTGAGTCAAGTGGGATTAGCAATCCGTTCGACGAAACATGAAGTGACGGGTTTTTCTCCTAATTTTATAGTATTTGGACGAGAAGTACCTCGCAGGGGAAATAACGCTCCTCCCCAAGAGATTACTTTTGATAGATCGGCACTTACTGAAGACCGTGAGCAAGTATTGGAAAAATTGTACGCTGAGGTGAAGGTCAAGTTAGGGAAAGCTTACGAACAAAATAGCAAGACCTATAATCTTAGACGTCGTGATGTTCAATATTCGGTTAATCAACTCGTTTGGAGACGAAACCATGTTTTGTCTAATGCTGCCCAATATTTTAGTGCCAAGCTGGTTCCTAAATTTGTTGGTCCTTTCATAATCTCGAAACGGGTATCTCCTTGGACTTATGAGCTGAAAGATGATGCTGGTAACGATCGTGGAGTTTGGCACGTCAAAGATCTTAAAGCTCATCCCCCTGATGAAGAGTCATCATAATAGGGCTGGACTTTTGGATATGGGTTAGAAGATGGCTGACCCTTGCATTGGGCATAAAGCAACTTGGACTTAGCACCGTCCCCATCTAGTGGCTGAGAATACACTTCTTTTTTTTATTATTTGTGAAGGTATTTTCAGGTCCATGACAGTAATTCTGCTGTTGAGAAATAATATTTCAAAATGCATAAGTTGTTACTATCGTTAAGGTGCATTTTAGAAATATGTGCTATTGGTTTGAGGTCTTAGGTTAGTTTTGGTTGCAGTTGGCTTTGAATTTTTTTGTGTCTTCCGGTACCTTCTTTCTTATTACTTTTCCGTCATTTGCATATGCTCTATGTTCTGGATACTATATGCTGTAGGTATGCTCCATGAAGGGTTTTGTCTTCCCTTCTCTCTTTTCTTTTTTGTTTTTTTTAATCTATTTTCCTTAGCATTCCGACGAACGATATGAATGGTGGTCTGTCGTACTTTTGTTGTAATCTCTCTATTGTTGTTATTGAAGATAACTCCCACCCTATTTTTGTTATTTTTTTTTGGAGGATGGTTGTTCTGGGGAGTTTTATAGAACATGGAATGTTCCCTACAGGATCTCAGTTCGGTCCTAGGATACGTTGGGTCCTTAGAGAGCACCACCAGAATAATCATTCTTTTATCCTGAAAGGTTATCCATCAATAGAGCTTCATCTGTATTTGAAGGACCCCGTTCATGTTAGTCTCTGGATGTGGGTGGTAATTGTTTTCCTGAACCATCTTGACTACAAATCAGGTTTGATTCTTTTCATTTCACATATCCTTCTTCGTGTTATTTTTGAATTTCTCCCGCTCAGTACCTCTTCAAGGACCGAGTTGAATTTTGGGAGTTTCGGCACTGACAATAGGCCATAACTATTGTTGGGATGGCAGCTCCCGGATGCTGGACAATTTCTGTGTGGGTTCGGCTTGGTGGATCGCTTGGGCTGTTGGGGTTCGCTTTTGAGTTGTTCGGAGGCTGGACGTGACCAAAAAACGAGACGTTCCATGCTGCTTGGGCCGTGCAATTTTGGTTTTGTTGGATTCTCTTCCATCTCTCGTCCAACCATGACTGGTCTTCGGGTGATTCGGAGCGGAGTCGGATAGCTGGAGTGGTCTGACGGGCTGGGTTCCATCCATGGAAATTTTGATGGGGGTTGACAAAGTTGAGGTGCTTTGTCATCGTAAATATTAAGCCTCCATCCTGTTCGGGTGTTAAGATTTTTTTTGGGGTTGATATAAGTTTTTTTTGTATTTGGATATTTCAGACAGGCAAAATCAACCGATTCCCGGTTGATTTTCTTTAAAGTAGGGGGAGAATTTGTAACGTTAATGTTTCCTAGTCTGGACGAAAGGGTTCGTTGGCCAAAATGTTTACAATATTCTGATTGCTTTACCTCTCAAACATACTCGCATCGGATAAATCCATCGTGCCTTTACGGTCCTATTGTTTAGCCATATTCGTATTTCATCTCCTAATTATTATTTACATCTCGAGTATTTCAACATTTAGGTTATTATTTACATTTAATAAATCAGCTGTCCACCTCTTCTTCTCAACATTCGGGAATCCGTTGTTCCTTCCTCCTTCCAGTATGAAGTTAGGCATTTATAAGCTTGCAGCTTGCCTAATCAGTGAGGTTGGACGCATTCGGCAATAAGTTTCGGATGGTAATTATGTTTTCGAGATCAGGAGATGATCGAAGTTATGGCCGACAGGAATCTCACTTTTTACTCGACGGTTCGACGTATGTTTGGTGGTATCTTGACATTATGCCGATTATACAGTTATCTGTCATGAGGGGTTTTGGTATGACATTAATTTCGGGTATTCTATAAATTTCGGGTAGTCAATAAATTCAGGATGTTATAAAGTTTAGGTAATATATAAATTTAGATCGGCAAATCTGGTTCAATGATCTTATTTTCATAGAATCGGAAGTGCAATTTTGACAGCCCTTGGAGAAGGTCATCTGGCAACAGGGCCACAGGGATTGACAGCCGAAGTGCTAGAGGGACGCTGTTTTTGTCTTGTTTTTTGAGATTGATGGAGAAGAGAGTGGCATCGTGTTGGAAAATTGTTAAAATTGATATTTCATCAACCATCCAGTGTTTGGGATTCTATTTTCCAACTGTATGAAGTTTCCTGATATCGTTGGTATTTGGTATTGCTGTGAGGCATCTAATTTTTGGAAACTTACCCGCTGAGGGGATTATAACCACTCATCTTCTATTCAGCTCAATTCAGGTACGCATTGCAGCAAAACTATGTTCTTTGAGCCCTGGGCAATCCTCTATGTACATTGTAGGTTACTACCTGGAATATCCAGTTTATCAGGAGATCAGGTGTCGTTGACCCTTGAACCAGGATTTGACCTATCTGGAAGCATTGTAGATTACTATCTGGAACATCCAGTTGATCGGAGTAAATGTCGTTGACCCTTTGACCAGGATTTGAAACATCATTTGGAAACCTTCTGAAAGTCTAGTTGATCAGTTATACTTAGGCCTTCCTGGGAAAAGGTATGAGGTCAATTCAACGTTGTGACCGAAGAGTCATGAGTTTCATTTCAGGGTCCTTGTGCGGTGGAATCTAGACTGCTATCCTTGTGCGGTGGAATCTATACTGCTATTCTTGTGCGGTGGGTTCTAGACTGCTTCCTTTGTGGAGTGTGATCTAGACTGCTATCCTTGTACGGTGTGGCTTGAGGCTATCATTCTGGGTGCTGGTCTGAATCGATACGTCAGAGAAGTTGTCTTCCTGCAGTAGGGCCTGAGGAAGAAGTGAATGCCTGATAAGAGCTGCGGCTGTACTCTCTGGACTGTCCACTGGAACTAGCTGATACTTCCTGAATAGCTCATGGTCATCATCACCGCAAGTTATAAAACTTACATTTTATTTTAAATTGGAAAATCATTTAGTGTCTCCTCCGCAAACCACAAGTCTTATGAATTTTTCTATTATAATGTAAATGGTATTCATGGTCATTAATGGTCACAAGTTGACTATACTGTAAACGCTATAGGTAAGGTGCACCCTACGTAGTTGCGGTTTTGTTTTTGGTACCAAACGTACCAGACCCTGTACAGGTATAGATATTTATATACATATTTTTTTTGTATAATTGATGAGACCATCTATTGACATTCAACTGGGTTATACCTACCCTTCAACAGTTCCTAGTTAGTTTTATTTGGTTCTGGCTGTATTTCAAAATTGTTTTGCGCTAATTACATACCTACTTGAACTTGATTAGTTGTTGTTACTTCCGATTATTATAAATACTGACGTCGTGTTATATGAGAATCAGTATAAATTCTAAAGGGTTAGCTCAGGATCATATAACTGGCGCCCATTTTTTTAACATCTTGAATATTTTAGTCTGTATGACCCACTCCCGTCTCCACTAGAGTTTAGTCGCGAGCGTAACCTGTCAATCGGACAGCTTCTTGGTCGTTCTACTAGAGTACGTGGCAACATTGAAAGTTGAACATCCATTAAAAAAATCCCCAGCGATGACACTGAAGAAGAATAGACGATGAATTGATAATCATTGCAGATCATGCTGTGTTTGTACCGTTCGTTTAAGCTGTCTGACTTATCCATCCTTCAAATTTCTCAGGGATCACTTCAGTCTCTAGAGATTATTGCGCTTTGCTTTCATATATTTCATGATACCCAATTCAACAATATCGTCCCTAGTAGTGGTTGATCACCAGATCAAATCGTACACAAGTCATAAATATTAACAAATATGACTGTAAGAGTGTTGAGTTAGGAGTACCTCAGGGTTACATACTAGGACCAACTCTCTTTATGATATTTCCGAAAGATATCTATGATATGTATACCACACCAAATAAAACTGTACCTCTTAGCCCATGATATCTTGGAAAATCCTGTGAACTCGGGTAATTATGCTTGTGAAGAATTCAGTACTTGTACAGTACTCATTGTCAGTACTGTGGTGACAATGATCCTATCTGTAATATAAAGAAAACCAAATTTATTAATCTCTCACCCGAAAACGGTACGTTAAAGTCAGAAATAATGAACGATATCATTATGTGTGGTGAAACTCTACAGTCAGCTAGTTAGATTTTTAGGAATGACCCTTGATCAAAAGCTAACATGGGAGGCACATATCGACAGTTTGAGTTCAAAAATTGGCAGTGCAAACTTTGCAATTCGGAATCTGAGAGACATTGTCTCTACAGAAGTTATGAAACTCATTTATTATGGACTGGTACAATGAAGGCTACAGCATGGATTGATTTTCTGGGGCAACTCTGCATAATATATTGACCGCATTTTCAAGAGTCAGAAAAGAGTCATTCGCTGCATGGACAAGGCTCGCCCACTAGATTCTTGTAAACCATCATTTAAAAAATATAACATCATACCATTACCATGCTTTTACATACTACAGCTAGTTCTATTTATCTTTGATAATAAAAAACTATTTCCTAAAAACTCAGATATTCATAATTATGCTACACGAAGTAAAGATACCTTATACCACCCCTACTCTCGCATGAGTGTTAGTCAGAATTCTCCAAAATATCTGGGTATCAAATGCTACAATAAGATAAAATCGTTAATAGGGATCAATAAAACCAGATATAATAATAATAATTATTGTTATAATAATAATAATAATCTTCGACACCGAGCAGGTAAACCAACTCTCTGTCACCGAGTTGGAGCCCGCACGGAGAAAAGCTCACATCAAGGCTGCAGAGAATGCTAGAATGCTGCAGCTGCATACAGACAAGCCCATGCATGGAGTCTTCTTCAAGAACATCGAGAACCATGGGCTGTCTGTTGAGCTGATATTAGCCTTCCTCAGGTCAGGTGAGCTGAAGTCGGAGACTGAAGGGTTCATCATGGCGTGCCAAGACGGTGTCTTCAATACCCTTGTCTATTGGAGCCGCGTGAAGGGTATAGAGGTCCCTGATACTAGATGCAGGAATTGAATTGAACTGGCCGATACTTGATGAAAATCCATATTAACAAAAATATATTACAGTTTCCTGTATGATTTTCACTCACAATGGGTTTACAAAACCCATTGTGAGTGAAAATCATACAGGAAACTGTAATATATTTTTGTCTAGATGCAGGGTCTGCCGATAGGCGTCCGAGACTTTGATACTTTTGCTCTCATCTTGTGAAATAGACAGGACACCGGTACTGCCTTACGCTCCAGTCCGTTGTGGAGAATGGAAGGTGTCGAATTCTTTGGAACTTTTCATTCCCCAGCCTCATGCAGATACAGGCCAATAAGCCTGATATTGTCCTCTTCGACCACAGAAAAGACGATATTCGTTATTGAGTTTCCGGCCTCTGCCGGAACGAATATCGTCCGAAGAGAGGAGGAAAAACTGACAAATACCGGGATTTACTTCAAGAACTCTGCAGGCTCCACCCGGACCATTAAGTCAAGTTAGTGGTTCTGATTATAGGTGTTCTCGGTGGTTCCAGACCAACGCTACTCTTGGAGGTTCCAGACCAACGCTACTCTCGGAGGTTCCAGACCAACGCTACTCTCGGAGGTTCCAGACCAACGCTACTCTCGGAGGTTCCAGTCCAACGCTACTCTCGGAGGTTCCAGACCAACGCTACTCTCGGAGGTTCCAGACCAACGCTACTCTCGGAGCTCAAGATCATACCGGCATGCCTTAATGCGGCAGAGATCTTGGCCGGCCGCATGCAGAAGACCGTTATTCTCGGTTCGTTGCGTCTGCTCAGGACTCACGATTCTCGGAGCCAGTGACCACTCACCCCTTATTGGTTAATTATACAAGCGCGTTCGCCCACTGGGTCGGAGCAGTGGGAAGTACAGAACCGACCAGGCTTGTTCAGACGACAAATAATAATAATAATCATATTCATTCATACAAAACAAAAAGTTTATACAGATAATTCACAATTACAATGGACTATGACAATGGAATATGTTTCAATAAATGAAGTATGTAGAAATTTGTTACGTAGTTGCTTCTACAGTATGGATGAATTCTTTCTTTCAGTGCGTATAGTCGTTTTCAAACTGTTTTTTGTTCTTTGACTAGTCCAATAAGTTTTCTCATGTGTTCAATTTTGTAATTGTGTATGTGTGAAGATTTTAGTGATGAATAAATTATCTATCTATCTTTATGTCATATTCCTCTGGACTCAGATTTGGTTGTCCATTTATGGGTTGCCTCCTGTAATCTGAAACCCCATAGCCTGTCTCTAGTCCTTTTTCTACTTGTTCAGGAGTCCTCTGCATTTGTGATATCGAGGCAGTAGCCCTGTTGTGATTCTCAGTAATTATTTTATTAATACATGTTCTTTGGATCATTACATACATTTCCACCTGGAATTCAAAAATTTATTGACCAAGTAGATACCTGAACTCTAAGTTTCTTTTGGTGAGGTATGAATATGCGTACACACCGAATTCCATCTCAGCTCCATATATAAACGTAGGACCGATTTTATCACCCGTATTCGAGCGACAAAACAATCAGTTGGCAAATGGTTGGCATTTATGATATTTTGTTAACGAGTTGACCAGTTTATAATAATAATAATGATAAAAGGTCTTTATTTCTCAGTCAATAACGAGACAAAAATAACAATACAGTTCATTTATAATACAGGTAAGTACTGAGAAAATGCCGAAGATCAGCTAGAGATACCGAAGTACCTCCTCTGTTTTTCATCTTAAGCAGAAACAGAAACACACCAACGTGGAAACAGCAGTTTCAGAGGAATAAAAGTTGCAAATAATACATATCCCAATATCAGTTACAAAAAGAATCATTACAGAAGTCCACGGATAATAGATTTTATTTGTCCAATATATGATTCTTGTAATATTTCTCAAACACAGCTAGCGATTTGGATTCAATAAATTCAGGAACCTTATTATAGACAGCGGTTATTTGATATGAGAAGGATCGTTTGAAGAATTCACTTTTGTGTGGCGGTGGAGTAAGAGTTCCTTTGTACCGTATATTCAGGTTATGAACATCGGTTCTATATGTTATTTTGTTTTTGAGGTATGGTGGTGTTTTTTTGCGTATAACTTCATGGAACAGACATACAGAGTGAAGTAAGCGTCTTTTGGCCATATTCAACCAGCCGATTTCTGTTAGTTTATGCGATAAGTGCTGACCACGTCTCATTCCAAAAATTAGTCGAAGGCAGTTATTTTGAACCACTTATATTCTACGAGAATCATCTGCGTCTATACAAGGACCGTAAACAGAATCAGCAAAGTTGAACTTAGACAAGACAAGTGCCTCACATTGTACGGTTTTGAATTTCTTGGTGAAGTGAAATCTGTTAGAATATATCATTTTCAGACTAATATATGCTAAAAATATGCGACTGTTTATATGGTTTTTAAATCGCAAACGTGAATTAATTATCAGACCCAAGTTACGTGCACTGTCTGTCTGCGGGATTGTTTTTCCACTCACTATTGAGTTCAGGTTTTTTATTTGTGATCATACTTTCTGTGTTCCGAAAATGAGAAGAGAAGTTTTTTCAGCGTTTGAATTCAATGAGTGATCGCTAGAGAGTTTCACCAAAGAAGCAATATCTTTATTTAGTTCATTCATTCGATGTGGGGGGAAGGAGTGGTACAATTGCGTACCATCAGCATGAAAACTAATTTTGCAGTATTTGATAGATTTGCTGAAGTCAGAGGTATACAATGTAAACAAAAGCGGCCCAAGAATAGAGCCTTGTGGCATCCCGCTGGACAATTCGAGAACACTGGACAGTTGATTTCCTATAGTGGTTTTCTGGCTACTCTTAGATAAATAACTTTGAAAGAAACAAATCGCCGTCACCGAGAGTCCAATATAATTCAAGATAGCCAATAGGATAGTTCAAGGTGTCAAATGCCTTCGAATAGTCCAGCAGGACCAGCGCAGTTGCTTGTTTTTGGTCTGTTGCCCTGAAGATGTCATCGTTATGTTCAGTAACGCTGTTTCGCAGCTGTGCAAGGGACGAAAACCTATTGAAGTTCTGGCAAAAGGTCAAACTGTCCAACATATTCACGGAGTTGTGAATCCGAGATTCTCTCCAAAAACTTCCATAAAGTTGGCAGAATGCTAATAGGTCGCAAGTCTTTATATTCTTTAGGACTGTTGTTCTTGGGTATTGGCATGACAATAGCCTCCTTCCAAGAATCCGGAAACACGCTTGTCTCTAGGCAGACGTTAACTATATGGGTTATACAGTACGATGCAAATGTATGGAATGAATTCGATATTTAAAAAATGAGCGTCTTTCGGATGAAATCCAAAAACATGTCAACTTTAATTTTTGACGGCCCATCTCATGATATTCATATGAGAGACGTTTCGTCACCGGTGTTGGCGTGATGACGTAATCGACAATTTTTTTGAATGCAAACAGGGGTCATGTGGCACCCCATTCAAAAGGCCTACTAGTCGTCTTTTCAACGGTATTATTGTTCCAATATGTATTAATACAGGATCAACCGAAATTAGGTATTCAGAAGACTGGAATTACAAATAATAGTAATCCGTTGAACCAAATAATGCTATGCACCGCCAGTGAGAATAAAGTATCGTACTGTCTTTTATTGTTTTTGTTGATTGGAAAAAAGAAATGGTGATGAAAGTCCTACACTCTACTAGATTACTCTAGATTAGTCGATGTCATTGAAGTGAAGTATCATTGAAGCGGTTGACATTATTTCTAGAAAAATATTTAAACACTTATAATCTGGAAATGAAACTTAGAGAAACCCAGAGAATCGAAATTTTAATTATAATTGGCTGTGGAGATAAAGTAAGGACTCAGGCAGAAGTTCGTGATTTATTCAATGCGAAATACCCCAACCGAGAACCTGTTTCTCAATCAACAATAAGTAAAATTGAGTAAAAGTTTCGTGAAACGGGCCATGCTAAAGATCTCCCTAAAAGTGGTAGAATATCCAACACTACTTGAGATTATCTCCACAGCCAATCATAATTGAAATTTCGATTCTTTGGGTTTCTGTAAGTTCCATTACCAGATTATAGGTGATTCAAATTATTTTCTAGAAATAATGTCAACCGCTTCAATGATACTTCACTTTAATGACATCGACTAATCTCAAGTGAAGTGTAGGACTTTTATCACCATTTCTTTTTTCTAATCAACAAAAACAATAGAAGACAGTACGATACTTCATTCTCAGTGGCGGTCCATAGCATTATTTGGTTCAACGATTTATCATTATTTGTAATTCCAGTCTTCTGAATACATAATTTCGGTTGACCCTGTATTAATACATATTGAAACAATAATACCCTTGAAAAGACGACTAGCAGACCTATTGAATGTGGTGCCACGTGACCCCTCTTTGCATTTAAAAAAATTGTCGATTACGTCATCACGCCAACACCGGTGACGAAACGTCTCTCATATGAATATCATGAGATGGGCCGTCAAAAATTAAATTTGACCTGTTTTTGGATTTCGTTCGAAAGACGCTCATTTTTCAAATATCGAATTAATTCCATACATTTGCATCGTACTGTATATGGTAAAATAAACGGACAACACATCAAGAGCAGTTTGATGTTTATTCCATCGGCGCCTTTTGCATTCGTTTTTATACCGTATAAGATTTTTTGAACATATAACTCCTCTACCAGTATGAAACAAAAGAGAGGTTTTTCGGGTTTCAGCCTATTATTTTTATAGTATTCGAGAGTATTTGGGTTTCAGTTGATTTTTTGAATTCCATTAACATAATAATTATTGAGTTTGGGGCATGGCCCAGCTCTTCAGGTTGACTGACAGTCATACGATATCTGAAGTTAAGCAACACCGAGCGCGGTTAGTACTTGGATGGGTGACCATGCAGGAAAATGCCGTGTCGAAAGCCCGTACAGCTGCAGCGGAATAGCATATCATAGCTCGCAGACAATATATCAATGAGCACAAGATATATTGAGGATATGCCGTCCTTCGGAGGGGACGTAAAGCCGTCGGTCCCGAGTCTATGGATGTTGGGCTCGTTAAAGATGCCTACCTCTGGTTGGAATACCAGAGGGTTCGGCAAAATTTCCGGTTGGGGAAAGTGTGCTCACCGGCGTCGGTGAGAAAGAATTGAAAAAAAAATTGAGTTTGTTAACATCACCCAGATGATCAGGTATCGATATGTGCTTACAATGAGAATTCAACATATCAAGATCTTTCCAGATTCTATTAACTCCTTTTGTCTTGATGATGTATTCAAAATGAGCTATTTTCTCATTTTTGCATGCTAACGTTGTGTAATTCCTCAACTGTTTTTAATTGTCATAATGAGCTGCCTGTTTTGACTTTCTCCACCTGGACCGAGCCCCATTCCTCAGAGACATGAGCAATCTGATGTTGGTTGTTATCCATGGATTAAATTTTTTTGTTATTTTTATTGTTTTAACAGGTGCATGGATTTCAAAAATTGAGAGTATGCAATTGTTGAGAAAATTCAACTTATCATTAACATCATTCATTTCGTATAAGCAATTCAGATGGGTGTTAGTTGAATTTTCATAGAAAATTCCCTGTGAGAATTTTTTGTAATCCCTAATAATTCTGAAAGTTGGGATGTACATTTCTGGAACAAAATTTAGAGCATCAAAAGTCAACTCATAACCTGATATATGGTCTACGGCAATGACATCACACTCTTTCACAAGAATCTCTTCGTCTCTTGTGATAATGAGGTCTATCAAGGTGGAAGAAGTCAATGTATTACGTGTTGGATGTTTAACATTCTGAACCAGACCAAGTGTTTCGAACATTGCACTCATTTTATTGAAAGCAGGAGTGTCCGTTTTTCATCATATCGATATTGAAGTCTCCTAGGCACAATATTTCATCATACTGGGTCAGAAAAAGTGATATTTCAATTTCCAGGATATTGATGAATTCATGACTGGGATAACTCGGAGGTTTATAAAGAACCCCCACTGCAGTCTGCTGTTTGTTCATATTTATACTAATCCAAAGTTGTTCAATATCATTATTTACGGTTGCAATGACTTTTAACTTGAGATAATTTTTAACATACATACATACCCCGCCACCACGTCCAACACGATCTTTTCTTACCAATGTGTATCCTTGAATGCTTAATGAGGTATCACTTATACCACAAGACAACCATGTTTCAGACAAGCATATGACAGTGTAATTATGTAACAATAGAAGGTCGCTCACATCACTCAGCTTGGGTATTAGTGATCGTACATTCAGTTGGGTTAGAATAATTTCATTCATCATTCAGAATTACTTACAACAATAAAGTATGTAATAAAAAAGGCGAAAACTTCAGAAATACGAATAACAAAACAAAGGATGATCGAGAAGAAAAAATGTTACTGAGACTTTCTAAATACCGGTGAAGTATATATTTTTTGATGACACGCTCATTTGACGAGTTCGAACTGACGATTCTGGAATGGGCTTCTTTGCTTTCTTACTCTGATTCTTGGAGGGATGAATTAGATCTTTCATGTCGAATTCCTCGGATAGTATGTTTGTTTGGTCTATCCCTCTTTTTGAAATTTTGCATTTGGTCTTGAGTTGTGTCAGCTTTTTGTCTGAGTTGACTTGGCGTGTATGTGACTCCGTTGACGATCAGGTTTCCTCTCTTAATTTTGGCTTCCAAGTTGTTCGATCTAGCTTCTTTCATATATTTCATCAACACTTTATTTTCTAAACGATCTTCGTAATACATATCGTGTACAATAGATATACTTGTTCCCTTGAGTCTTGCGATATTCTGGAATCCTTAGCTAAATGAGACACGAATTCAATTTTTTATTGCAGGGCGAACGGTATTTTTTAGAGGGTATATATCGTTCAGATCTCTCGTGGACAATTCAATACCAAGAAGTGTGTTCAGTTGTGTTATGACAGGGATTGCACAATTCTGGACATTGCTCATATCGAGACCGAAAATGATTATATTATTTCTCCTAGATCTACGTTCTAGATGAAGGCATTTCTTTTCAAGCTTCTCGCATTTATTTTCAAGCTCATTTATTCTACTGTTCTGTTCTTCAAAGCAACTCAGCAATTTGTCATTTTCAACTTCTATATATCTCTTTATTTCCTCCCCAGTCTTTTCACTCTCGCCTTTTATAGCTCCCAGAATTTTTGACAATAAATCATTGTTAGAGATTTGATCAAGAACATTCATAACTGAACGAATTTGGTCTGATCTTTGGCGCAATAGACAGTAGCCTCCTGCTTCAAATGAAAAAACACTATTTTTATCACTGTGAAACTGACCCCAATCGACAACCCCCTGGTTCACTACCCTATCGAGATAAATGTTTGACTAGCATTTGGGAAACAGATTTTTCAGTTACACATATCGGTCAGTCAAAAGCTCTGAAGAATGGGGAGCGAGCGATATAAAGTTTTGGTGAGATTGCAACAAATCTAATTGTTAAGTGAGTATTGCTTGAACAGGTGATCATAAAACTATTTATTTCATAATCATTCATAATTGTGTTCCATTGCTTAGTTATCAATTACTAAGTTCAGAACACGATCTTTCACAATTATTTTCGACCACTTGCTCTTCTGTGAATTTTCCACGCCGAAGCAACCTATAACTTTTCCTTCCTGTCCCATGAGATGATAAGGAAAATGAAAAATTTCATTCGTTTTGTTCATGGCACATAGTCAATTTGTTTCGTTTTACCATGGTTTGGAATTATTCTTCAATATGCTAGAGAAAACCAGAAGATGATAACTGGGGCCTGTTTCAATAAGCGAATACTAGTGGTAAAATACTACTGCGGCAGTTGTAAATTACCATTCCGACAAAATTGGGTTTCTACAAGTTACACCGGTAAATAATGAGTGACAAGTTTACCAGTCCAATCCTACAACTGTTTTTTATAAGAATTACGGGTGTGCTGTTTCAGCAATAATCACAAGTATGAGAGTAAGGCTGGTAAATTCCGTTTGTGACAAGTTTGCGTTTCTAGAAGCTAAACTTGTAAGTGAGGACTGACATGTATACGTGTTCGATCTTACAAGTGTTTTTTCATCTAATCACATCGTTGCTGTTTCTACAAACTCCAATGTATGAGAATCACTAGTAATTTATCAGTATAATTCGACCAACGTAGAGGGCATGGTCAACGTTGAACATTGTTGATTGAATATTTGCTATAATAGAAAATATGTGGTCCAGTGATTCCGAAGGAAAACACTGTGTCAACATCCGTAAGGCTCGATTGAATGAGGGCATATAGATTTATTTAAACCCATGATGAATCCAAACTTGTTTGTCATACTAGTTCGTTATTGCATCAACAATACGGATATTAGAAAATATCGAAAAGTTCATTCAACTTTTAACTAGTTACTATGGTTGCTAGGGAAACAATGGAAACTTTGACATGTGGAATTTCTTTTGTGACCATCATTTCCGCACGGGCCATAAAGTGCACTTTATGCACGCACCGTCCGTAAAGTGCACTTTGAGGCCGTGTTGTATGTTCACTGTTGCAAATATTGAATGGTATATTCCTGTTGTTAACCTGTTTATTTTCACGTTATAGAATTCACAAGTTATGATAAGATATATTGCTTGCTATATCAGCCTGAACTCCACTTTCACTCCATTTGTAGGATTTCCACTTCTTTTGTAATTTTTTTGTATATCTACTTGGAGTTCTAGTTTATTTTTCTTCAGTGTTTTTGATTCCATATACATATCATGCTGAACAATGTTTTCAGTAATCCATCTATGTGGTCTCGAAACTGCACCCCTACATCTTTGTTTTTTATCTCGAGGTAACTGAACGTCACTACAACCGATATTGCTAGAAATATTTTCATTCACTTGCTCTACAACATCATGTTGAGCCAAATCATGTCTCGACAATATTGCCAGTGATTATAATTTGCTATCAATTGTTGGGATACAACAAACTCGTGAATTTCCTTCCACTTCTCGCTTTTGTCTCGTTATGTCATTTTGGCACTAAAAGCACCAAAGAGAACGTATTCATTTTGAATAAGGGAATGAAAACTTTCAGAAGAGACATTTTTTTGGCTTATTTCGCTGAAATTTCAAGAAACATGCAAATCACACATACCAAATTTCACGTTCAATATTTTAAACAAAAATTATCAATTTTTTTGATATGTATTCAATAACAAATGTTCTTTTATGTTAACTTCTGGGTTTTTTCCAAACGCCAGTAAAACAATTGTGTACCTAACACGTGCGCACGCGATTGCTGGCCGAACTTCGCTAAAGCGTCGTTCTGCCATCTGCAATCCCATGCGGACAAGTATCACTTTCCGCACTTGTTAGGTAAACTACTATTTCGTCACCATCAGTTTTACGCGTACGGTTGTTCCATTTGACGGCACATCAGCATAGAATGTTCAATTGGAGAGTTCAGACAAATACAGAGGTTTTGTTGGAACTAATGATGTTGAGATACTTTAATTAAAGAGAAGTGGTAAGCCGTATTTCATGGGTTCTACTCTACTGACAACTGTTTATCCCATCCCCTCGAGAAACTGACCATGGACCGCCCTTGCTTAATGTTAATACTCTGTATAGCACGAAATTTTTCACTTGTATGTCTACAACTGTACAAAATTTCTTCATGAAACAAGAAATATTGGCACTTGTCACTAGTTATTTCTACACTGGTAACTTGTCGTCTATTTGCTTGTAGCTATTTAGTTCTGTGAAACAGAAACAACTAGTTCTTCTGACTAGTCGTCGTGACACTTGTAACTTGTCACGTATATACTTGTAATTTTATTGAAACAACATACTTGTCGAGTAGTTATTACTTGAAACAGAAATTACTAGCCCTTGTCACTTGTTGCTATTGAACATGTAACTAGTCACTTGTTCACTGGTAATTTTCTTGAAACGGGCCCCAGACCGCCCTTGCTTAACGTTAATACTCTGTATATGCACAAAATTTTTCACTTGTATACCTACAACTGTACAAAATTTCTTTGTGAAACAAGATATTTTGGCACTTGTCACTAGTTATTTCTACACTGGTAACTTGTCGTCCGTTTGCTTGTCGCTGTTTAATTTTGTGAAACAGAAACTACTAGTCCTTCTGACTAGTCGTCGTGACACTTGTAACTTGTCACTTATATACTTGTGATTTTATTGAAACAAAATAGTTGTCGAGTAGTTATTACTTGAAACAGAAATTATAGTCCTTGTCACTTGTTGCTATTGAACTTGTAACTAGTAGCTTGTTCACTGGTAATTTTCTTGAAACAGGCCCCTCTGGTGTGCTGAATCTTTCTGCTATTCTTCATCACAGTTTCCAGCTCACGTTTTACTCTTTTTTATGATTTTATTTACAACAGAAACCATTTCTCTTCATATAAACAATTATATCATTTATTTTATATCCCTCTCGGAACAATGTGATGTGATCTGTTACTTCTCATACAACATTTAATGTCTATTTTCTGTCAGGAAGCTCCTATCTTCATTGTGGCTCATTCAAGCTCAATTCAGTTTATTTGATTGTGTCCAACTTGAAACGATAGTATTGAGTAGTCACCGTTTTCCTCTATTCTTATCTAAGTTCAGCTTTCGAGGCATGTTTTTGAATCGAAAACTTTGCTTCAAAATAAACAACGAATTAAATAGGTTCAAATGTCTTTGATGATTTCAAATAACCGCTCTTCACCATTTTCATCGTGGAATTATTTTCATCATAGCCTCAAACGGCTCTGAAGTTTAGTATCAATCTCGAAATGTTGGTTTGCACTTGTTCTCTTGAACACATCTTGAATGTACTCCGCAAATATCTTGAGTGGAGTATCGTGTAACTTAATATTTCCTCAAGAGACAAGAGCTGCGTCAATCCTATAAGAAATTCATTTTAACGCCAGGTTGTTTTAGTGTGATAGTCGAGTGTGATGTAATCCCATGCCACTGTTCTATGAATATATCATCTTAGGACGACTCTCTACACATTGTCTAAATGAAATAATTTCTTGATTCTTTCCCATTTTTATTCCTGTCTTTCGAACTGTCGATCACACGAAAAAAATACTTTGTAGCTCCTCAGCCCCTTCGTAGTATACCCAGTAGCTATGAAGAAAGTGCCGACTTTTTATACTGATAGGGCCACTCAAAAAATCACCACGACAAACCATTTCTCATATCGTGTCCGACTGTCAAAACTGTACCAACAGTGAAAGGTAAAAGCCTCAAGGGCTCCGTAGAATACTCCCCAAATTATTAATATTCAAAGTTATTCAAAATCTTATATATTAGTATAGATATAGATAAGCACCAAATTTAGAAAGTTGATGTTGAGATTTTGCCGTTGATAACTACAGTAATAGCCCCTTCAGTAACTTCTCCGCAGAATATTCAAGCAATTACATCATTCACAAGCTATTCCCACTAATAACTCCTCTTGGTAATGTTAAACGAACATATTTGGTTTTGAGCCGAAATCTCTTGACCTAACATTGCATGTCACAAAATCAAACGGAATTTCTCAATTGCAAGACGACCTCACATCGATTTCTGCAAGAGTTGTAAACTCGGATTTCTGAGACACTGCATATAAATTCGCTTTGCCCGAATTAAGTCAAACAAATCCATGAGCAGTTCAACGTGAAACTTCTGTCTTTGAAGATGAAGAGACTGCAAGTCAGAAGTGGCATCTGGGTCCGAAGTTTCGGGAGTTGCCAACAATTACACGTTAATTCACTCTAATACATGGCAGTCGAGTGCAGATGTTCACTTTTACAATTACTGTATCCGAACAGCAGTTAATCTCGAGTTCGGAGTTGACTGTAGAGTATTGTGTAGGCTCCTTTCATTAAGAGTGCGTTCCTTTTCCATCGAATTTGTTGCTAACGAGTCATTATCCCTTACAGTACCAAGCTACAGATTTTTGAATTTACTGCTCATATTATCAAGTAATTATAGACCAAGAAAATCATTTTTGATAAATCGAAGACTGTTTTTTCGGTTTTTCAGAGGGTACACGATTGTGTGTCTTGGAAGTGAACCTATAAAAAATATTGCCTGGTATGGAATGAAATGAAACAGTTTCTGATTTAGGTTAGGCAAAGATAAAACATTACATTTAGTGCACTGCGTTTTTGGAAGACTTTCGCACTCCACTATCCTGCATTCAACAGGAATCGTAATATCTTCTTTATGTTACCAGTGCCACAAAAAAAAGTGTTGGGTACCGCCAAAACGTAGATGGTGTAACATTGTCTTTTCTAGAAAAATGTATAAGAGGTACATCATCATCAGAATTTTATATATCCAAAGAATAATGAACTCAATCCGGTTGCTCGGCCGGGGTCTCTTCAGGAATTTCGAATTCGTCTTCTTCACCTTCGGAGCCGAAATCAGACCCAGCCTCGTATAAAAGTTGCAATAGTGCGTCCTGACCATAACTCAATCGGTCCAGATCTTTTACTTCATTATGTTTCCATATAACTGATAACTTATTTCAATTTATGGAATTGGAATCGAACCACGTTGACTCTCATGGCTCACAATTATTGTGATTCAACACACAAAGCCATTCTTTGAAGCAACAATTTTGAATATCCTTGCAATCTGAACAAACTGCATACTCAATTGTGTCTTCTTGCAGTAATTTGAAGATATCTCAAATGAAAGAATGTAGGCTTTCACGGCCGCTGTTGTTACATGGCAAGTTTTTCGGGCTTGAGGGCTGTTTCCTGGAATTTTGAGTTCCGGAGCTTTCGGCTGCATCTGTGTAGTTGAACTGTGAGTCAACTATGACCAATGGCAAATGCAGGGGAACTTGTTTAATAATATCTTGTTGCCAGACCCTGTTTTGTCCTACGTCGTATTCTGTACTTCTGCCTGGAGTCTTCATCAACGTCTTCAGAATGGGATGCCAAATTTTGTTCAAGGTCAGTCCATCTTCCTTCCTGTTGAAGTTATGCTTCTATATCTCATTTGCTTCACGGTATAAGCGAGTAAAATGATGTATTGTTGTTGAGGGGTTTGAGGTTTTATCAAATTGAATAATATGATTATCGAGAAGAGCGTGCTCGGCTACAGCTGATTTTTCACTTTGTCCCAACCGACAATATAGACTCTGCTCACTAATCCGCGTCTTGAAACTACGTTTGGTGGTTCTTACATATACTTTTCCACATAAGTACGGAATCCTCAGGTGTTCCTGTATTTTCCTAGTGGGCTTGTAAATTGTTTTGATGTTGTGCTTTTTCAAAAATTTTCCAATGCAATCCGTTGTTTCCCTCAGGTAGGGCAGAATAGCGGTTCCTGTTGGTGGAGTTCCGTCCTTTGTTCCAGGTTGTGGGTTCTTGGTAGTCTTTGGTCGTATTGCCTGTTCTGTCCCCTTTCTTAGTAACCATTAGCTCGTAGAGCGTTTCTTGAAAAGTTTAGCTCATCATTCAGAGAATCCAATTAGCAGATCTGTTTCGGTCTATCGGCCAGTTTTTTTATCACGCCTCGTTTTTGTCTCGGGTGATGGTTAGAGTCCCTATGTAGATATGTGTCGACGTGAGTTGATTTCCGATATACTTCATGACCAAGTTTACCGTCATTTCGTCTCGTAAACAACACATCTAAGATAGCGAGGTGCCCGTTGTGTTCTATTTACTTGATGAATTGAATTTTCGGATTGACGTTGTTATGTGGCTGAGAAATTCATCAATCAAGCGTGCACTTTTCAGTCCATAAGAAGGAAGAACTATCAGAAAAACTAGTGGTTTGCGGGCGCTTACTAATAAAATGCATTGTTCACAATCATGTCGTGTAGATCTCAACCCAGTTCAAATCATATTGATACTCATAACACGAGAAAATAGTGAAGTCATAATTGTGTTGTTTGGCGTAAGGGTTAAGGTATATTCGAAGTTTGACTTGGAAACCTCGAAAGAGAGGGAAATTGTAGAGCGGCAATCATTGTGCATTACAAGTAATTTTCCACAAAACGAATGAAAATTATATTTGACTCATTCCTGAACTGTTAGAAAGCCAATACTCACCAAGAAGGTGAGGTCAGCGAAGTATTTTCCCTTTCTCAAAGCGGCAATTTTTCGACTTCCTCTTCTTGTCTCATTTTCAGTGCTATTTTACCCCGAATTTCAGGCAATGTTTGGAGTATAAACCAACTTTGTGTACTCATTTCAAACCATCAAACAAACGTAACTGGAAGCGAATATCCATTTGATATTTGCATGAAAGAAAAGGAATACTAACTGTCAATTATATTGAAGTTACACCCACACCGATTCTTCAACAATTACTTCGCGATGGTTTTCCCTTCCCCTAATTCAACTCAGACAAGCACAGAACCACAGCGCCAACTTCATCGCCAAGAATTGTATATTTCAGTAAATATATTGGATTCATTTTGCATTTAGTAACTCACAATAACATCGTGAACCAAACAATAGAAGGAAAGTGCTTGTTAGGGGCACAGGTTTCCTGAATTCGCGTTTTCAGTAGAAATTCTAATTAATATCGAATCTCTGGATATTCTCCCAATTGTGATTATTTGTACTATGTCTTTATGTGTTACTTGATCTGGTTTTTCAAGATTTTTTTCGTTGATTCAAATTGTGCTTGGAGGTAATACTGTGATATTGTTCGGTTTTGAATGACGTTGAAATAGGATTCAAATGTCTAGGAGACCATAGCATGATTTCCAAAGACAGCATGAGCTGGATCAAGGATAATTCGACATTGAACAGGGAGTGATTGAAGAAACGAAAAGTTCAGAAGTCAGATTCAAATATAAACTAATAACACTATTCAACAATGAAAACTGTACATTGAATACTCGTGCTTGGATCCACACAATTATTGACCATACCCTTTGGTCCATTACACAACTGTCAGAAGCAATAGGATTCAGTAGTGAACATTCTTCGATATTCGATATCGACTGATTTTTACTACGAAATTTCGAAGAGAATCAGATTTGTGGTAAAGCTCTATTCAATAGTCCTCTGCTGTCCTCTCACCCAAGTTCGAGCTGTGAAAGAAAACGAAAAAAACCTGTACCCGGTTTCACTATTTCTAGTCAAGCCGTAGTCGACACATGACAATCAGATGTCAACTGCTTTGAAGTGACAATTATTTTGTTGCAGACACAAAAAATAATACATTCTCAGGGGTAATATAATAAGTGGTATGATTATTACCGATAATTTTTTGGAATATTAATGAATTGCATTCCCAAAGCTGAAAATACAACGAGTCCGCATTGGGATTGCCAATGAATTGATATTCCAAAAAATTATAGGTTATTAATCATACCACGCATTATATTTAGGACGACAATATAACCCCTGTTTGAGCAAAAATTGTTGAATTGCCTGGTAATTGATTCTTTATTTCTGGCCGTATTCAAGGGAATACTCTTTTCCACTGCTTCATCTATGATACCAATCGCCATTTGTCCCCAACGATCGCTCATATTGATTAAGAAATATAACTAATCAAAACACATAGATTTGACGTTTATAATTTAAATCATTATTTTCACTTGACAGCTAGTAAAACAAAAACTAAGCAGGTTTATCACCGTGAAAATACAGCGACAAGCTATATTTTCACTGTAATTCGGATTCTATTGGCTGAATTTCAAAATTTGAAAAAGACTGATTGGTTGTTAAGCAAGGAGATATATTGTCCAGAAAATAGGTTTTCATAACCGTGACACGTGTTTCTCTATACAATAGAGAATAATTTTTCAATCCTGCTTACAGAAGCTATTACCACGTTTCGCGAGTTTTGTGAGCATGTTGAATTTGATTTTAAGAGTTGGACTGGTAGTCGAATTGACTACCGGATTGTGCTTTAGTCAAGTTCAACAAACGGTGTTTGATTAGAGAACTTCCAGGAAGATGATTATGATTGGCTACTCATATCGATTATTCGACACTATTTGCTAGTTCGACTTGATATACGATGAAGAAAAAGTTTTTTTGATCAATTGTTGTTAAGTGAATAGTGCTTGACAGGCGATTCACTTCAAAGATCAGAATGTGCGGGAGTTCATCATTTAATACAATAGCAGAAATGTTGGAAAGAGTTCAAGTCAATTTCTTCAAGAGGTTACTTTCACTTCCTCGCAATTCACCAGATTGCCTAATACGCCCGGAAACTGGCTCTATTCATATCTCGAATACACCATCTTCAAATTTGTCCTGAACTGGATAATGAAACTTTCATCTATGAGCGATGATAGATATCCACGAAGGTGCTTTTTCAAGGTACTCCTGTCTGATCAATATGATATACGATCTAATTGGGTATATAAAATCAAACAATGGTTTGAGTCAATTGACAGTCTCGAAATATTAACTCTACTTGATCGCCACCTCTTATGCATCAATAAACAAAAATTGCTTCAGAAATTTGAATACAAGTGTTACAGTGGAGACCTAAAAAAATTGCAATCCGTATAGATATCCACTTTTTCAACAGGTTCAGGTTTTTCACTTAACCCATCTCCTAAAAACTACCTCACTTATATAACATCAATACACGTCATCCGATTATTATCACAAATTCGCCTGACATACAAGGACACTCTTTGGATATCAATTAAAAACTTTCACTGGTCCATCGATTTGGAATTCTCTATTTATGCAACACTCATCAACAACATAATCTACGGCATATTATTTTCGAAATTCCCATACTTTCAATCCTCAGACCTGCAGTACCATTCTTAACTGACTACGAATCTTTTGTGATCTCAATTGAAAGTCTCAATTTTGAAAATGCTAAATTATTGTATGTATACCTATTCGAAGTACTCAAGCTGCCCTGTTTCCTTAGGAACGAATAACTGTATCCTTCTCATATTATGCCATACTGGTTGAAATAATCTTTCCTTATTTATATATATATATATATATATATGTATATATATATATATATATATATATATATATATATATATATATATATATATATATATATATATATATATATATATATATAGAGTGAAAGGAAAAGTCACCACATCTTCCATCTTCCAACACGTATTGGAGACAGGACATAACATCAATTTCGAAAACACGAAAACATTAGCGAGCGATGAAAACTTCTACTCTCGAACAATCAGAGAGGCTATCGAAATTGAGAAACGACCGAGTAGTATGAATAAGAGAGATGACGCCCAAAGATTACCAAGAACGTGGAAATACATCCTATCACAAAACAAAAACAAGCCGATCACACCAGAGGAACAAGGTCGGACCTTAACCTCAAGTAATCACCATACGGACATAATGAAAAATGCAGTCGGACCAACGAAGAAAGTGGGAGGGGCCCAGGTCAAAGATACCATCATTGAACACCCCTATATATTGAGAAGCAGAACTCGAATTAATTAGTCGAGTCCGGAGGTCGAAACTCAATCATCACCTAGAAGATGGCAAATGAGACTTTGCCGAAACGTTGTGACAATTATCCTTCAGAGGAACAAAACCACAGAACACGGAATGAAACCCGAAAACACAATTCATCATACATATATATATATATATATATATATATATATATATATATATATATATATATATATATATATATATGCAAGATGAATTTTTTTTTTCTGGGTTTTTATCCGTTAGGTATCTGTTGATTTGTTCGACGTTTCGAATTCCATTTTGAATTCATTCTCAAGAACTGTGAGACGAATATGTGTCCATACCGTCCTGGTCAATCACTCCCCTTACGAAGCAACCAAGCAAGAGCAAGCAAAGACTTCAATTGTCTGTTCTCCACGGAAACTGGTATTTATAATGACTCTCCTCAGTCATTATCCGACTTGGTCCGATATTGAGGCTGCATCCTGCCCATCCAGGTATTATGTAGAAATTGATGTTTTCACGGATCTTCGAGATGCAAGATGAATTTTTTTTTCTGGGTTTTTATCCGTTAGGTATCTTTTGATTTGTTCGACGTTTCGAATTCCATTTTGAATTCATTCTCAAGAAGTGTGAGACGAATATGTGTCCATACCGTCCTGGTCAATCACTCCCCTTACGAAGCAACCAAGCAAGAGCAAGCAAAGACTTCAATTGTCTGTTCTCCACGGAAACTGGTATTTATAATGACTCCCCTCAGTCATTATCCGACTTGGTCCGATATTGAGGCTGCATCCTGCCCATCCAGGTATTATGTAGAAATTGATGTTTTCACGGATCTTCGAGATGCAAGATGAATTTTTTTTTTTTTTCTGGGTTTTCATCCGTTAGGTATCTTTTGATTTGTTCGACGTTTCGAATTCCATTTTGAATTCATTCTCAAGAACTGTGAGACGAATATGTGTCCATACCGTCCTGGTCAATCACTTCCCTTACGAAGCAACCAAGCAAGAGCAAGCAAAGACTTCAATTGTCTGTTCTCCACGGAAACTGGTATTTATAATGACTCTCCTCAGTCATTATCCGACTTGGTCCGATATTGAGGCTGCATCCTGCCCATCCAGGTATTATGTAGAAATTGATGTTTTCACGGATCTTCGAGATGCAAGATGAATTTTTTTTTTCTGGGTTTTTATCCGTTAGGTATCTTTTGATTTGTTCGACGTTTCGAATTCCATTTTGAATTCATTTTCAAGCACTGTGAGACGAATATGTGTCCATACCGTCCTGGTCAATCACTCCCCTCACGAAGCAACCAAGCAAGAGCAAGCAAAGACTTCAATTGTCTGTTCTCCACGGAACTGGATATATAATAATGTCGGATAATGACTCTCCTCAGTCATTATCCGACTTGGTCCGATATTGAGGCTGCATCCTGCCCATCCAGGTATTATGTAGAAATTGATGTTTTCACGGATCTTCGAAATGCAAGATATATATATATATATATATATATATATATATATAATGTTATTTGTTCATAAATCTGAATGAAAATTCATATATTGAAATGATCTATTTCTGAAAGTGATTTTTCAGGAGTTTGTGGCCAAAAACTCCTCTCTGCGACGCTTATGATAACCGTTCTCGAAATTCACACTCGTTGTCCAGTTCACAGCCCACAGCCCAATGCAAGCCTTCACAATTCAAGCACCTTCCATTCCAAATTCACATATTATGCAGGATAGACCCATTATTTCACAGCAATTGAATCCATGCGGGGTTCATTATTGAAAATTTCAGTGACACGACAACTTCCGGCACGCATACAGAACGGAAAATCCGGTTGTATGTCGTTTCACCGTTATCGAGAATGTGAACCATTTGTCTGGAGCTTTCCTGTTGCGAATTGCCGCTGCCCGGAAAAGTCAATTGGGCGTTTCATGCGAGCAAGTGGGTTTTTTTGCTCGGATATACGAGAGATATTCGGAATATCACCAATGACGCCGAGTGTAGTTGAGATTTGCAAGTGCAGAGGGGACACGGACGTAGCCAGGGGAAGGGTTCCGGGGGTTGAAACCCCCCCCCCCCCCCCCGAAAAGTTAAGAATAACATTCATAAAATTGAAACAAAAGACAGGCGTGCAGCATATATATCTCATTAACTCTGTTGGCATCCTCTTCCTTGCAAAAAACGATACTAGTGCACCAATTGGGCACCTCACGTCTCCATGCATTTTTGAGGTACTCCCGCTTTATGGTGACTTTTACTGAAGAATATATATCAGGTCTTCTAGATGAATGGAATTCACATTCAACAACTGATAATCTAAGTTCCAAAAATTTCTTCAGTTCTTCTAAATTGGTACTGGGGTTTAGCCTAGTAACGTGGAGAGAAACCAGTCTTGGAACAGTTTCAACCGTACATGTTTGTTCAGTTTAACCAACTAGGAATCGCCGTTTCCTCCTATGTTGAACTTGTGACCATCCACTGTTTTCTGTGATTTCTCCTTCAACATGATAGGCATGTTGAAGACTTCCTGCAATAGTGCAAGTTTTAGCCTCCATAATGGCCGCATCAACTCGTTGAGCTGTAATAATATGACCTTTCTCTTCCGTTTTGTTTATGTTACTTGGTGTTTGCTTTCGGAAATTACCCGGATGCTTAGACACTCCCGGAATTGCAGTTCGCTCGGCACTAGATGCCTAGCCATTAGCAACAATAGACTTTTTCTGTGTATGTCTTTTTTTACTGGGACTGGGTGAAAAACCGCTGGCGAGCTGTTTGGGTTGAGGGTTTTGGGTTTTTCACGTAGTTACAGGATTTTGCATGAATTACATGAATTATAAAATCCTTATGTTTGATTAATGATTTCGGATGTATTATTTCTTTTTTCAGTGGATTCTCTTCCGAACTTGACAATTCTTCTGATAGATCACAATTTGATGCACTCTGATGTCATCAGAGTTGATTTCACTTACAGTTTCTTGACAACATATCAAGCCCACATCAATGCGCATTTTGTACACTTTATAGGAGTTTTTACTTTAGATGTACAATATTTGCAGAGCACACTTGACTCGTCCTTCTCATTCGCCGCCATCTTGGATAAACCAAAGCAGTCTATACTGGTGGCAGTGGTACAGTATAGACTATATATATATATATATATATATATATATATATATATATATATATATATATATATATATATATATATATATATATATATATATATATATATATATATATATATATATATATATATATATATATATATATTATATACCACTATACCACTGCTCAAAAAAGGATTCCCCCTTTCTCAATTTTCTCATGAATATATGGATTATTTTATGTACTTAAGGTCTTTTTATTTTCTTGAACCCCCCCGATACCAAAATTTGACTACGCCCGTG
This sequence comes from Zygogramma bicolorata, assembly GCA_032362365.1. Taxonomy (NCBI): domain Eukaryota; kingdom Metazoa; phylum Arthropoda; class Insecta; order Coleoptera; family Chrysomelidae; genus Zygogramma; species Zygogramma bicolorata. The sequence continues at coordinate 224,548 of JAVJAQ010000691.1, forward strand.
AGAGGGGATATGTATAATACTATTCGGTAGAACTGCTATACCTCTGTGACAATATTAATTTCAAGAGTGAAATGGTTTTATTGAAAGCTCATACAATTTTAACTGATACAATGTTGGGACGTCATCAGAGGCGTGCCCAAGATGTAGTAATTGTAGTATCGTTATTCATTGTTTACTTCGATTTCATTGAATGATAAGCATCTATATACAGTGCCTTTCTCAAATTCCCTCCCCCCCTTTTATATTTTGAACGGGTGAACTCAAAAAACTGAATCTTGGGATGATGAAGGTGATGGATTAATACTATACTTTGCAGTTAAATCGACAGATGAAAATCTCGAAATGGCGAATGGGCGCCACCTGGAAAAATATTGAACGGAAAGGGAGGTCTTGTGATACATCATTTTGAAGCTCCCAAAGAGTACTTTACAACCCTAGAATATGAAGTCAATATCTTCACCTGCTACAAAATGGCGGAACATTTAATAATCACCTGAATACAAACACATTATCATTGATATTTCAAGAAATATTCGTTTTTCTCTGCCATATTGCAATCCCAACAAACCAATAAGGTTTGAGAAGTTCCTTTTTGTTCATGAAGAAAAAAGTCAGTAAAACAACGAACATTATTGTTTAGATGAAATATTCTCACTTTGTTTTCTATTTCACAAGTAGATATAAAATGGTCAATGAACAAAATTCAACAGGGGAACTGAAATTGAATATCCAAGAAACTACTGCTGATCCTCTAATCACCGAAAGTGAATCCTAATGAAATCAATATGTATATTATCATTGGTCAGTGGCCTCGGTAGTGGTCTCGGTAGTGTAGTGGTTAGCATATCTGCCTAGGAAGCGGAAGGCCGGGGTTCGAATCCTCGCCGGGCCACCGTGCTGGGTAATCGCACGTTAAAAGGTAAGGCCTCGTTGATCCATTGCTCGCACAAGTTTCGACTTCGACAATTTTGGAATAATTCCAACAAGACAAGTAAGAAAATATTTGCATATTACTTTCCATGCTCGTTGGATTGGCCGTCGAAGTCCTACGGATGGCCAGCTCGCTTGCAAGATTTGACACCTGAGTTGTTTCATGGGGTTATTTGAAGCAAAAGGTGTACGGAACTGAACCTGCCTCAAAATTGAATATGAGGCAAAAATAATGAAAATTTGTAGAAATATCGACGTCAAATATCGGATAGGCTGTTCCAATGTCACGACGTTTAAGGCAACCATTTCGAGCATCTTCTGAACTGAACTCAGATTATTTCCTCAAAGTATGAAATCAAACGTCGATGTATTCAGGCAATTATTTAATGTTCCGCCATTTTGTAGTAGGTGAAGATATTGACTACATATTCTAGAGTTGTAAAGTATTCGTCAGGAGCTTCAGAATGATGTATCACTAGACCCCCCTTGCTATCTTACTTTTTTTTCCAGTTGGCGCCCAGTCGCCATCTTGAAATTTTCATCTGTTAATTTTACTCCAAAATATAGTATTCATGCATCAATTTCATTATCCCGATTTCAATTTTTTTGAGTTGAACTTGTTCAGAAAATAAAAGCGGAGAGCATTAAAGAGAAGCACTGTATATCGTGATGTTCTTCGCAAACAATGGAAAAATTTAGAATAATATTCCATTCACGGTTACTAGCAATGCCTCAACTTTGATGAAGATCACAGTTATTCGAGAACACAATAATAACAAAACGTCAACCATGACATACCTACAGAGTTTCGAGAAAACATTATATTGTTTTGATCCATAAAAGAGCATGAAGTGCTATTGGACAAGTCATATAAAAACTGTTCAAGATATGAAAAAGTTTATAAATATCACAATAAAGTCTGAATATACAATATATACTACTGCACACCGAATAGAGATTCAAAGAATTACTCAACCGTATAAGGACATGATTCTGAAAGATTTTTTTCATTCCCTTTCTAAAAAGGCTGTGAGTCAAGTTTTTCACAAGTCGGGGCAAACCGTTATAAAGTCTCGGACCAAGATGACCAAATGATTTGAGGCACAATGATAGAGACGTAACTGGTATATGTATATTATTTTTAATTCGAGTGTCATAATTGTGAATTGAGTTATTCGTTTCAAAATTATGTTTATTTTTATGCATATACTTCTGATATATAAAGGCCAGCAAGAGGCAGTAGCTCAAACCTCTTTAATAAATCGCGACAAGAAACCATTCTTGTTACACCTGCTAGTACTCTCACAATTCGTTTCTGTACCAGAAATACCTTATGGGCAGCACTGGTATTACTCCAAATGATGAGACCATAACTTGATCTTGATTGAATTTCACCGAAGTAAAATGAAATCATTGCTGAACGATCTAAAACACGTTTTAAGTGTCTCAACAGATAACAATATCTATTCAAACTATTGCAGAGTTTATTACAATGAGTTTAGAACTTGAGAATATCATCAACATAAATACCCAAAAATTTTACGCAATTGCACACCACCACAACCGTGTTAGCAATATTTATGTGTGGCCTAATATTTTTTACATTTTGAACGGTTTCAAAAACAAGTGCTTTGGTTTTACAAGTTTTGAAAAACAAAGAATTATCAGAGAACCAATTATGTAAACTAACACCTCTGTGATAAAAACTACTTCCAGAACTCGTCCAATTATCAATCAAGATAGCTGATTAGATTTTTTTTCATCAATATTGGATTGACTTCAATACGAGAAGTAATTCACCTTATCCCACGTAGCACGGACTTTTCGCATTGACACAGTAATTCCTGTTGGAAATCAGCAACTGTCTGGGGAAATCCACATCGCGCTTTCAGCAAATACAATACAGATTTCATTTGAGTAGTGTATATTTAATTCATTCCTGATTGCCTCGGCTGATTTTAATGTCCCAGTCGCAAGATTTCTCTAGGAGATGCCGTTCATCTTGACTGTGAATGTGATGGATACGTTATTAACTAGTGTTCATAAGTACTTCTCATGATATCGATTAATTGAAGAGGGAACTTCTCTCAACCAGGGGCATGGCCCGATGAAAGTAAAAGTCTTGTAGCTACAAGAGAAACACAAAGAAACACGATGCTGAATAATTGTTTTTCACTCGATTTTTACCTGAACCTGCATTGTTTTTCTCTTGTAGCTACAAGACTTTTACTTTTATAAAATAGGCCCTTGAACGTTTGTTACAGTTCTGGTGCTGCTCACAGTGTCATTTATTTGAACTGGTTGCCTAGGACTTTTAATGTGAAATTCAATAATTGAAAGGAAATAACCTCTAGCAGCTTTTCTAGCAGAATTATATAATTCATAGTAATGATGTCATTCGTGTTTTTGAGCACATCGAGGCTAGAGAGAAGGATGTGATGAGTAATAATTCACCTAGGAACAATATAACTTGGTGAAAATTCAGACATGTCACTTCTCAAAGACACTGACACTATTCCTACAAAGTCAGGTAACTCGATGCTAGGGAGTTAGATCAGTAATAATTTTTCATGGAAAAGAATGTGAAACCAATTGCTGAATGTGTTTCCCAGCAGCTTGAATATCTATTTCGTGCAAAGAAATACTACTCTTCAATTTCATATGATCAAGGCACAGATACGTCTTGAAATATAGTTCCCATGTATGGGGTTCGGTACCAAAACATTGTTACCTTTTTCTTCCTATTACTTTGGAAAAAATATTCAAATTGAAATCTTGAAGAAATTGAAAAAAAAAAGATACATCGCAAACGGCAACTTTTCGCCGGAGAGCACTATGGGTTCGATGATATCAGAAAGTTGTTGAGCGCCATACAGCATTTATACGATAATGAGAATGAACATCTAGTCGCTGTGTAACCAAATGAAATGATCAGGTGGTGAATTGATCAGTAAAAATAAAAATAAAAAAAATAAGATATTTGAAAATCTATAGATTCGGTGAATGAAAATAGATTGAAAAAGATATATTATCAATATTTTCTATTAATTAGTTATAGGCTCTTGTGAGTTGGAGGTGAGGAATCAAATTCAACGTTCCGGTACCTTGTCGATTTATTGTAAAAATATAAGTGTATCATATATATATATGCATTGATAGATGTTTCAAAAAAGTTATCCATCTAGTGCTGTTTGAATTTCAATATTAGAAAAAGAGATCTAAGATGTATTCTTGAGAATACAGTGCATAAGCACATACAAAATAATGAATGAAATAGTAATATAGTCATATAGCTATCAACTCAAGGAATTTTTTTATAAAAAATTCAGAAATGCATTTCATTTACCGCAAACCCATAGTATACTATGCTTACGCTACACATCATATGTAATGAAGGGCGAATCACCTAACATTAAATTTGAAGGGTGAAGTTCTCTAAATCGAATTTAAAAAATATCGATTGATAAAGAATAAATGTTGTCTGGAATTTTCCTCAAGAGTTGAGTTGTCGGGATGTCCTCTGGAAACTCAAACGGCTCAGATGATATTCAATCTTGTGATGGAAGGCATCGTACCAGGTACGGGAATTTAGGTTGAATAGACGATCACAGAAACATGAATTACGGAAAGTATGGAAATCCTCGAATGAAATTTTCCATACGGAGTATTATCGACACTCATGTACGGCAGAACTCCCTCTCAGTAATCCTGATTACTAGCGGTGAGATATTTCCAATATCAATAGAAAGATTCCAAAATTATCAATTGATAACCATAATTCCTAGAAAGACAGTACTATTGTACTTTTGAAAATATACAACAGAAAATTGGCTTATCATAAACAATTCAACGGCTTACCTCTTTGAGGGTTTTTAGGGTTATCAAAAAAACGTACTTGGATTTCAGGATTCTAAGAGAATCGACCTCTTTCCAGGAAGTGCAGCCTCAAATGGTGTTCATTCAAAAAAATACATTTGTAATTGTCCAGATCCGGATGATACCGCAAAAACGTATTATATTCCAAAAAAACACAACGGGCCTACCACAACATATCCCTTACTTGGCCTTCGCGCTCGATCTTCTCTCCGCGATTCCAAAATTTTCATTTTGAAATTTTTGATCCCTTCTTCGGAACCTCCCAACTGAAATCTCGTAGATTCAATCGAAGGTCGGACTTGGTGAAGAGCACCAACCATGAAAATCAAAGATTGGAGACTTTTACGTCCGGCAAGTAATGATTTGTTAAGTGCTTTCGGGCTTCTGAGCCGTGGACAACAGGTATTAAGGCCTGCATCTGCGGCAGACATTCTCAAAGGCGATGCGGCAATGGTCGAAGTATCCTTCTTCGCTGCGAGGCTTTGATCTGATGTGGTTCAGATGATGAGGTACCAATCTCACTCACACAGATCGGTACCTTAACAAGAATTCTAACCATCCCCCGAGGCAACAGAGAGGAGTAATTAAGACCCTGGTAGAAAGAGCGAAACGCATTTCTGAGCCAGAATATTTCGAGGAAGCCTTTATATGTAATGGCTACCACAGGAACGAAATTCACCGAGCCTTGCGACCCAGACAGGGAGTTTCAATGAATGGCCCCGAACCAGCCGTTAATGGACGGGCGTATCTGCCTTATATTAACGGTGTGACGGACCGCATTGGAAGACTGTTAGAAAAATATGGGTGCAAGCAATTTTCAAGCCCACGAGGAAAATTCAAGAAAGCCTCAGATCGGCAAAAGACCCACGGGATCCATTATATAACTCAGGAGTGTACCGAATACCTTGCAGTTGTGGTTCTGTCTATATCGGACTCACAAAAAGGAGCACAAAAACGCGGTTAACCGAACACAAAAGAAGTTGCCGATATGGCCAAACCTAAAAATCTGCGGTGGTAGAACACGCTCTGTTGGAAGGTCATGATATTGACTTCGACGGACACAAGTAGGAGCTATTACCCCAGGCTCTATAGGGAGGCCATAGAAATTCATAAACATAAAAACAACTTCAACCGCAAAGAAGAGAGCCTGAACATTCATAGAACATGGATGCCAGCAGTTCAAAATGAACGAACCGTCCCAATGAGAGAAAAAACGCTTTCGAATAATCAACTAGAATCAATCGACCGTTCGAACCCAGATTCAATAAAGGGTGATTCATATCATCATCTGAACCACATCAGATCAAAGCCTCGCAGCAGAGAACAATACTTCGACCATTGCCGCATCGCTTTTGAGAATGTCTGCCGCAGATGCAGACGAAACGTCAGGCCTTAAAACCTGTTGTCCACGGCTCAGAAGCCCAGAAGCACCTAACAATTCAACCGTGAAAATATTTATAAATGACAGGCCCTTCTACGATGCTCCCACGAAGTAAGCAAGTCGATGAGCAAAGAATCACCAATAAGTCGAATCGCTTTTCTCTTGATAATAATGAAATCAAGAAGTTTCAATGAATGTTGTAGCGTGTAAATATGTCATACTATAATTTTTATTATTCTCTCCTTTATTTGTCACAAATGAGTGAGTCTTGAATTGTCGTCAATCGTTCTACACTTGGTAGTTTCAATACGTTGGTCCTGACAGTGCAGAATTGCTTGGAGAGCTGTCGAACCTCTCTTGATCAGGGTTTTTTTTTCAATAGAACAGCTGAACTCTGCCGAGGGAGGTTTTTCCTGAAGCTCACAAACTCAAAAAATTCAAAAGTTGACGTTGACCCGATCTCCTGTCCCTTGATCCACGCGGTAATCTTTGAACATTACAAAAAACAGAAAAACACTCAACTCAACCAATCAACTGTCAATTGGTTGACGTAATCGCCACCGGGGATCGAAACCGACAACGGCCAACAACAACCAAGAACATGTTTTTCATTCTCGGTCACAATATGAACATGATGCCAAACAGATAAACCCCATACGTGACATGACCTTAAAGAAGGGAATTTTCTCCAACTGGGAGACGAAACAAATGGCAAATCCAATAGTTATCTGTCAAACACGTTCTGCTCTCTCTTCTTATGGAAATCTGACAAATGATTTCAAATTATGATTTTCCATCGCTTTTTCACGGTGTTATTTCAATTTCAACCGTTTGATTTTTTGAGGGACAATGAAAGCACTTCAATGATGATTCTTGAGCATAAACTGGGTTCAAATAAAGTCCTGTGTCAAATTGCGAATTAGTAATTCATTTTGGTTATATTGTCAAGTCACTTTTTATAAATATCGACAAATCATCATGAAATGAAGTTAGAAATTACCAGAATATGTATCGTCAATTAGAGAGTCTTGTAAATTTTCTATCGAGATGGCATTATATTCATTTATGCAATCCTTCTTTTTTCTTTCATTTTTGTCTGATTTCAATATACAGATTTCTCTTAACGTGTTGATAGCTTCAGTGGATCATTTTCAATGGAGTTGAACATATAAATGACCCTTTCTCAAAAATATTAGTGTACACTTTAAGACATCTTTGTGAATGGGTAGCTTCAAAATTAGTTGGGTAGCTTCAAAATAAGTTCAACGAAGATATTTGGAAAATTATGAAAAAAAAATTATAGTTGTCAGAACCATTATTGAATAGTTGAAGGAAAAAAACTCCTACATTAGCTCTACTATTTTTTTAAATGAAACTTTTTCATTGCCTATTATTCGGAAATATTTTTATTTGGAAGAGCTTTGTTATGATTGCACCGAATATATTTCTGCATGTAATACAAAAAAATGTTTTTCTCTGAGTATATATAGATGAGTACATCTTGACTATTTCCGGTGATTGCATAGTACCAAGCTTCAATTTCGTTCAGATATCGAGAAAGTAGTGCGAGAAGTCAAATATTCTTGATGGAGTTTTACTTACTCTACTTTTATACATTTCACGATACAATTTATCGCCTTGAGCTTTTGTTAGATAAACCAGATTTTTATAATCAGTTCGTATCATAAGTTATATGACCGGCTGAATCCAGAGCAAACTCGTCTAGTCTAGCTAGCTTATCTGATGATACGTGGGGCCTATAACACAACCACTACAAGTCTAACAAGTGTATAAATAAATTATACAAGTGTAGATATTCTGTAACATAGAGTGACTTGTAGTTACTAGTGGGGCAATGGTAATTACGGGACTTTCTCTACACTTGTAGTATAATTTCGTAACACAAAAATGAGACTTGTATAGTTGTGTTACGGAATTGTCAACAATTGTAGACAATTTTCTACCTATCTTGATTGATAGGTAGATTGAGCGTACTGGTGTAGTAAAGTCTTTCATCGTGAGTGTATATCTATTATTCGACTGTCGATATGTGGTCAAGCGATTCGAATAGTGAAAACGAAAATGGTCGTGCAGTATATCGCTAGAGGAAGAGAATTAACTTTGTCATACTGACAGATGGGGAATTTGTGGAAAGGTTCAGACTTAGTCGCCAACTGTGTGAAAGTCTTCTTCAAGATATAGATCCAGCCATAGCGAATACAACGATTCAATGGTATGGCTTGTCACCATTACAGAAACTGCTTATTGCTCTGCATTGGTTTGGAAACGGCGGAGGGCAATACCATGGAGTATGTGATATGCATGGAGCATCAAAAATGACCGTATGCAGATGTGTTCACGAAGTTACTGCTGAAGTAAACAGAATAAAATTTGATGTATTAGTTCTATGGCCAGACAATACAAGGAACGTAATAGAACGTTTTTATAATTCGACAGGATCTCCTGAAGTTTGTGGAGCTGTAGAAGGAATCCTCATAAATATCGATGCCCCCACAAACAACAAACCTGTTTACGTCGATCGCCATGGGAAGCATTCCATCAACTGCATGGCTGTATGTGGGCCTGACTTAAGATTTTATTATATAAGTGCGAATTGGCCCGGAAGTGTGCACGACGCGCGGGTACTACGTAACAGTTCTCCGTTTCGTAGAATGGAAAACGGTTGAAGACCTCATGCAAATGCTGTCATTCTTTGAGATTCTGCTTATCCTTTGCGTGAATGGTTAATTCCACCAACCTATGACGATCCGATGAACCCAGCGCAGACCGCATTCAACAGAGCTCATAAACGGACTCGTCGCATTATTGAAAACGCTTTTGGCGTATTGAAAGAAAAATTTCCATGTTTGAACCACCTACGAGTTGATCCAGCCTTCGCAGCAAATATTTTCAAATGCTGTGCAACATTGTGCAATATTACAAAAATTGATGAAGATGATAATATGGTATTAAATGGTGATATTGATGATCCAGCTGATGAAAACAACCTCAGAGATAACGAAGCACCTCCACTAGCAGCTCGAGCTAGAGTTCAACAGTTTATAAATTATTTTAGGATAAATAATCAGCGAATTTCATTATTTTCTTTAACTTTTTGTGAAAATTGCATTTTCCCCTCGAGTATAATTTGTTTGCCAGCCATAGCTACAAAAATTATTTCACTCGCAGTCCTTACAAAAACACGTTATGAAATGTTACATCACGAATCGCGTTACCGAAAAAAGCAGTTATATAAATAAATTATCTTGTAGAAACAACATATACAAGTTTAGAATATTTTACTTGTAGCTATAAGCGAATTACTTGTAACTGGTAGACTTGTTACAATTGTAGATTTGTGTTATAGGCTCCTCGAATCACAGGAGAAAAAACAGAGTTCACTTTCTTTTCTATTTAGTATCTCCCCTATTCAAGGGGGTATTGGAATATATCCCCTCACCTTACCATATGTACTTCTGATTGACTATCAGAATACATTGATGAACTTTTCTTTCAGGGTTTTGTGTGACTCGGGCAATTTCCAACTTTTTATACGAATTTTTATACGAATCTATGACTTGCTGACTATCAGTAGGTCCACGTTTACCAAATTTCATTGGGCCGTCAATGAAATATGAATTCTCATGGGGTTTTTCAAAAATATTTATGATAATTGATTCAATAATTATATAACTATCATTTCCGGTGTGGTGAATTGTAACCAGCACCGCTCTAGTTGCTCGCTTTGGGGTGTATCGCCTGATTGAAATTGAAAAAATGTAAACGGGAATGATTTTCGGAAAAGTCGAATAACTATGACCATCCAATTGGCAATGCGTTTGAAATTATTTGAAAAATGAATCTTCCATTGTTTGACTCTTCGAACAGTACTCATTATATAGTAGCATTATATTAGATTAAATGGTATCACGATTTGAATTAATTGGCTTAAAATAAATTTGTGCAGCATCTCCAGTTTTATAGGAAATTATTTTAAATTCGAAATTTCAACTCGAAAATCATACTCATTTTCTCGTCAAATGATTATTTATCGATTATTATTATTATCAATCTGGTAATTTCATGGGCACAACATCTATGATTTCCTTCAAGTTGATTTGGGTGTTCACAGTGTCCTAATGTTGGTGGAACATGAATGTTTCTATAAATATAATAAGCCAAAAAGGTCCCATCAGAGATAGATTAGCTTCCTAGGGGTATTTGTTTTTGGGTCGGCATATACTCTCATCAAGATAGGATATCCTTATGAAAACTGCGAAAATGGATACATAAACTGGTTGTTCTTTGTGAATTTCAAAAATTGTGGAAACTTCTCGTTGAAGTGGGAATAATAATAATTATTATAATAATGATGATGATAATAATGCCTAATGAACCAATTCCAAACAGGCATAGGTACAGTAATGAAAATCAAATACATCAATGAACTGAATATATTCGAATCAATGATGTAGGAAATGCGAAATAATATTAAGGATCGAAACATAGGTATAATTGGTTAGTTTTCAATATTTCACGAAACTTTGTTCTGTTTAGTTTTTTTGTAGGATACATTCTGATGTTTTTAATTTCCTGTGATAGATACAATGTCATATGGATATGAACAAGGGAATTTATAACTAGTTTGGCCAATTGTTTTATGTTCGTTTGTTTTAAATGTTACTTTGTTTTTATGTCTGGTTCCGTAGTGATGCAACAGTATTCGATTCCATTTCTAATTCTGGAGAGATCAATTCGCGTTGACAAATTCATGAACGGTGAAAATTTTTTACACTGTGACTACCGAGTTGCGCTTCTTGATATGTCATATGTATATAATTTACTATAATCTATTTTGTCTGCTATCTATCAACCAATCCACTGCAACTTCATTCGTCCCAAAAAAAAAGGATCAAATCAAATAAAATTATTATATTGAAAAAAATAGTTGCTTGATATCCATCTCATTACCCGCTTATGGAGATTTGAGATGTTGGTCAATAATTATACCTTGGATACAGTCAATCCAAACTGTAGAACCATACGATTCACTTAAATTTCACATTGATACATTTCCGTACCAATGTTAAAAAAGAAAGGAAATTCGTTTAATCTTTGGAACATATCGCTAGAAATGAGTGGGTGAAGGAAAAAGACTGAATTCCATTCCTTTCGGAAGACTCAAATGTGAGACAGAAGAAAATCTTTTTTGACTCGTAACTGATGAAATAGTTGAAGTCTAGGCAACCAAACATAGAATTATAGTGAATATTTCCATCGTATGTTGAAAATCCCATATGTAGCGGAACATTTTCGATCAATTACAGCGAATATTTCCATCGTATGTTAAAAATCCCATATGAAGCGGAACAGTTTCGATCAATTACAGCGATAAATTCCGGGTGGGACATTTTCGGGCTGGTAAATACCCGGTATCATTGTATTTAGATTACATAGTAGGCTCACCTTATGGACTTATCATTGGAGGACGATGGAGGCGAAATGTAGTTGGCAGCACCGTCGAATGGATGCAGACGTTTATTAAGGTTGAAAATCGCTTGTTTTCGTTACACCCGACAGACTGGATTGTAACAGGACCGGCATCGGCTTATTCGTAGCTTACCGTACCTTTCACTTGGATTATATTCATATATTTGTTGTGTTTAATATCATTATTGTTCACAATTTACGAATAGTTGATATTTACATGAAGTTTATTCACTTGGTTTTATTTATCAGAGAGCTACAGTATTGATTGACACCAATTTTCAGGTGTAGCTAAATTGCAGGTCAGCAAATGAGTTATTTTTAAATTAAACAGAGGTGAAACTCGACCAAAAACCTGCTTCAGTGGAGGAAAAAAAATCAACCCTTCACCCCCTTCTTTTGAAAATGAGAAAAAAAACTTTTGATGGCGAATCAAAACCTTATTTTAGGTTGTATTATACAGAGATGAAACTCCACAAAATCTATTTTTGTTTCAAATATCCGAGAGAACGGGGGTGATTGGTTTGATTTTTGTAACAAAAAATTAATACATAAGGTCTAGTTTCTGTAAGAATTTTGCCGACTTTAAGTTTGTTGTTCGAATTCCGAGAGAACAACGTTAATTCTTTATTAAAAGCTTCCGTCCATGGTAATATTACCAATAGATGCCTATACTTCAAACAATCAAAAACTGAACATAAACTTCTTTGACATCCCAACCCCCTGGAATGGTAATCTACCAAAGAGTAGAAAAATCACCTCCATTTGCTCATAAATTTTTTAAAAAATTTGCTCAGAATCATTCAATTTGGAGAATTGTTCTGTTAGCTATTTTGCAGGATATCTGGTGAAAAAGCTCATCAAAAAATATCGTTGTCAATATTGTTGCCAAATTTTAGAAGGAGATGGGAATCTTGAAAATAAGGATGAGTTACTCATATTTTATAAAAATTTCAATGTAGAGAATGAAAATTCCTTGAAAACTCCAACTCAACTGATGAAGAATTTCACAAAAATCTGCATGAAAGAGTTTAGCGATAATATCGAACAATGCATAACTAAGGAGGTGGTCAAGGGTTTAGAAAAAATAACAAAGAAAAAATTGGAAAAGCGACTTCCCAATCGGTGGCACATCAATGAAACCTGTAGAGAACATAGACAGTATAATATACTGAAATTATTATTAAGAACATTAATTTATAAGTAACGTAAGACTATTTCTAAATCAATGAAAACTCGAATAGGTACTAACAATGTAAAATTATCAATCTTACAGCATAGTTGAATTTCTATTAAATTTTTTTATTATAAATGTAGTCTTTAAACCCTCCTCTATATGCACGCTTCGGTCACCTATGCTTTCACTCCGAGCACTCTATCTCTTCGATTTATTATAAACAACAGCTTGGGGCCAAGTTAGCGCTCAGAGCTCACAATAAATGACCTCAGGCAGAATTGTTCGATACACCTCAGGTCACGTGATCAAAAATCCTGATCCGAGATGTGATTGAAAAACTGAACTACAACATTTGTGTTCGGTATGTACTGATCTGTCAGGACTTCTGTTCGCTTACACCATAACGTGTTTGACAACTGTTGTTTATGACACTCTAAGGTAAAACACGATTAAATTTAATTTGAATAAACACAGTGTTCATAGTACATTCGCTTGAAAAAGATAGTGTATCGAAACATGTCTCGAAGACATTACATTATGTGGAAATTTAATCGTGTTTCACCTTATAGTCTCACAACTATGGTTTCCTTCAAGTAACCGCCACCTCAATAAAAAATAAAACTGTTTTTTATGCATTACTTACATTCCAATATTCAACTACATATAATATGGATCTATTTACTCTAAATTATATCACTTAAATGGCCGACTTGGTGAAAATACATAAAAATTTCATTGAAAATCAATTGTGTGATTTCCACTAGACAGTTTGCCAAACCGCTACACGTGTTTCACTAAAGAATAGCTTCTGTAGGCCTGAAAAAGCTATTGTGTGGTAAAGCACGTGTAGCGGTTTGGCGAACTGTCTAGTGAAAATCACACAATAAAGTGTTTTTTTGATAACGTCAATTATATTATTAGCTTTGTCTAAATCACTGAATTATTCAGGTCAGATTTTTTTCATACGTATTTGTAGAATTATTCATGAATTAACACTCTAATGTTACGAATATGATTACACTATTTCAAGCGAAGAGTACTCATAGTTTATTAGTCAACTTTTTTGAATTAATTTGCATACAATTTTTTCAATACGGGCCTGTCACGACCCAACGTGCCGGTCAAAAAGATCGCTGTAGCGATGATATTTCTATCCAACGGTAAATACATTAGCGTTAGCCTACTAGGTAGTCTATATACAATGCCGGTATGTATCGAAAAATACCCTCGGACCGTGTATCTATGGTAACGATTGTTAAAATGTACATTTGTCATCTTGACAGGCATAAATACTGAATTTTAAACGTCGTTGTTTCAACTCCGGAAATATTCTACCGAATTACACTCGTGCATCAAAATGAACCTGATAATTTTCCATTCAAGCATGTTGTCAGTAAAAAAACTACATTCGGTTATTTTCATATTTTGCTGAAAGAGCCCTCCTCCTTCGGAGTTTGGCTCTTTCGACAAAATATGAAAATAAGTTCATGCAGTTTTTAGACAACATGCTTTCATGGAAAATTATCGGTAATTTTGAAGCACTTGTGTAATTACGTCCGATGAATCAAAATGAAATTGAAATCTTTGTGTCATTATTCTTGAATCATAACGTGACTGATAGAACCTTGTTATGCATCATCATTTCATTTTCAATTACTGTCATAAAAAAATCGCGCCAATAATGCAATCAATCATTCGATTTTTATCGTGAATGTATATGAAATCTTCGCATACAATTGCTCATACAGAAATGCACGAGTTCAAAGTGATATTTTGATCATGACAGTGCCTGTAATGATAACAAGGATTGCTCCAATCCTGTGGACTTCAACGCCTTGCTACCGTTATCTATGAAGAGATTTTCACGAGCAAACCTATACTAATCCACTCCCAATAAAATCTGCAAAATTTTAATACATACTCATCGTGGTAAGCAGATAAGCGCAAATGTTGTATACTGACGATTAGACCATGAGTCATTTGGCAACCAAGACAGTCGAATTTGAAAACAATATTATTTTTTGTAATATCTATTATGTGGATATCTATGAATGAATAACATGTATCAACAGAAATGCTTGCTAATACCTCAATATTACTCCTTCCATAGAAGTTTTCCATCCTGTTTCCTTTGATTCAGAGAAGTAGAAGGTGAAAACTTCTTCTTCAAAACAGCCGAACTTGAAATACTAGTAAATCAAACATTCAGTGTTACATTGCTGAGTTCCAGCTTTGTAGGAGCTCATCGGCTAATGAATTATCCTCATGAATTTTAAAAAAATTAGTCCCTTTGAATGGGCTTCTCAACTTGAAAATTAAATGGGAACTCGTAATCAACTCTTCAATCAAACAAAAATTTCCACAAACTTCGCCATTCTACCTAACTTTCCTGCCACGTTAACTTCTACAGAAATAAAGACGTTGAGCGTCGAAAGTTTTGTATTCTCTTTTCTTCCGAGAATAATATTCAGATCTCCTCTGCTTGCGAATTGCTCCTTTTCCACGCAACAATTGCTATTAAGGTTTCTGGTATTCATTACCTGTATTTTACATTGCTAATGTCGTCCGGACGATTTCTTGGAACGATAAACGAAATGAGATGTTCTTTTCGCGATAGCTGCGATGTTGGAACGAATAAATAATCTTTCATAGCCAAGGATCACTGCATTCAATACATATTAAGAAGATGGTAATAAAGAAAGTTTGGTCTGGAGAATTCAATTGAATGAAATGTGTTTCTCTTTCTTTACACGTCTTCTCTGGCTAGGGTTGATAATTTTTCGATTATCGCTTCCTCTGGAAACGAAAAGAATTTCAAGTTATTTTATCCATAAGAAAAGAATAATCACACCTTGACATCGAATGAAAACAGATCAACTGGTCGGTACTAGTTGTGCAGGAAAGCCTATAAACCAGTGGAGTTTTGGTAGCTGAATCAGTCTTTTACTCGGTGGTCGGACTATCCAGTCTGTACTGGGGAGTGACTTGACGATATTCATGTGATCACACAAGATCAGTTTCAACTCCATTCATTAGACAAATATTCCAGTGAAGATCCTGACTGCTGTGAGATTTGACATAGATCGTCATTACGAGAGTTTTCAGAAATAAGTCTGAGTTAGAGTTTCGGAAAGGGAAATGGACTCAATTCGAAAAACGTTAACAAAAATTAGCAATTTTCATGGATATCAATTTATATATTTTCCTAAGCAGTTCAAGAGAAAATTGGCCACCTATAGACTGTGGTAAACTACAAACATATACTATTGAGCTTTCTCATAGAATGTTCGAGTAGTGTGAAGATGTTTATGAACGATATCTCTATCGTTTTCATTTCAGGGTAACGATTCTTATGTTTTTCTATCAATTCCACTCGGAATGAAACTACTTCATGCTGACTTTTCAATCCTTTGGATTCTGGAAAATGTCCTTACTGAAGGACGAAATGTCTTCCCAACTGAAAATAACAAACAACGAACTACCTGCATGAAATATATTTTCCATTCCACAATCGATTGTATTTTCAATGTTGTGATAGAGGTTATTGCAGTTACTTCTTTACGTATATTAGAAACTTTTATGAGAATTTAGAAAATCCGGACCCTTGATTGGATGAAACTGACAGGAAAAAAGCATCGTAATGAGAAGTACTTCAGGGGCCCTATTCTTGAATCACTTGCAGTTCTGCTCATAAGCTGTTGCTGAACTACAACAGATCCGATTGGTCTCTGCCTAGCAACAGCGTATACGTTCAGCAAACGTGTGTTTCAAGAATAGGGCTCCAGAAGTATCGGATTATGTTGATAGCTCATGTCTTATCGTTACTTTCTATTATAGTCATTGGTGCTCGTACATCCATTGGACGTTCAGATATTGTTCGTGATTCAAGTCGAGGATATCCATTGGATATCTTTTGAAGAACGACATTTATCTAGTGAGTATTCCATGGATATTCATAGGTCGCTGACTTGGACCTCTAATGGACATACGTGTAGTAGGCACTGAATGTACTCCTGGAAATGTATGAAGGGTGAGCTAGTCTGCCCTATTGGTCAAATTGTGATTTTTCCGAATGAGCTAGGTTACCTCACTCAAAAGTCCAAGAGCCCCACCGTTTCAAGATTGTCGATGAACCCACCAAAAAGTTACTTCCCTGTATGGACCGAGTCGAGTGTACACTCGTCGAAAATGATTTCCATTCCTGATGAGAATGCGGGACACTCACATATGACGTACTCTGAGTTTTCCTTTCTGTTCACAACCCCTGCAAAGTGTGAAGTCGATTAGCGCTAATCTGGAGAAGTGTTGTCGTAGCTGGCAGTGTCCTGTCACAGCAGCCATAGATTACCAGGTGTTCTTCCTTGACACAGATATATATTTTCTGATTTTTTGCATCGTAGTAAGTCAGTAGCTATACAGAGTAATTGGAGCTGGTGGTGTCAACCCCGCGCCTTATGAAATCGTGGAAGGAATTAGCGGTTGTCGAGATTTTCATCCCAATAAAGGTATCAGTTTCCATAAATTTGAAACGGTCAGCTTTCCTCAAGCGATTCAGCATACCTTGATGAGATATGCCCTCTGAGTCATTTGAAAGTGGAAGTGTTGTTCTGAGAGGCTTCAATCAGGGCATCGTGGCATATTTCAATGCTAGCTTCGACGTCACTCGTATTCTCTTCAAGGTTACTACTGCTAGCCATTTCTGTGATCTCGGTTTGTAGTACACTGGCAAATTTTCCAGGGTTCGGTCAATACTGTTAAGAGAAATCAAGTGAACTCAACATCCGTTTGATGTCACAGACACTCTCCACTCTCCGGTTTGCTCCACCTTCGTGAGGATCTTTGTGGGGTTTGTCGAAAACAAATTTTGGTGTGATGAACTAGTAGTGATATTTTGGCAAATGCTTCACTCACCAGCGGCTATTTATTGCGTCATGCCCCACAATCGGGCTGAAAGACCAGATATATGCAGAGTACTCAGTGAGAACAGAAACTGGACATGGATTCGATTTGAATAGCTGACATGGCCACTAACTGATTCTGTTTTGAACAGTGACTAGACATATCTTGAACAAAAACTGGTATGATGACGAAATATTCTTCAGACGCAAAATAGTCGGTTTCCAAATATTCATCCACACAAGATGCATGAAAACGCTAATGCGTTGACTTGTACCTGAAAAATAGTAAGTCCAAATTCTCGATATATAGCATTCTTGATTTTTAGCATTTTCAACTGAATAAATCCCTTCGAAAGATTTCCACGTAACGTTACCTGCACGCCCGACGGCAGTTTTGTATAGGCATTTGAAAACGCTCGCCTGAAAGAACTTTCATTTCATGAATTCAAATACTGTTTTCGCATACTTCTTTACTAGGCACGTAGCAATTATTGTCACTATGATCCTGTAAAAATATGTTAAACTAGGAAATTCCGGGAAACAAACAGTTAATCACTCAAATATGACTTCTACCCGAGTCAGTTGAGAAATGTCATTCAAGATGAAGCTTGTTTTTCTGGGTGTGTTGCATTCTACCCACAACCACAGTCTCCAAACATACCCGAATGATGCCTGTTTCAAAATTTACAGAATATTCTGCCATTTTTTATTAACCCAACCTAACCTAACTAACCTTACCCATCCCAACACATTCATTATAGGCATATCGACAAGAAACACGACTTTCGCAAAAATTGAATGTTCGGAGACTGGGTACTACAAAACTACGAAATGTGGATGCAACGACATGCTCCCGTGTTCTTCATGGTCAGACTAATCTCCCGTTCTTTTATCAATTGACATCTATTTTCTGGAATTTTGAAAACTATTTTCGAATTATGTTTCGATACTATCATATATTTTTCAACGCTAATGAATAATTTTCCTTTGGTAGCTACTCAATATATCATGGAGACGCATATCAGATTCGGCATTATTAACACCACAAACAATACAAATTGCTCTGTTATAAAAGTTAATAGATTAAAAGTCTATCAGATGTCTCTCTCATGTCCATGTCCGTATAGTATGGAGCAGAAAATATCCTTCAATAGATATCCTGTATCTACTGGGATATATCTGTTGAGAGACACAGATCCACGATTATTCTGAAAATTGTTTATAGGTATACCATTCGGCGTAAAATAACATAAAAACGATTGAATTGACTCCTCTCAAGCTGTTGATTTCCTGACGTTTCTTTATTGTCTGAATATTTTTCGGATCTTGCGTTTCTCGCAATATTGATGATTTTTTTCTTCTCGAAAATGTATAGCGATCGAAGCTATGTCGACTCTCTTTCTTCAAGCCTTTTCATCGTGAATCTTCAAATATACCAGAAGTCTGTATAACTGATTCTATAACAAAATGGCACAGATATTAAACTGATTACTAAACTAATCCATTCAAGTCAGAACAACTTCAAAATTCAAAATGATTAATCAGAAAGTTAAACTCATTCCACGTAAAATCTTCCAATATCTCTGTGACTCTGTGAATTATTCCGAAAGGCTTGACTTGTAATACAAATAACGGAAAGCATCTCTAATATCGAGAGAGGATATATCCTCGCATAGAATGCGGGTTATTTAGAGATATTCCTCTGTGATAAATGGCAACAACTAGATTCCAGTTAATCCGAAAACAATCATAACAGCGGAAACTTTCTGAAACTAACTCGCTGAACTAATATCCTGTTCCAAATGCAATCAGCTTATCGTTGATGGGAAATATTGCTGGAGGGTTCACCTTTACCCTTTTTGCGTCTCCCCCAATGAGTAGTAGTCGATGAAAAAGTGATTTTCCATCGCGGTTAATCATAATTATTGTAGTTGTTGTAATTGTATTTGATTGTTTCTCTTCGTGGTTTCCATGAATATAAGTTCCTATAATTTTCGATGGTCAATTTTGAGTTATTGTGGATACTAACTAGAACGAGGTTATTTTTTACAAAGGACTGTTTTCATCAACTCAGCAAACTTTGGGGTAGATGAAAGTCTGCCCTTCTATACTCAAATTGATTCAAACAATAATTTCCATCTTTCAAAATTATCATCAATCCGAAATACAACGAATAGAAAATACTATGTTTCGTTTGGAACGCTGATATTGAAAATTTGGGAAGTCTCCCTGTTTTGATGAAGCAATTGTATCATGAGACTTTCATCTCAGAACTTCATTCAAATCTACTTTGAGGAAATCTCTCTTAACAGATGAAATCCCTGATCTGGTTTCAAGGTTCAGGAGCTAATTTTACTCAAAATCGTTACATTTGTTTATATTGTATGTTTGTAAATTTATTGTTTATGATGCATTCTGACATGTGTGTAGACTGTAGTTTTTCATAATATGTGTATGTGCTCTGCCTATGCAAGCATGTACACATTTTCGGGTTGGATGGAAGAGCATAACCTGACTATGACACTTGTGTCATAGATAGGGAATGAATCCTGCCACTAGATAGGGTTATTCTCAATATATTTTTATATACTCTATTTGTTCACGATACCTATCGATAAAATCGATTATTATTATTATTCTCATGTTTTTCCTGGCGGCTCCTTTCACTCTCATGATAACACCACACTCGAAAGGTCTGATTGATTTTCAAAAAGATATGTTCAGGATCTGAACTCGTTCACATCCCTGTAATATCAATAGAAACCTTACGAATCTTCTAATGAGGAGTATTCTTTTGAAAAAATTATATATCAGTTTTTCCCTATTTAAGATTCTTACCTTGTAAGCGTCGAGCGCAAATAATAGGAAAATCAATCTATACTAAACAAAATCCTTCTTAAAATGGAAAAATGATGAAAAGGACAAGTTGAACATCATATGATCAGATTTGCTTTCCATTTTTGCGATCACGTACCTACATATTTTTTTAAATATATTTTTTTCAATAGCTCAATATTATGTGTTTTTTGTTCGTCGTCTTAGCTTTGACGATGTTTTATTCAATTCATGTCATATTTAAATCCACAAAAACCGTTTGTTTCGATAGAAAAAGAGAGGACGATATCACCAGAAGGGCCTGTTTCATAAACATACAAGTCTTGTAGCTACGAGAGAAACACAAAGAAACACGATGATGAATAATTGTTTTCCACTCGTTTTTCACCTGTACCAGCATTGTTTTCCTTTTGTAGCTATAAGACTTGTACTTTTATGTTTGCGTCACAGCAGCTGTAGGTGTGATTTCGTAGCGTGAAGGACGTTGAAAAGTTTATAGTAAATACTTTCCAATTTATACCGGATAATTAGAACATTAATCTGATTTCAGAAGCAAATATAATTTTTAGTTTATAAAATTTTCTAGACCCTCACTTAGATTTCTGTCCCGAAAATCTTGGCGCAATATCAGGTGGATATGGGGACAGGTCCACCAAAATATATTGCACGTAGAGAGGCGCTACTGCGGAAAATAGTCAGACGCAAGGCTTGCTGATTTTTGTTGGATCTACAGAACATATGAAAAAGAAATCTTCATTCGGCTCCTTCGGTCCTCAAGCGAAGGCATTCATAAATGAAATAGGCCATCGAATCACCACGGAAACCAACGATCCAAGAGCCACCAGTTTCTTGATTCAAAAAATCAGAATTTCAATACAAAGGGGAAATGCAGCTTCTTGTTTCAGGACTATTCCTAATTCCAAAAGTCTCGATGAATTTTTCATGATTCCTCTTGTTCCCAGATCACACTATTCCGACAATCAAATTACATCTTCCGTTTCTTTCCGATCTCAAGAATTTGCTCAAGAATTTGCAGAAGCTTTTCACAACAACCAATCATCCCAGGAAGATTCATCTCTGTCACTTTCCTCTACATGTAAAATTACAACTGGAACATATGGTTCGAAATTATTGAATAATTCATGCGATTCACCAATGATCACAAGTCTTCATGACCTTCCGACAGTAGACCACAGCAGAAAGCCTTCAAAAATCAGTGTCCAAGAAGAGTATGATATACTTAGACCTATAGTGGTACCAATTGAAGTGATGTCAATATTTCAAGCCATGTCACAAAGTAATACTTCTGAAAATATTGAGACATGTGACATTCTAACAGGCAGACACGAAAGTAATGAGCTAATTATAACTCACATGATTTTTTCAAAGCCAAAAGGAACCTCAGATTATTGCGTGGCAATTAAATGAAGAGGAGATTTTTGATTATCAAGATGAATTCACACTCACCCCACTCAAACTGCATTACTTTCAAGTGTTGACCTTCATACCCATTATCCTTACCAGTTACTGATACAGGAAGCAATTGCGATAGTATGCTCGCCAAAATATAATGAAATTGGATTTTTCTTATTAACTCCTCATGCTTTAAGAACCAGTGCAAATTGCCGAAACAGTGGGTTTCATCCACATTCAACTGGACAACCATTATTCAGAGTTGCCGATCACATCCGAATTGAAAACAATGCACCTCTGGAAGTATCGGATCTACACAAGGCTTAACACATCTACTTTTACAATATTAATTTTTGTTTTTTTCCCTTTTTTCTTTGTTTTTATTTTTTTATAGATATATAGATAAGATTTTATTTTTACAATATTTTGAAGAATAAGTTAATATTTTTTTTTTGGATTGAGGTGGCCTTCACTTGATGGAAATCCATAGTTATTACGCTATAAGGTAGACACGATTAAATTTCCATTTTATTGTCTTCGCGACATGTTTCGATACACTGTATCTTTATCAAGCGAATGTTTTTGAAACATTCGCTTGATAAAGATGTATCGAAACATGTCGCGAAGACAGTAAATTTTGTGGAAATTTAATCGTGTCTACCTTATAGCGTAATAATAAGTTAATAAATAATATCTACCATTGAAAAAAAGGGAATACTACTAAGAGAAAGTATTTACATTTATGTGATTGTTTTGATGATTTTTGACAGATTTTATTCGATACCGTATTATTCTTTTGAATAAATGACCCAAATTTGAAACAAAATGATAGTTCTCTCAAAAATTCTATAAAAAAAATCATACGTGTTTCGCAATTTTTGCAAAATGTGAAGGAGAGAAATATAATATTTTTTGTAGACCAGTGATATTTTAGAATACCGAAAGTGTCGAGCAAAATTGGGAATGAGTTTCAAACTGAAGTACTACGATTAGACCATAAATTACAAAATATTGTCATGTCAGAATTAAAAAATGCAAGAGACTTCGATGTAAGTCATACTCAATTGAACATAGTTATTTGAGAATAGTGAAGTTTATCCCTTTCTAATTGAATGACTAGTAGGGAAGTTTATAGATCACAATCGCCAATACCACTGGTGCTTACTATTTCCTCGGGAGAGAAAGGAGCATCGTATCAGAATAGATGATCGATAACTGTTTGGATGGTATAATTAGGGATCAAGTTATCGGATGATATATCTTTGCTCGATATTGATATACACATGACTAATTTCGTGGAAGGTGAAAATTTAGAAAAACCGATTTTTAGCTCTTTCTCCTCGGAACTTTTATAGAAGGAATGTCATCAAAAAATGTATTTATAGAAGATAAAGACAAAATCACTCAGTAAATTCTTTGATTAGCCGCTGATTATGAAAATTCACTCATATATCCCCAGAAAATTCACAAGAACAGGCAAAATATATGGAAGAGAAAAAACGGATCAATTCTGAAAACCCAATTATTCAACTGTCTTTCTGAATTCTATGGTTTCATTATATCATCTGTGTTTCGACCAGTTATGCAAGAACGAATTGTTTTGACTCTTCTTCAGTAATAATTAATGATCGACAATACGAATTTCGCCATCAAAGATCAACCAGCGACTAATTGGCTTGTTTCTCATATTTGGCAGCATTCAATTGAGAAATTCGGAGAAACGATAGCTGTTGCACTCGATATTTCAAAAGCATTTGATCGAGTTTGGCTTCGGGGTCTCCTTTCTAAGCTGCCGTCTTACGGTTTGCCTCCCTAGTTGTGTGCTTTATTGAAGAGTTTCTTGTCCGATAGGTCTCTGTATGTGGTTGTTGATGGAGTATCATCTGATATTCTCCCAATAAATGCAGTTGTTCCACAGGGTTCAGTTCTGGCGCCCACTTCGTTTCTGCCTCACATCAATGATTTTCTCGAGAAAACAACTTGTTCAATACACAGTTTTAAAGACGACAGTACTCTTCATACCAGTTTCTCCTCCAGAGTCCCCATACCAGCTCGAGAAACAAAAATTCAAAGAAACATTCACGTCAATGAAATTAACGACGACTTTATAAAAATATATAATATAATATCTATTATAATAGAATGGGGCGACATGAACTTAGTGGAATTTAATGCTACGAAAACCGAGGCATGTCTATTCTCAAGAAAAGCCGATCTATCATCATCAAATATTCAGATGTCAGGAGTAACTATTCCTATAGAATCAAGTATCTCAATGCTAGCAAATACGATCAGTGATAATCTCTCATGGGGAAAGCATGTGAGATCGATCGCTAAAAGTCTTCCCAGAAACTTGGATTTCTATTTCGTGCAAAGAAATACTTCACTTCTCGTCACCTTCTAATGATCTACAAGGCTCAGATACGACCTGTCATGGAATACAGTTCTCATGTGTGAAGTTCGGCACCAAAACATTCATTGAGGCTTCTCGATTATATTCAGAGAAAGGCAATCCGTCTTGTTGGTGATACTTCGCTCACAGACTCGCTTACTTCATTGTAACATCGTAGAAGGGTCGGAGACTTGTCTCTCTTCTTTAGATATTTTCACGGTCGATGCTCTCTCGAATTGTTATCTACAGGGATGACTCGACGAGTACAGAATACCCACCCCTTTGTTGTGAATTTGAAAACCTGTCGAACCTCCCTTGCTCGGGGTTCTTTTTTCAATAGAACAGCGGAGCTTTGGAATTCCTTGCCAAAAGAGGTTTTTCCTGAGGCTTACAAACTTCAGAAATTCAAAGTAAATGTTAATTCGTATTTCCTGTCCCTTGATTCACGCGGTGTTCTTAAAACATTACAGGGCTTCCCTTACGTGTGAATCTGCATATAAAAAAAAATAATAAACACCTTTATTATATTTTATGAAAATTCATAATGCGGACTTTCCTGATGTGTCCATTCATACAGAATTATCTGTTTGTAGAAAATGAGAAGAACTGATTTCGAAGTTTGGTACGAAATAGGTGTAACTGGAGAAATAGCAAATGAAAATTGTGTATTCTCGAGTATATATGGTGGACAATTTTCACATTTCGAATTATTGATTAGCAAAAATTCTACGTTCACCAAAGACACAACAGATTCGGTGCAATTGCAACTGCTATTTTTGTCACCTCTCTACAATTCCACTTGCATCGATATTTAAAGTGAACCATTTCAAAAATGACTTGGAATGAAGCTCATTCGTAAGGGCTGGAATTCCCAGCTAGTTCACTTGTTTTAGAATTTACAAAACAGCGCTGTTAAATATCGGCGGGTGTGCAAACATTGCGGAAAACCGATACACAAGAGCTTGTTTTTCACTCAGTTGATTTATGGGGGCTCGGCACGATACGGGATCATGAGCGTATGTCGGGAATTGCGAAAGGAATTATGCCCCTCAATTTTTGTTTTTCTCGAAGATTTAACATACTCAACTCAAGTGACGTTGGTTTAAGCCTCAATTTTTATAGTATTTGAATTTCTGGAACCTGTTGAAAGTGATTGTATCTGAAAATAAGGCTAGAGGAGTGAGAATGAA
This sequence comes from Zygogramma bicolorata, assembly GCA_032362365.1. NCBI lineage: Eukaryota > Metazoa > Arthropoda > Insecta > Coleoptera > Chrysomelidae > Zygogramma > Zygogramma bicolorata. The sequence goes on from JAVJAQ010000691.1 coordinate 250,127, forward strand.
ACTGAACAGAAAAATCATAATGAAGATTTGATCGTAAGAATCAAATTGAACTCTTGAAGATTCAAACAATCAGTAGTACTGATCGAAGAACGTAAACTTTCACGGCCGGGGGTAACTGGTTCTGGGGTGTTATTTGGGTTTGTTTGCAGTAATCCACACAGAAGAACCCACAGTGCTACAGCTCGCTTGGGGTATTCAATTCAGATATCCCACCTACTAGGTTTTTTTTCTTTTATTAAACGTCGGCCTTTTTTCGATACCAAGGCCAATCACCGACGCCGGCGAGCACACTTCCCCCAACCGGAAATTCTGCCGAACCCTCTGGTATTTCAACCAGAGGTAGGGATCTTTAACGAGCCCAACATCCATAGACTCGGGACCGCCGGCTTCACTTCCCCTCCGAAGGACAACATATCCTCAATATATCTTGTGCTCATTGATATTATGCCTGTGAGCTATGATATGCTATTTCGCTGCAGCTGTACGGGCTTTCGACACGGTGTTTCCCTGCATGGTCACCTATCCAAGTGCTAACCGCGCTCGGCGTTGCTCAACTTCAGATATCGAATGACTGTCAGTCAACCTGAAAAGCTGGGCCATGCCCTACTAGGAATGTTATCTGCAGGACTAATATGTGCCCATCGCACCGAGCCGGCCAAGAAAAATTCTGCTCCGACCGCGTTTCGGACCAGTATGAAATAACCTCATCGAATATACGAGAACGCCGTTCTGGCTGTACACAATGATGGTTAGAACCATGATAAAGAATGAACCTTTGGCATAATGGTCAAAGACAAAATAAATATCTGTTGTGAACAAGACTTGCCTTTCTGGTCATAACAGGTGCAATGAAAACAACACCAACAGCAGCAATGAAAAATTCATAGGGATACCCGAGATCTTGAAAATAGATGTCGTGGGAAATGTGGAGGGACATGTACTGAACATGAATACATACCACGAGGCACTCAAATTCGAATTCAACGCGAACTTTTCAGTAGTGATAAAATATCGTGAAGAGTGGAAAATAGACAATCTTCCTGATAGCCTGGCTGGAGCACACGGTTTACAGGTGGATCTCAGAAGGACTATGGCACAGGGACTGGTGTATACTGTACGGGAAAGAATCTAGGGTACAGTTACCCGCTCAAGTAGAATTCATGAGCGAGACGAATCAATCTGAGATCCCAACAAAATGAAATGATCAACAATTTTCACGGACAGCCCAGGCCCCATTCAGGGCACAAAAATCCTAGAGTGAAATCCAAACTGAAATGGGAATGCCGCTAGGTACTGAAATATCTGACAGACTACAGTAGAACTATTCTACACATGGGTTACAGGTCACTTGGTATCGCAGGCAATGATAAAGCCAATGAGCTTGAAAGATACCATATACTGGACCCTAGCTAGCAGTGGAGATACCCAAAACGATGAGGAACTGGGTGAGAACGAAACATAGAGATTATTGGGAACATCTACCTAGTAGCTGAGAGAACTTTCATTAAAGAACCGTCGAGCAAAAAAAGCTGCTCGAGTGTAACATGAATCATATGAGAGTGATAACAGGAATTATGACTGGACAATGTTCATTCAAAGGACACCTGAACGAGATGGGGATGTACAACGGTGACCTCAGCTGCAGACAATTCAACAACGGGACAGAGACCGTTCGACACGTTCTTTGAGATTGTAAGGCTCTAGATCACAGAAAGCAACATATATTTGGAGAACCAATCCTGGATCCAGAAACAATCAATCTGCATTAAATTGTGCAGGAGACTAGGTTGTTGAAATGGTCGTCACGAAGTATATGGAAGCAAGGCTCAATTACCCCCCGAGGCTGGATACATTACAGTGGAAGAGAGGTCAGACGGCTTCCAAGAAGCAATGGAAAAAATGTATATAATCTTGAAACAGTTGCGGTTGACGATGGAATGTAGTAGATAAATGATTTTATCACATTATAAAGAGGTGGTTTCAAGTGAAGCATGTGAAGTAGTGCATATATTTTGAATTCAGAAATAGAGTAATTATTGTCATAAAGTATAACCAACACATAATTCCAGTTATTCAAAGATATTTGAATGAATTTTGAATATTATCAGGTAGAAATAAAACAAAAAATTTAAACATGTCCATCGTTTGAAGTTTATATTTTTTATGAATGAATGAGGCGCATGATGTTTCCAGACCTATCTGATACGATTTCACTGAAATAATATCAGAACTTGAAAAAATTCAAATCACTGCATTCTTTTATTAGAGAATAAAGCCACAATATTCATCATGAGGACTCGTAACCAATGAGCCAAAAAGGAATACTTAATTATTTTTATATAATATAAAACAATCTCGAAATTCACAAATTTGCACGGATGCGTGCTAAGCATTTCACCTTAGTACGGTGACCGGAGAAAACTTGCAACCTCAGCATATGAATCTTTATAAATATTGAGGGAGGTCAAGATTCGGTATTCAGTATTCAGTAAACCAGTCAATATTCATTGATCACTCTGCAGAAACGGTTCCAGAACTTTTTTGGAATGCAGCACATTTCCTTCTCGACAATCCTGCTGGTTAGCAATATATTATGAGTTTTTGGTGTTTTTCATGTATTTCTCGTTATCTATTCAATGTTAGTTCATTTTCGACCATATTTTCCATTTTTTTTTGATAAATATTTAATGAAGTTCTCAAATGAGTTCTTACCTTATTTGGATGAATAAAAGTTGGGTGAAACTGCGAAAAATCCTCTCGTAATAAGCCAAGCGAGTACCGAGTTGCGACAGTATCCTCGATAATTTTTTTTCAAAAAGTGTTCGGTTCCAAAAGAGTTGAATTATTTGATATTATAGCGTTTCTGTAAATATTTTGAGGATTGAAGTCAGAGAAGCCAAAGCGTTTTATTATGTCTTTGAAAATTCTCTACAACCTTATTGCGAGTGGGCTTTTGTAGGCTTGTTAAAGGCTATGGTGCAAGTTGAATTGTTTTTCGATAAAAACGGAAGAACACCCAGGATTTTTGATTATTTAGAACTACACGAAAATGATACGCTCGAAAATAATATCACACACCTACGCCTATGGCCGAGTTAGCGTGTGATCTGAACGAACTTTTTTCTCAAGTGATCCATTTTCCCTCCAGAGATTTCTATTGTACGGCTTATGCTGACCACAAATATAATCTAGCACTGACGCTATAACTCTCTCGTCTAGACGATTCCAACTCGAAAGTGATCCATCAATATTCCTCTCAGTCAACCAATTCCCTTCTCTGATAGGTTTCACTGTGTGGTTTGGAACTATCGCCACTAATCTCGAATGTTTGTCTAGGATTCCGGTGAATGAAAACAAGTTCCGATTAAAGTTTCAATTATCGGCGGTCCGCATCTACTCTCAGCCATTTTCTGTGCTGTAGCTATATTATCCTGAAATTGAGGAATGCTCATCAAGTTCACAGAAAAAGTTCTGTAAGTGGTATTATGCCTAGTGAGTCAATCATTTTTCCATGATCGTCCGATCGATCATTCCAAGATAAATAAAAACTCTGGTGCCTCAACTGATATGCTTTTGTTCAGTCTAATCCTTTCAAATATGAAAAAAAGAATTGATTAAAGCTAGGTGGTGATGTGAATGCAATTTCCTAAAGTTGAAATTCTGATCACTTGCTAATTTCGACATTGACGATCTTATTGGCTAAACTTTGGCCGGTTATGTCTTTCATCAATAGAATTGTCACTATAAAAAATCTTTGTAGGAAAGGCGAATTGAACGTTAAGCTAGCCCTCTCTAAAGTTTGAAACCTTGATTCGAACCTTTTTCTTTGGATTGACGTGGCCGTTACTTGATAGAAATCCATAGGTATGACTCTATAATCGTGTTTTACCTCAAGGTGTCATAGATTCTTATCATTTGAAATCTGATGCGTTTGAAAGTTCCAATAAAATTCAAATTATTATTGAAAATCTTTTTTACCCTTTTGTTCTGTTCTATATCAGGTTCAACGTTGAAACATTATAGGATAAGGATTTTCTTCGAGAACTTTCAATTCTGAACGTTCAAATCTCTCGTCATATCCTAGAAATATTTTTCTGTTATGAAATCGATTGAATTTAGCTTTGATAGTTGAAGTAGCTTCGAAAAAGAAATCTAAGCCATGAGAGGAGTACACGACTCATTGGGGTATTCATATTGATGAATATCTGAATAAAATATTCGTGCTACATTTTGGGAGATATTCATCCCTCGTATATTGGGTTCATAATCACGTAAAAACCGCATTTATCAATCACTATGAGAAAAATTCACTCAGGCGTATCAACCAAATTTGGAAGAGATTCCAATTCACATATCACTGAGATTTCATTTGAGATTTCGTCACCTTGAGAACAAAACAAATATTAGTCAGTGAAAATGTGGTAAAAATCACTGGATCAGAGTAGGCTTCGAAACGAAATTTGTGAATGGGGCTTTTGTTGCCTACGACGACGTATTAGGATCAGTGTAAAAATAAAAAATTCTCTATTCTTCGACAGAATTTATTCTGTCAATGACAGATTGAAATCTGTCAATGAAAGATTATAATCTGTCAATGCCGGATTAAAATATATCAATGACAGATCAAACTCTGTCAATGACAGATTGAAAGCCATCAATGGTATATTGACAGATTAAAATCTGTCAATGGCATATTGACAGATTCTGTCAATGACAGATTGAAATCTGTCAATGGTATATTGTCAAATTGAAGTCGGTCAATGGCGTATTGTCAGATGTCAATGTCATTGACACATTTTAATCTGTCATTGACAAAATTTAATCTGTCATTGACAGATTTTAATCTGGCATTGACAGATTCTAATCTGGCATTGACAGATTTCAATCTGATATTAACAGATTTCATTTATTCATCGACAGATTTTGATCTGTCACTAACATATTTTATTCTGGCATTTAGAGATGAAAATCTGTCAATGGAAATATTTTTACAGTGATCCTAATACAACTTCGTAGTTACCTTTCTTTGACCAGGGTAGCTATTTATATACTTAACAATCTGATGTAATGCAACCTACCGGCAATGTTTTTGGGTCCGATCTGGACTTTTTTTTTCAACTATCAATTATTCTGATTATTCACTTGATAATGACATAGACAGCGGGAAATATTGGCAAACATTCACTGCTGATGACGACGGTCTATCTACAACATTATCATTTTTTCATACTTCACAAACACCCTAATGATTGCGCCCACAAGGCAGAGCCTTATGCGGGCAAGGGTAGATTTATTGTCACTAATTGTTTTACAAACCAGCAGAAACCACATTGCTAAAAGGTCGGTTGATCTATCCAATCCAAATATCCCACCTAGAGTAGCCAACCACAATCTGGAAAAATGAAACTGAATATTGGAATCAATACAATTGTAGAAAGGCAGATTTCTAATCTACCCCGGAGATTTAATGGGTTAATTGAGAACAGTTCCTCCTTAATTGAACACGTTCTATCAGTCATAACAATTCCTCGTATAATTGAAATGTGATTCTTTAGTCAAATTTGGGTTGAACAAGAAATTTCTTACTGATAGAATGTATTTCATTGGGAATGAACTGTTTTTGATTGAGGCATCAACTTTTCAAGGTAAATTGGAAATCTGCCCTTCAACACTTGTATAGACTACAATATTAATTTTTATTCCTTCAGAGTGTGGTTAGTTGAACCCAAAAAACTACTGAGAAAAAATTACTTTTACATTATCTTATTAAGGAAGTCACGCCTATATATATATATATTTATATATATATATATATATATATATATATATATATATATATATATATATATATATATATATATATATATACGAGGATGAATGTCATTGGGTAAAGCAGCAAGCAGAAATGTGTTTCAACACTTTATTTCAATATTTCGACAGTTTTTACTCATATGAAGAACAAACTGGAAAATGAATTATAACTCACAGTGTCGGCGGGAATGTATGCTTTTATGTTTGAATTCGAGCAAAATCATTTAGTGACAGGAGACCGAACGGAAAAATGTTAATTTTTTATTATAAATATATATATATATCAGCGACCTTCCTGCTTGAATGAACGTGACGACGGTCAGACTTCCAACTGCGTGGAAACCCCTGATTTCCAGATGCCCAGTCCCTACCAAGAAATCCGACGGTGCTTCAGCAGCACCCGCTGCTATAAATACCACCCAATATCCCTCGATACCTCAGTTCGATCTAAGGAGTAGGCAGATTGAGACCTCAGCGTGAAGTCATATTTACTCTTGAAAATGGCTCCAGAATCGGAGCCGAAACGTCGAGAACAAAACTCCAGATGGTTCAACCCGAACTCAACAATAACATACAACTGACCGCGGAAACCTATCCGAACACATAGTACGCCTCTACGAGGAGGAAATACTAAAACACACCAAAACCTATTCCTCACTCCTCATCCGAAGATCCAAACTTCTCTGCGATCTTACCTTCCTCAAATCCTGCAGAGACCACGAAGTCATTCCCAAATCATTCCAACTTAAGCATCACGAGAAGTCCTTCTCAGCCAAACACATTCTTGGTCGCGTCAGTCAGACCCTCTTCCGAAAAACCATCCACGACATCAGACGCAACCTTTATTCCAATAACATGTCCTTATACCAATGCTACGGCACGCTATCACCCGCCAAAATTCACCCACTCATCTGGAACACACTTCTTAGAATCTCTCAAGAGAAAGCAGACCATATTAGCACACAAAAAACCGAGAACCACAAGAGAAAAACTATCAGTTCTCCTGAAAACCAACACTCCGAATGTATCAAAACCTTACCCCCCAGTCCTAGTTCACAATCTCTCCGACACTCCTCTGGACAAAAATGCCCACAACATTTCATCCAAAGGTTTCAATTTCTCTATCACTCCCACTTCAATTCCAACCGAATCACTCATCACCCAAATCGAATCTGCTATCACTCACCTTCCTGAAATGATAGCTGAAGAAACCCGACAAGACATCGCCACCACTCTCAGGAGGGCAAAACTTCCTAAATCCAATATCACACCGGCAGAGAGACATTCTCTGAAAAGTCTCCACAACAACTCAGACCTGATCATTCTCCCAGCAGACAAGGGCAACGCCACAGTTATCCTCAACACGTCTGACTATGTTGATAAAATGAAACTACTCGATTCACCTGAATATCATCCCACCGACAGGGACCCAACGACCTATCTTGAGAAGAAAACCAAGACCCTTATCAACAACTCCAATATTCCTACTGAAACCAAGAAAGCTCTCATCCCCCGGAAAAAATCCTCACGCACACCCCGCATATATGGTCTCCCAAAAATACACAAATCCAATTTTCCTCTTCGCCCCATTGTTGGTGCTTTCGGTTCTCCAACACAAAACCTTGCTAAACACCTTGCAAATACTCTCCAACCCCTTGCAGAACAGTCCTCGTCATATGTACGAAATTCATTCCACTTCATTGAAATCCTCAAAAACCTCAATATCAAACAGACTGACATCCTTGTGAGTTTCGACGTAGTGTCCTTATTCACAAATATCCCTGTATCAGATACATTGAACATTCTCGAAACCAAACACCAAATTTCCGAAGGCACCCTCAACCTCATCAGTCACTGTATGTCCAGTACACACTTCCTATTCCAAGGTACCTTTCACAAACAAGTAAAAGGCGCCCCCATGGGTTCATCCCTCTCACCAGTCCTTGCAAACCTTTTCATGGAAGACTTCGAAACTAAAGCCATGAACACGTTCGACCACAAACCCTCTTGCTGGTTCAGATACGTAGATGACGTTTTCGTCATATGGCCTCACGGCTCCGAAAGTCTCCATAATTTCCTTGATCACCTGAACGACCTCCACCCAAATATAAATTTCACAATGGAAATGGAGAGCAATAACTCCCTTCCATTCTTAGATGTCCTCATCACAAAAACCAATGACTCCTTCACCCACACGGTCTACAGGAAACCAACACACACAAACCGATACCTTAACGCAAACTCCCACCATCATCCAGCACGAACCAATTCCGTTGTAAATTCCCTCATCCACAGATCTATCAACCTCACAGACCTCCATAACAAACCACAGGAACTAGCTCAACTCAAATCAGCCCTTCTTCAAAATGGATTCACAGAAATTGACAGATCCATCCACCGCCATCAAACTTCTCCTTCCATTCCCAGAGACCCAACAGACAACAACGATTCCCACAAAGCTTTCCTTCCCTACATTAAAGGTGTTACTGACAAAATCAGCCAAATTCTCAGTAAACAGGACATAAAAACGATATTTACAGCCAACAATAAAATCTCCACATTCCTCCTCTCTCCTAAGGACAAAATTGTCAACGAATCACAGGGTATATATGAAATACCATTTTCTGATTGCAATAGAACATATGTAGGCCAGACCAACAGACGTGTGACAAGTAGAGTATACGAACATCAACTTGCTGTCAGAAAATCAGACCCATCTTCAGCTCTGTCCAAACATCATCAAGAGACAGGACACAATATAGACTTCGAGAACACCAAGACCATCGCCACAGCAAAAACACTTCAAGCTCGTATAATTCGTGAGGCCATCGAAATTGAGAAGCGACCTTCCTGCTTAAATGAACGTGACGACGGTCAGAGACTTCCAACTGCGTGGAAACCCCTAATTTCCAGATGCCCAGTCCTCACCATGAAATCCGACGGTGCTTTAGCAGCACCCGCTGCTATAAATACCACCCAACATCCCTCGATACCTCAGTTCGATCTAAGGAGTAGGCAGATTGAGACCTTAGAAAGAACTCGTGATGAGACCTATATATACCTATATATATATATATATATATATATATATATATATATATATATATATATATATATACATATATATTTCCGTGCATGCATTGAGCATATTTGAATAACATTCAGACATAAAGTATATTTCATTTCCTCTTCATTCGTTGAAGTTTTTTCTTTTTAGTTTCATTCAAAGATGTTAAAAACCCTGTATTACCAGTCAATATTTCCATTTCAATCGGTAACTGAAGTCTCAAATAGATAATGATTTGTTGATGAATATTTCATACAGAATAGAGTTTCTAAACCCCATCAGAGAAAATGGTTGGTAGAATCGTTAGTTCTATTTTGAGGTGCTTCATTTCATACGGCTAATTCTCGAATGAATATGATCACAAATTGGAGCTAATAGCGGCCGTTACTAAGCAGTTGCAGTGAAATATCAAGTAGTTACGCGAGTTTCTGGATTCCGAATTCGAATATCAATTCCAGGAAATGAGATTCACATTCAACCAAGATACACTGATCCCTTGAAGAAAAACACCACTTCAAATAGACTGCAGCAATGGGAATCCAGACAGTGGTTTTTAAATGGGACCATAAATACGTTCCCCGAAAAGCACACGACAATTTGAACTTGATAAACTCATTCAGTTTTTACGTCTTTGTTCGAGTTCTTGAATTCGGAATTCGAGTTCTGAAAAGTTTTCCAGTTTCGCATCAGACTGGAGAAAGAAAATCAGAAGAAAAAGCGGCCATTCTGTTCTGGAAATTTCTTATGTGGCTTGTTTGCGAGTTTGGGCAATGAGCAGAAGGTTGGGACTGCAGTAACTTTATATCGACGTCGAATATACAACAGCAATGTAATGTTTCCTTTCCAAAATTCTCATTCGAAAGAGGATTATTAAAGTTCATAAAAGGATTCAGTTCTATTTATATCACCTGTAGCTCGTGTTCAGATGAATTATTTTTGGAACTTGAATCATCTTCCATATTTTTGAATGCCATCAGAAAACAAATGAGAACAAGTGCTTTCATTGGGGAGGTTAACGACGAAATATAGCTTCAACCTTGGAAAAAATGAATGAGGAACGCAATTTTGTACGATGGTTCTATAGACCATTAGGTAATTTTCAGGGCAGTTCCAACCCACCTTCCCTATGCAGACACTCCTTCTCAACCCCTTTAAGAATATTACCCCCGCCCCAACTTAGAAACAGCTGAAACTTGGCAACCAACGCCGATATTATGATGTGGTTTGTTTTGTTGGTCAGAATAGATCATTTACTCGCCCCTGTGTTAATGAGGTTACCATGTCCGATAGGGGACTCTGTACGCCTCTTGTGGGGCATGGCGAAAGCTCCACGAGCTGAACAAGCTGCTAAACACGGCACGGCGAATGAAACAAAGCCAGGTGATTTTAAGCAAATCAGGACCTCTCTTGGAGGCACAAGATCCCCCTTGGAGCCCCTAGGACACTCAAAAAGCTCAACTATGAGTAAATAATCGATTGTGACCGTTTCAAAATAAACAGCATCACTCTATCGGCCTTGGTTGTCGAGTTGCAGCTGTTTTTTGATGATGAACTATTTTTAAAAGGGGTGATTGCATAGGGGGGTTGGTTGGCAACTATTCCAAAAATGACCTCAGGGGTCTATAGAATGAATTGAAGTTCTTCAAGCATTTTTTGGAAGGTTGTTGCCATTAACCATAAAGCGGCGTCGTAGCCTACTTTAGTGCTCATGTGATTGAAAAGAAGTAGCTATGTATCATAATGCTGATATATTCGAAGACATATTCACAGAGAACTCCAATTTGATTTTTTTGGGAGGAAAACCTCTAGATATCACCAAATAACTGGGATATATTTTCATCAATGATGAACATATGGAAACTCTTGCCACAATGAATTCGACTTAACACCATTACCTCACAACGAAGCTCAGATGTATGAATGAGAATTAATTCCTTCAAAATAAATGGTCTTTTCAGACGCAAATGGTGGAGTTCCTGATGTCGGTACGTTTTTTGTTGCATAATTGCAATCAGGACTCATATCAATGTTTATAATAATATTTTTACAAATAGGGTGGTCCAACGATAAGGATACCCTTAGCTTTTCTCCCTCATTTGGAATTTGAAGCGAAAGACTCGGACTCGTGAAGTGCTTGCGAAGGGGACACATTTCACACATACCTTTCTCTGCCTTCAAACTCCTAGCAAAGGGACATTCCTCGAATTCCAAATGGAAACTGGGGTCGAGTGATATATCTTATGATGAAGTATAAAATGATCTGTCTCATGATACCCTATTTATTGACCTTCACTCAAACATTCAATACAAAATCGGCGTTAAGAACCAGATAATTTTAATGCGGGTGGAAAGTACAAATAACTTTTAGGATTCAAGAATCAGAATAACTGCAAACATTTCAGAATCACTCAATTTCAAAGGAAGCAAAATCTCAATGTTGAATTTTTAATTACGATCCAATTTCCCATTTTTATGTTAATATCAGTTTTGTCACTGATTCAGTTTGGTTTCTTCGAAAATCAGTTCAACTCCTTGACACATGGTTTATTTCATTCCAGAATGATTTGAAATCGTTAACTGTCACCTTCAAAAAAATAGGTTCGCTAAAATTACTGCTCGCTTGTTTCTTGACATCGTCTATGCGATATATTTTACCAAGTTCTATGCTAAATACTCTTTTCTCATCTATGAGTGATCACATTATTACTTTCTGTGAGGTCGAATATTATTGCATATCCAGAAAACCGATTGTGTACTATATTAATGTAATTTGGATTACAGATTCTTTGGCAGTGATCAACTACCGAAACACCAAACTGGTATCACCTTCACTCGATGCACGCAAGTGGCCATTTTCATTCCAAAAGAACATAATAATTGTGCCCTCCTCCTGGAGATACTAACCTGGGTAGTTTTATGTTATTTTTTTTATATATGCATCACGGAATCAACAGAATTAATAATTATGCCACTGTCGAAATTTTATCTACCGGAATTTATCGAGGTTTAGTAATACAAATTTTTTCACTTTCATTTTGAAGGTCTTGTGATTTTCCATTTTTTTAAGGTCGGGTGGGATGAGATTGAAAAATTTTGGACCGAAATTCATAAATGATCTTTGCGTTGAAGATTATTTGAAAGCGTGAACTTGAAGGGTATTGTTGAGAGTCGATCTGGTCGTCCTAGTTTTTTTCACCATGAATTTGTTTTGCGTTTTGTACATTCGAAGTAATGATTGATAGATGGAAAGTGTTTTCATATTGACTTGGTCGGTATCTTCGTAGAGTAATTGAGTGGAGAATAATCTGTCTTTTTTTAGTATGATTTTAATCAAAATATTTTGTGCTGTTTGTAAGGGTTGTAATGTGGTAATGAAAGCACCACCCCATGCGACTATGCAGTATCTGATAATTGATTCAGCGAGACTATTGTACAAAATAATGTTTTTTCTTGAAAGAATGTCTCTCAGGTTATGAAATTTGTGTCATAATGCTCTTATCCTTTTTGTCACATGAGATATGTGTTCAGACCAGCGTATGTGTTGGTCTATTATAATACCCAAGTATTTTATTGATGATGTTTTTTCTAAGATCGGACAGTTGCATGTATCGTTATCACAGGTGGAAGTATGTATTTTAAGGATGAATTGGGATGGTTGATCAACTATCGATGGGGAGAAGGTTACCTATTTGGTTTTCTTAATGTTCAAACTCGGTGAATTGTGGTTCAACCATAATGATATTTATTTCAATCCCGATTCGGCTTTATAATTTACTTCTTTCCAAGTTTCACCTTTGATGATAAGAGCTGTGTCATCTGCATAACATATTACATATCCCATGAATTAATTTTTCTGGGAGATACTGTTCATATATATAAGGAACAATATCGGACCCAGTACCGTTCCTTGTGGTACTCCTATTTCGACCGTTAACTCTGAGCTGATTTCTTTTCCAATTTTCAAAACTTGGTATCTCTCAGATAAATAATTCCTCGAGAGATCAAGTACTGAGCCATATTTTGTGAGTTTATCAAGCAGTTTGCTATCAAGGAAGACCGCAAGGCACTTCGTTGATTCGTCCATGGCTTTTACTGTATGTTCTAGTAGATCAAGTATTGCATTTTCTGTGTTTGATCCTTTTATGAAACCATATTGTCTGTCGGTTATGACATTGTGGATCTCGAAAAACTCAAGCATTCGGTTTTTTAAAACCTAGTCGAATATTTTCGCGAAGTTATTTATCACAGATATCGGTTTATAATTTGTTGGCTGACTGTGATCGCCAGCTCTGAAGATTGGAGTGATGATTGATTGTTTCCATTGCTTCGGAATTTCACCATGTGAAACATAAGTTGATGAGATGTACCAGAGGTTGAGTTATATGCTTGTGTATATTTTTCATTGTCAGTGATGTGATTGTGTCCGGTCCAGGAGCGCAGTGATTTTTCATTTTTTGATATGAGGATCGTAATTTCGTTTGTTATGATCGGATTAAAAAATATTGAGGAAACATATGGCCTCCCGTTCAAAAATATTCAGGTATATTTGTTTCATCTATCTCATCTGCCATTTGCAGTCCCAGCTTAACAAAGAACTCATTGAAAATATTTGCCTTTATTTCATTGTACATTATTGGTTCGGCTCTTTCATTTGTAATAATGATGTTTTCAATTTTTTTTTTGATTTTTTCCTGTTATGTCTTCGACTATTTCCCAGATTTTTTTATAATCTCCATGTGCTTCATTTATTTTACTTTAATAATAATCGTTTTTTTTTTCATTAGGTGATTTCGTTTATTTCTGTAAACCCTATATTGGTTTTCTTGTTCAACAGAGTGATTTTTTTCAGTTTTTTTTTGAGATTGTCCCTTTCATTAATCGAGGTAATTAGGCCCGTTGTGATCCACGGTTTTATTTTATTAAATTTTTTTGATTTGGAGATATTCATTTTGGTTGCTTTATTTATGTGCATAACCAGTTTTTCCATAAAAAGGATATATGATTCTTGTACTAATCTTCAAGTTCGGGTAGGGAGATAGAAATCAGTGGTGTGAAGTGGTCTGTTATGTCAGTATCGATGATAAAGGGGTCGATTTGAATTTTATTTTCCAAACATTTTTCTTTCCTTATAAAAATATGATCAATAATAGATTCAGAATTTTGTGTTACTCTAGTTGGTTTGTTGATGTACGATATAAATCCTTTCAAGTTCAAAACATTCAGATATTTGTTTGTATTGGGTGACTTCATTTGCAGTAAGTCAATATTTATATCTCCCGCGTATATTTCTAAATTTTGTTATTCCAAATTGTCCAAATATATTTCTAGATCATTGAGTTGAGTGTTTGTTGCCGATGACCTGTAGAAAGCTGTTATTCCTATTGTATTGTGTGAATGTGATTTTTTATTTGAGAAAGTTATCCAGGAACATTATTGCTGAAACTTCAACAGTAGCAGAAAGGTTACTTTTTGTGTATACAACCAATCTATCGCATTTATTTACTATTGATTGGTTGTAATGTATATCAAAGTTTGGAATAGAAAAGTCACTTACGTTTTCAATCCTTCTTGTTTCAGATAATATGATGGCATCTAAGAGATCTTCTGCCATTTGAACATGAATTAGTAATTAATTCATTGTGATGTTTTTGTAGACTTCGTATATTGAAGTGGGCAATACTGATATCCCTTTTGTCTCCGTTGGTTCTGTCCTGTACATATTGTCGAAAATTGTTTACTATCTTTGTTTCGATTTGAATATTATCATCTAGAGTGTTCAAGAGATCTAACATTGCTTATGCTGAGTAAGGCGCTGAGATGCTCCTTAACAATGATATTATCAGATTACGGTGTGTATACATGATTTAAAATGAAAAGAGTGGTAATCATATATAAAGAAATATGAAAAAAAAGAAAAAAAAAACTGTCTTCTTCGTTGAAGATGCGTCTATAGTCCTTCTTGTTTTTTATAATAGATAGTTGGTTGTTCACTTGGAGATAAATTTTTCCATTTCCGGTCCAGACGTTTTTCAAACCAAATTTTTCGATAGATCTATTCAGTATTTGAACCCTCATACTAGTGAGATCTTCCCTTATTACAACGCCCGTTCCCTTGAGTAATTTTTTTCTTGAATATATACCTTTTTTATATAGTAGCTTTTTTAGTCCGAGGAATATTCCTCTATTTTTTGTATCACTTCGTTTACCAACTCTGTAGCATAGTTCGATTTCTTCGTTTCTCAGATTCGAAGTCATCTTGGAATTGAGAAATTGGATTATTTCCTCCTTTGTGTTTTCATGATGTTTTTCTTTGAAACTGAATATTCTCAGGCTTGCCTTTCTACCTTCTTGGTCTATTCTCCCCAGAGTTTTTTCGATGTTCTCCTTTTCCAAATTTGTTTCCTCCATTTTATTTTCCAGTGTTTTCATTTTGTTTTCATAATCTGATTCCAGTTCACGTTCAGTTCGATGTTCCAAACAGAGTAGACGCACCTCAAATTGCTCCGTAAATAATTTCGATTTTATCGGTCAACAAAAACCAAATTTTGATAACTAAGCCACAAGAGAGTACATAGTGTAATTTGTCCATCTAGTGACAAAAAGTGAGTTACATTATGCCTACTAGAAGTAAATTAGAAATGGATTCCATAGTAAGAGAATCGATTCAGGAGATATTCCAAGACCGTGAGTTTATCAGCCAAATAATAAAAAAGGTAACTGATAAAATCGAGCAAAAACTCAAAACGATCCAGAATGAGCTGATAGCACAAGCCAACAAAATAACTGCTTTAGAGCAAAAAATGAAACAAATAAATCTTCACAACAGCCAAATGAATGCCATGGAACGAAAAGTTGATGATATGCTCCAATATACGAAAATGAGTCATGTTTGTATATACGGGGTAAATGAAGAAACTGGAGAAAATTTACAAGAAAAAATCATGGAGATTATAAACTCAAGTACCGGCTTGAATTTCAAGGAAGCAGATATCAAGGAATGCTACAGGGTGGGAATAAAATCTGGAAATGCAAATAAACACAGACCAACCATACTCAAACTAGTGAACCCTGAATTCAAATTCAAGCTATTCAAAAATGTCCATAAATTCAAAGGAAAGCAGATGTTCTTTGCAGATGACCTAACAAAACATAGAAGGTCCCTACTGGAAGAAGCTCAAACTATCCTTGGCATAAGGAACGTATGGAGTTTCAAAGGTCACATCTACACCAAATATGAGGGTCGTAACACAAGAATAAACTGTGAAGAGGATATTGCCAAGTACAGGTCCAACTGACTTTTTAACGTATCCACCAGCCCATTTTTCTCTTTGGTACACAACAAACTGAAATTGTCCGATAATAAACATTACACATGCATTCATCTATTCCTTTTCTTTATTATTGTACTCAATCTATTTTTATCATCATTAAAACTCCACATTATATTCTAAATCATTGATAAACGTCTCCTTTATAGGTATATAATTTAGTAAACTGATATGCTAGATTTTTTGGATCTGATAGAAAACAGTGAAGAGAGAGAAACAATAGAATGTCAAAACTTCAAGGAGAGTATGCATCGATGGAGTGGTGAGTTTCTAAACATATTTGACCTAAATATCAGGAGCTTGAATAAAAACTTCCACGAACTACTCATTTATATTGAAGAAATTCGATTTAGCAATATAGATATACTGATACTATCTGAAACCTGGATATTAGAAAATTACGGAAATTTTTCTATTCCTAATTTTGATATCATCTATAACGAATCGCGCTATAATCAAAATGACGGAATAATTGTTTACATTAAAAATAATATCAACTATACAACTTCTATTAAACATCTATCAGAAATAAATTTACTGGAAATTCTATTCACACTGAATAACATCACATTTACATTGACCTGCTCCTACAGACCACCAGCGACAAATTTAGACTCATACTTAGTTGATCTTGAAAACTACCTAACGACTCAACCTAACAGTGATATGAAAATATTTATGGGTGACATAAATATAAATATCTTTAACCTGGTAGAACATAGAGTTAATAAATACACATGCATGTTGGCAGAGACAGGATTCTTCTCATTTATTAATAAACCAACTAGGACCACAGGAGACGAAACACCAAGCTTGATAGATCATGTATTTGTAAAGTTCAAAAATAAAGATATATACAATAAAACTGATCCTCGAACTTACATTTTCAAAACTGGTATAACTGATCATGACACGTTACTCCTATCGATCAAAACTGATAATATTGCAAATAAAACCATAAATAACAAGTCAAACGTAAATAAAACATATATATCAATATCAACCATAGTAAATTGGAAAAAATGCTGAAGAAAGAAAACTGGGAAACAGTGATGAAAACCGAAGAACCAGAAATACTCTACGTGAATTTTACCAATAAAATTTTCCTATATATTGATCAAAGTATGCAAATAAATTATAATTCCATGTTGAAAAAACAGACCAAATTGAAACCCTGGATAACGCAATTTTTCTGTCCGGAAAGATCCCGACTGCCTTTAAAGAATCTATCACAATACCAATTCATAAATCTGGGAACAAACAAAATAAAAACAACTATAGACCCATAACAATTACAAACAATTTTGCAAAAGTATTCGAGAAATGTTTAAAAAACAGATTAGTAAACTTTCTTGACAACAACAAAATCATCTCCAACTCCCAGTATGGATTCAGGGAAAACTTATCAACAGAACAAGCTGTTTTCGAATTAACGAATAATGTGTTCAACTGCTTTCAGGATCAGAAAAAATGTTTAACTGTAGTTTTAGACCTGGCAAAGGCGCTTGATACCGTTGAACATAACATACTCTTTCAGCGATTGGAGGATGTAGGAGTAAGAGGCGTGGCATTAAATTTATTCAAAGATTATTTGTCAAACAGAATACAGACAGTAAGAATAAATGATTCTTATAGTGATTCACTGCCTGTAACCATGGGTGTGCCGCAGGGAACCGTCCTGGGCCCCATATTATTTTTACTGTATGTCAATAATATTTTCAACATTGAAAATTTCAAAGGAAATTTAACTTCTTATGCTGATGATACGGCTGTAGCATTTGTAGGTGAAACATGGAACGAAGTATATGAAAAAGCAGGAATTGGCATGAAACAAATTCACTCTTGGTTAGGTACAAATCTACTGACCCTCAATATAGATAAAACAAAATTCATAACTATTTCTTCAACAAAAAAAGATCAACCTAAACGAACAATACTAACTATCCATAAATCAACTTGCTCAGGAAGTTCTGTTTGCTCTTGCCCCGAAATAAACAAAATAGAATCAACTAAGTATTTGGGTATCATGATTGATCAACATCTACGCTGGAATGATCATGTAACATATACGGTGAAAAGACTTCGAAAGCTTATCTATAAATTTTATGAACTCCGAAATATTCTTAGAAGGGACGTCATGTTGCTGGTTTATAACGCCTTGGCTGAGTCAATCATACGCTATTGCATCATTGTTTGGGGTGGATTATACAAGACTTCCTTGCATAATTTAGATATAATTCAAAACACACTGATTAAAATAATGTTTAAGAAAAATCGAAGGTATTCAACCAAGTCCTTATATGAAGAAAGTGGCCTTTTTAACGTGAGGAAAATATATGCCTATGAATGCTTACTATGGACATTGAGCAAACCCTATCACACGCATGATACACGAATGATGGCGAGCCGAGTTATGAATATACCACGATGCAGATTAACTCACATTCAAAAATTTGTCACATACCTTGGCCCTAAACTATACAATCAGCTTCCTACACATATAAAAAATATCAATAGTCACAAAAAACTCAAGAAAGAAATAAAACTATTCATTAAAAACCACTATAATCAACTGAAAAATATTCTTGAGAACGACTAAATCAGAAACCTCCATCCGTGCATACTCTACCTTGATCCACTACTACAGTATTTACATGTATGTTATAATATTCATATCAATTCCTATATACGTTAATACTCAACCTGTTATACCTATAACATTTATCTTGACAAAAAAAACTGCAGCCTGAAGGACACAACACAAGCTCAGCTTAGGTGACCTCAGACTGCTAGGAATAGAATACTCTGAATTACATATCTCTACAGAGATCTTTACTTAATAATTATGTATATGATGACTTTGTAATACTGATATCGATCTGAATAAAACTACTACTACTACTACTAGTAGTTCAGTAAAATTATTTCGGAGTTCCGCCACTGTCACTTCTAATTGAGATATTTTCTTTTCAATAGTTTTTACGATGGCATCGGTCACATTTTTCACTATGGTTTTGAGGAACGAGTCACTTTTTATAAACTCAATAACAGCACGGCCAACTGCTGATTCTATTTCGTCTCTTGTTTCGCGTGTCAAAACCATGTTTAATGAGTTATTCATCTGCAGTTAAGGACAAGATGCTTTTGTAGTTCCACCCACTATCAAAACAAAATTTTAATACCGTTTAAAGCAGCACTTTTAGATTTAATTCAGGGAGGTCAGCTGAACACACAGCTATTCAGTTCTCGCCATTTTCATTTTGATATCAGTTTTGATGTTGGGTTCATTGATCTCTGAGAAATTTCACTTTTACATCAAAGTTTCCGACTCACCGACTAACTCTCCTCCGGACATCTGAAATTTGAACTAAACGATTCCTTTGATATCGCTTTGCATCTTCCATTATATTGATTTCCAACTTCTGTTGATGAAAAAAGCATATAGTAAGATTAAGTGAAGTTCCACAGTCTTGAGACATAACAAAGAGTAAAAATAATAATTCAGAAACAATAACTGAAATAAATAAAAATTGAATAGCAGGTAAACACAAAGGTTTCTGCCAGTTTTTCCACATGGGGAAAGATTTATTGTATTACTAGGATGGATACATCTGAAGAAGCGTTATTCTGAATACGTCATTATGACTTTTCATCTAGTATCGGAAAATTCCATCAGATAAATACAATGATATGACAGTCAATTTTCACATCCCATCTAACCTATTCTCCAATTACTATGCTCTCTTGGTTATTTTTCCAATTACTTTTCCGTTAATATAATTAGTGTATATTTCGAATGAACTCCACATCTTGGGGGCTGATACATGAGACGGTTTCAATTTGAAACCGGAATCCCAATTGATTGCTTTCTCTACCTAGACATCGCTAATGGTTCGTTATGTTTTTACTTCTTCTCTTCCGGTGATTGGTGAAAAAGGAGTGGGATCAATATATCTACCTTTTGAATTCGATTTATTGAAACATATCTTGTCAATCGTTGGCCAAGGTGAAGCTTTTTTCTTCCTCATCAAATTCATCTATATTTATTGTATTCAAGTGGTGAAAGAACTCCTATTCTTCTGGCTAGTGATTGGTTGATTCAAATTTGATCATGAGAAAACTTCTGGGTCTGTATTTGTAAATTTGAATTGAAACGATAGTTCCATTCACAAAATATTTCCTGCATATTTTGTTGAGGTGCAAATTTTTATTTGAACACTACATTAAAGGTTGTCGGACATATAGCATGGAAGCAGAGTGCTACCAAGGAAAAATTAATTAGAAAATACTAAGTGAAATGATTTCTATATCATATCTCTACAGAAGGTTATCTAAGTATAATATGTGCCTTGTGAGGTATATTTCTGAATAGAAAGAAGAACCATTGGATACAAAATTAACCCAGTATCTGATAACATTGTGGAATTGCTAGCTGCGTTTAGTATCCATCTGTTGGAATTCCATTATATGAAAGACATAGCAACTGCCAGTAGACTATAAATAGCTCTGCCGACCTGAAAATATATACTGCTTTTTTTTTTTGAAAATTTTATATATGTTACAATCGATACATACAAATAATATATACGGATAATCCAAATCGACGAGCCCCAAACATGTTACTTTCATTGGTTTTTCGATTTCTGGAAGGATAATCAGCAAAGATTTTCTATTCGACTTATTCCAGTGGGTCCAATTGCAGGCGTATAGTTTATCGTGAAGTTTGGCGGACTGAAATGAATTCGGGCTCATTTATATACGAATGATTGATACAGCATCAATACACTAATGTATAATAACAATGAATCACGAAATATAATATCTATACGGTAAACCCCAATATAAACAGTTCACCTCAAATGCTGTAGTCAGTTATCAGCGAGGTTTTCGGTGGGATGGTCATTCAACTATAAAAAACAAAATGGCTATTAAATCATAGCTTCTCATGTCATGAATCCAATGAGCTGCCGTTGAATGAAGGTTCATTTTTAATCCAATGAGATGGTCGAAATATTCTGACAAAAGTTTGTTACAGTTGTTGAAATTGTAGGAACCAGATTTGAATAATGAAAACAAGTAGGTGTTTCCTGCGTTCCTGTTTGAGATAAGTTGCTTAGTAGTGAATTGGAGACATGTGAGATTCAAGATATTTTTTTTCACATAAGTGATGAAATCCCTTTTTTTTCATTCATTGTATGTTTTTTTATGAATCATTATATTCAGAGAAATCGAACAACACTGGTTAGTACATCGACAACTAGACCACCTCAGTGATGTTAGAGCTGAGGACACTGTTAGTGTGGAAGTGTCGATGCGCGTTCCCAATTATAATAAAAATAATCAGAATTTTGTCATTAGGAGTCTTATAGGTTTTACTGAAATATATTCAATTATTTGCTAAACTTGAAAGGTGGGGGTTTGCTGGTAGTCGTGAAAGACTGAATTTGGTCTATGTATTTGAATAGATCTATCTGATGGAAGGAAAATAATCCTTGGTTAACTCATAAAAGACTTAGATGTAATCTATAAAACATGAGAATTGTTGTGATTCTGACATGTGTTTACAAAATGGTGTCGACAGTGAATCATTTAGTGCCCACTAGAAGTAATTCCTATCTAAATTGTCAGAAAGGATAAAATCACCAAAATCCATTAACACTGTTTTGAGAGAACTGAAAGAATATCTGTTCAATGGATAAAATAAAGTGGAAAAACCAAACACTCCGACAAATCGGATTGACCAGCTTCACATATTACGGGAAGGAAAGGGGATAGAAAAATCAAAGGAGAATGATAAATGACAACAAAATGCGTATTCACCTTTTGTGTTGGCTAGCGAAGTCATCTACTATTTTAAAGTGAACGGAAAACCTTGTACATTTTCACATTAACTTGATTTTGTGAATGTCTTCCTTTAGCTTATTCAATGGATATCGTGAAAATCAATGAGTACGTTGAGGGAAGTCCCTAGTTTAGGGTAAAATAGTTTAAAATTCAAAACGTGATGACATGAATGATGTTCATCTCACGAATATACCCAAGTTCAACGTGAATGAATAATACAACTGTTGGATGTTTTTTCAAAAAACGACATATCTTTAACAAGGGGATGATTCATATTCATAAACATTCGGAATGGCAATGGGGTCCCCACTATATATAACCCATTCTCAGTACTGTGGAGATACGTTGATGATATATTTGTGATCTGTCATTATATTGAATATGAATTGAGTCAATTTTTTCAGCATATCATTCAAAGAGAACCCACAGAAATGTTGACAATGGAAATTGAGAAAAATAATCAGCTTTCTTTTCTTGACGTTCTAGTGAAAGAACATTCAACAATTTCGGAAGAAGTGTTTTTAACACAAATCGTTTCTTACATTTCGATTCAAACAATCGAATCATTGTAAAAAAAGTGTCATCAAAAGTATCTGTGATAAATCACGAATCTTATCATCAAACCCAGAGATTCGAGACATAGAAATAATCACTATCAAATTCCTCAGATAAAAATGATCATTCCTCATAGTCAAAGTTCATAAAATAAAATCAAACGTATGGTGATAGATTCCATGTAAGAACAATATTCAAAACAGAGAACACGATCAGATTCCTATGAACTCGGAACAGAGCTTTGAATACGGAATAGAATTCAAAAAATTATGTTTATAGTAACCCCTGTGTATGTGGCAGTGCTTACACTGGTGAAACATGAAGGCCATTGAGAATAAGGACAACTGAACATGAAAACAAAAAAAATCTAAATGAAATTTTCGGCGGTTTCGTATATTTTCGGAAATGCAGGTCCATTTTGTTGTGAAACTTCACAATTTTTCAAATCAAATTTCTGTTGTTTGAACAAACAAAATTCGTCCTTCTTCTGATCAAACAACACTCACTTTCTTATTTACTCGTTTGCAACATTTCTAGGCAGAAAAACCATTAGTTTTTCAAAAATTGCATTCAATTTCAAACCGTAACCAATTTGTTGAGATGTCATTGTGCAATGACAGTCGAAAGTGATGTATTTGCAGTGATGCCGCTCTCAGTGTTATTGTTGAGAACTGAATGTATTAAAGTTGACTTGTAGAAAGTTGGATTTTTCGGAAAAATAGTGTTTTTTTCTGCTTAAAAATGTTGAAAACGAGTGAATAAGAGAGTGAGTGGTGTTTGATCAGAAGTAGGACGAATTTTGTGTGTTCAAACAACAGAAAAATTATGAAGTTTTACAACAAAATGGACCTGTATCTCTGAAAATATACGAGACCAACAAAAATTTCATTTTTTTTTTTTTGTAGAGGAGACCGAATTACGTGAGCTCCGAGTTCCAGAAAAAAAATAAAAATAAGGTGCCTATAGCAACCGAAGTAATATCCTTAAAATATTACCTGATCGTTCAATAGTTGTCCATGGATGCAGTGGAACCAGAATGTTACAACAGCAGTAGTGAGACACAGAACTATTCTGAAATTGCTTGGCGGGCTCACCTCCTGTAATCATTTAATAATTCAATTATGATACAATACTATAAACTGGCGGGATCAATTTCAAAATGAAATATTCTCGCAAACCATCTTTTCCGCTAGAAAATAATAATTTTTGACCAACATCTTTCATTCATGAAAAATAAAAACATACAGTAATTATTCAGTGGTCCTTGACCACAAATCACCAAAAACTATCAACACAAGGCAACCCTATGTTTCATCAATAGTATATCATTAGTCACTATCATCTTATCGATGGTATTGATTTAACTATTCACTATTAGTTATTGGATATCGTAATTCTTGAAGAAACACATGCATTATTGATATTTTATACAATAGTCGTGGACAAAGTATGATTATTCACCGATAAATCTCGATTATTTCATTGTTTGGAACTTAGACATCGAAAAAAAAGACAAAGACAAAAACGACAAAGACAGAGAGATCATTTCTTAGGATCAATTTTCATTATTCATTACAGAAAATTGCCAGTTCTGTGTTTTCTTCGCTTTTGAAGGGTATGTAATTATATTCACATAATATCCGATCGAACCAAGCGCAGAAATCAATATAGAATTTTCGATTTTTTCATAGATGTTGAGTCCGTTACTTTTCATAACCGCAGACGAAACATTATCAAACTTACTGTTTTTATGAAATATAATAATGCTACGAAGGTGATTATCATTGGGGGAGTCAGTAAAATCATGTAGAAGTCTTGCCTGCGAAGAAGATCCTTCTGCAACCTGAAATGAATATAAATTCACATCTATCATTTTCGAATCAATATGAGCACATCTCAATGATTCCACCCCTATATCCCAGTTGTTCGAAGTTGAGAAGTATCATCAAAATGTGGTCATTAGAAATTGTTCAATCTTAGTTGGTGTATTGTCTAACATAAATGTTGTATACGATTTATTTTCACTCATTTATTTCTTTTTTACTTTGAATAATAATGCTTTGTCAATGAGAATCATTTTCTTCCTACAATAAAGTATATTTTGACTTGACTTTTCTGGCTCTTATCGCGATATAAACGATGCTTCGATGTTTTTTTCACGAAAGCGGTGAATGGCCACCAATATATTTCATTGTATAATGATTGACAGGTCAATCCGTCGATTAGCCATAATCGACAGTTCAAAATGGTGATCATGTCTAAAACTGATAAACAGTTCGAACTGTCGATAATGGCTCAAATCGACAAACTAACTTTCGATTATTGGTGGAGTCGACAGTTTGAAGAGTCGATTGAACAAAAAAATATCGTGTGGTCTGTCAACGCTTTGGTAATATTCAAATTGAATACAACATGATTCTCCACACAACGAATTTGGACAGCTGCTGAAAAATTATTCCAAACTGTATTATTGTTCATTGAAAAATGGGATAGTTAACAAACCAAGTGTGAATTGAATTGGAGTATGGAAATAACCGATAGATACATGGCATCGAAGAGTTCGTTTCAAAGGATGTGTTTTCTCCATGTTCCCCAATGAGCGGCACAGCCTTAGTCGCTTATTTCATTTGTCGCTTTCATAAGGAAGGAATACTTTTGTACTCCGAATGAGAATTGTCAAGCTATGTGCACCTGCGCATGTGTCAATATACTTGGAAAAGAGGGACTCATGTATTTCGTGCAGGAATAGTAGTTTTCCTACACTTAGGATAGTGACACTATCGCACTCTATACTCCCATGGAAAGTGACCTTCATTCCCACTCGTGCGGAAAGTTACTTTCCGTACTAGTGCGGAAAAATTTTTTCGCACGGCTGTCAATAAACCGTCAAACGCGTGAATCCTGTAAGATTCACTGATGCAATTATTAATTGCTCCCCACTATTTATACAGTCTTGATAGTCAATGATTTTTGTAGTGAATACTTGTAATTCATAATATAACTGTTGAATGGACATTATTGTTGTGTGAACTGTGAATACATAAATAGTATATTGAGTTGCCTGACTATTCTCAAGTTTTTTTGCGATTGTCTATGTTTGAATATTGTTTCTGTAAAAAGTGCACATGAATTTGCAATATCTTTTATAGTGAAATGAAGATATAACGATTATTGACGTTTATTTGAAATGTGACAATAAGTTAGTACTTATAACATAACACTTATTTTAATTTTTTTTATTTTCATGAATAATTTTTATTTGAATATAAATAATAAGAGTAAGATCCCAGGGCCCCAAGACGTTACTTATTTTCGAAATAACGTATTTTACGGTATAGAGACCCTTATATGTGTTTGAGAGTGTGTGTATACTTGTTAACTTGGCTAGGCGGCCCGTTTACAGGCAGCAGGTAGAAAAGGTAGACAAAAACATAACTTACTTTTGTTAAATTCGAAGCACCGATTTTTATATATGTCACACAGTTATTAAAAATAAATATTTCATATTAATAGACCGATTCTGTTGGCCGTAATTCCTCCAGACGCTTTGAATATCATTAAAAAATTAACTTTTCTTACATTCGAAGTCTTCAACTTTGAATATAATCCTTGGGAGTTTATTTCAATTTTGTAGACAGTCAGACCAATCCTAAGGGCCAAAAATTCTCCCAGACATAATCAATTTTTCAACTAGGTCCCCAGAAACAATTAATTTTTTTGCCTACAAAGTGTATGTTTTCAATCTCAAATTATGCAGTTAAATGACAATTCATTATTATAATTATTAATTGAGTAATCAAAAAATATTATCTTTTTCATTAGTATTTGATTAGGTCTTAATCTTCATTGTCAGTTTCATTTGACTTTCATCCTCAACCCAATCCTGAATTGCAATATTCAAGTCGTCATCATCGTTCATATCGTTATTTGAATTCTCACACTTTTTCTGTTAAATTCTTCGCTCACGTCAGATACTGTGTAGGTATTGATGAAGAGTTGAAGCCTAGCGGCATCCACATCGAATATTCCGGAGACATTGTACACATCGCAAATAAATATTTGCATTACATCGAATACTTTGCATTTTGTGTCATCATCAGAAAATAATTAGAGAAAGGCTTGTTGGTATCCAACACTTTTCTTCGATATATTGAAACGTCTTTGTTTTCCTCTTTTGAAGAAAGCAGAGTTATAGTTACACCCTGTGAAAGCATGGAATCCTAGCTAGCTTCAACATGGAGATGATCCCAAGTGCTCATAAATTTTGGTTATGTCTACATATATTTGTTTATTTCCAACACCGGTTTAGACTTCGAATGTAAGAAAAGTTTATTTTTTTCAATGAAATTTTAAGCGTCTGGAAGGAATTACGGCCCACAGAAACGATCTGTTAATATGAAATATTTATTTTCAATATTATTATATGTGACATATATAAAAATCAGTGCTTCGAATTTAACAAAAATTAGTTATGTTTTTGTCTACCTTTTTCACCTGCTACCTGTGAACGGCCCGCCTAGCCAAGCTAGCGAGTTTGCACACACTCTCAAACACATATAAGAGTGTCAAAATTGTTACTAAATAAGTATCGCCTGGGGGCCCTGAGATTTTACTCTATTATTATTCATATAAAAACTGGACACATTGGTAACTGATTATTCATGAAAATAAAGGAAAGAAAAAGAAGTGTTGTATTATAAGTACTAACTTATTGTAACATTTTCAAATGAACGTTAATCATCGTCATTCTTCATTTCATCATAAGAGATATTGCTAATTCATGTGCACTTTTTATAGAAACAATATTCAAATAAGAACAATTGCAAAAAAACTTGAGATAAGTCAGGCAACTCAATATATACTAATTATGTATTCACAGTTCACACAACAATAATGTCCATTCACCAGTTATATTATGAATTATGTGTATTTACTACAAAAATCATCAGATTCACATTGAAGCAACCATCCTGGTCGATGCCATTAAATCTATATTCATCAATAGTCAATTGCAAGTACCCCTCTAGAGACTGTCAGCTGTCGGGTTGCTTTTAAAGTGAATTCGTATTGTAGAGTATATTACATATATACGATCTGATATTTACATATTGTGTAATAAAATAGGTGGTCGTTAGAAAAATAGTGTACATTATTTGTGCGAAACTGACTGTTTTTACATTCGTAGGATTTTCGCACTCAGCTTACGCCGGATGCTACAATATTTTTCACTCGTGTGAAAAATGTCACTTTCCGCAGTAGTAATGTTATACTATTACCTGACAAGTGCGAAAAGTGATACTTTTTCTAATGCGATTGCTGCAATCGCTTTACGCACGTGTTAGTTAGACTATTTTTCTACTAACGTGTGGAAAAAACTCGGAAGTTGACATAAACATTCATTATCAAGTACATATCAACGAATTCATTCTCATTGATATCGATATTGAACTTCAAAATTGTTGCATTCTGCAAATCAATTGCAGAGTAGGTATAAAATGTTTTTCAATGAAGTCAGATTTCGGTTTTTCACTGCTTTATCAGAAACTTGGCTGAAAGAGATCACGAATATGGTTTTGACAAGGTGACAAATGAAAAATGCTTATTATTATTTGACTCATAACAGGGCCTTTTGGAAGTAATTGAAATAAACCTTTTTTATCACAAATTATAGCAGAGTGCAAAAATATCCGTTTGGTGTTGAGGTTATGGGTCTCTATGAAAAGTTTCAACTTTTACACCAAAGGTTCCAACCTCATCATTTATTAGTTATAAATCAAACTAAAACCAAACAAGTATCTATTTTGAATATTCAAATGTCAGTATACTTCCCAAAAACTCAACTCATTCACTTCTTCGCACCAGTGCGGAAAACTGAATTTTTCTATACTCACACGGGTGCGGAGAAGTGGACTAACCCATAAGCAAGTAGAAAAAAAATGATTACAATTGTAGCAGAGCATTTTCGACTGAAAACTCATCAGTACTTACCTGAAAGTAGGTAATGTTCGAAATGTTTCGAAATGATGGGTATTTTGTGCAGAATTACAAAAGTCCTTTTCTCAAGTATATTAGTACATGCACACAGCTTGACAATTTTCATTTCTATTCTGTGCCAAAAAATTGATATGTATCACATTGTTAATAAGAATCGTACTGGAAACTGTGATATTTCGTGTTAAATATGGATTTTAATCGAGAATCGGCCAGTTCAATTATTCAATCTTCAGTCTTCAGTCTCAATTTCAGTAGAAAAACATATTTCCAAGTTTCATTAGCTTTCTGTTGATATTTAAGATAAACTGATATATAGAAATCTGCGTGTACTTTGTTCCGAAGGTGAAGAATATGACGTGATCTGCTGAATGAACAGAAATTTCAATATTTGGTTCCACCAAAACACATCTGATACTTTTTATATCAGTATTGGCTAACTACCTATGCAATTTATCTATTAACAATGTCGATAATTTAATTTTATAGCTGTTATCATCTGAAATATATTTAGAGATATTATAAGAACTGACAGCTTCTCCCTTTTCATTTCTAGGTAAGAAAACTCAAAAAATTGATTCCAGATAATTTTTTACCCCTCAACAAACATTCAATCAATATTCACTGTTGCCGTCTCTTTCGATATCAATTTGGAGAGAAAAAAGTCATGGAAAAATCTCCAAGATTCCTCAACTCCACACAAAAAAAATATTTTTTCAAGTTTCCAAAAAAATGAGCTCCTCACTTCTTTATTCGGATATGATTTTTCACTAAATCCTTCAACACCTCTTGAACCATACTTTGGCGCTCCATCTTATTTTCTTCCCCTAACAAATTTTTCAATTTTTCCAAATGTCTATCAAGCAGCATGAATTGAAACTTCAAGTGGAATATTATGTAAGCTGTGATAGGTATGGTATTTCCCACTATCCAGCCGCATATTCCAAGATGAAACGCAAATAAGATGTTCACGAAGAAACGCACGACTCCCCGTTTTCCAAACCATTCGTCAAGTAATGTTACTTGGAACAAGAATTTATCCTCATCCCCGACGAAGGGGAGGAATGACAGAGCAGTGATCGATGTGAGTATGACTGGAATGAAGCAGTATCTTTTGATCATCTTGATTTCATCCATGATTCTTTTTTTGATAGTCGGACCACCTGCATCTAACGAGTAGCAGTTTTGGAAGACCATATCCTTGTAGAGGTTCACATCGTGACCATAAATGCAGCTCGTCAAGAAAGCTAATTCGGACTGAAAGTAATCAAAAGATTATAAGAGAGAATTGTACTTGAAATGTAATTGAATATTTTAGCTAGGATAATGGTACAGATAATTGTTATATTGTCGAAACTGAGATAGTATGGCTTTGATGAAATATCCTTGAACTTTTTTCAAAATTATTTGAGTGATAGGAGTCAGAGGGTTGTGGTAAATAATAAATACTCGAATTTTCTTAAGCTGAATAGAGAAGTACCACAAGGCAGCGTGCTGGGACCTCTACTATTCACTTTATACACGGCTGACTTTTATTCGTATCTGGAGCACTGCAACATGCATCAATATGCCGATGATACTCAACTATATTACTCATTCAATTACGCTGATCTGAAAGAGTCCGTTGTAAAAATCAACTCGGATATTTGTAAAATTGAACAGAAATCATCTGAGCACTTGTTGCGTCTCAACGGAGATAAGACTGAACTTTTGGTATTTGGTAATCAGCGTGAAAAAGTTGTTACATTTTCACATTTTGCTATAAGAGTAGGAGATAACATTCTCACACCCAGTAATTCTTCCAAAAACTTAGGTCTCTTTATTGACTCTAACTTGAGATTCGGTACCCATGTTGGAAACCTTCTACAGAAATGATACTTCAAGCTAAAATCCTTATACCTCAATCGCAATATTCTCAGCCAGGCAGTGAAATTACAGCTTTCTGATTCTTTGGTACTGAGCCAACTATCATATTGTAACATTTTATACTGGCCCGCTCTTTTGAACAAGGACAAGCGAAGGTTGCAGAATATACAGAATTCTTGTTTAAGGTTCAGTTTCAACCTAAGAAAATATGACCACATTGCGAGTGCCATGAATGACTCGAAGTGGTTGTCGCTCGACGAGCGTTACCGCATTACTATGTTATGCCTTATTCACAAATTGAACAAATACAACTCCCCCAATATACCTAGTGGATAAATTAAAATCTGGAATACAGGTGCACGACTGCCCCACCAGATATCGTGACTTATACACCGTACCCAGACACAGCACCTCATTGTTTCAATCTTCCTTTAGTTATGTGTCGGTGAAATGTTTCAACAGTCTTTCCCTTTCTCTAAAAGCTATTCAGGATACCCAGACTTTCAAAAATAAGCTCAAACAGTATATTATCAACAACAGATAGCGAATCCATTGAAGCGGATCATTAGCAGTGGCTGGTGATCAAACAGTGAACACTACCACATTATTTCTAACTGTTCTGCACATGAAACTTAGTATTCTCCGTAATTTCAAATCTTTATTTCAGTGTGTATTTCGATAGGATGGTTACGTGGAAGAGCAGCTTTGCTGAACGGCGCCATCCCATTGCAATTTTTTTTTCCTGTATATTATATGAATAAAGACACATTATTATTATTATTATAAGAAGATTAAAGCCGTTACGGGCGCTCAAAGAGGTAAAATTTTGCATTTGTCATGTATAAAATATCATCATAACTCCATATCGGATATTCTTCCAAAAAGTTCATTTTTCTTATTTATTATTCGTTTTATTCATTTGATGTATTTTATAACCTCCACTTCATAACACAAAGTGTGGTTGTATACACTGACATCCTGACAATAAAAAAAATGAAAAATAAAAAATTCGATGGTGGAGTCACATAGTGATTTAACTTCAGTCGGAGAAATGAAGTGCTAGATTGCGAGTTTCACTCAATGAGTTCAAGTTTTATGAAAAATTGTAGCAGATTCGTGAAAGTGATCACGCATCGAAAACATAATCTAATTTCCAGTCTTTTTCATGATGAACACAAATAAAAGTTTTTCGCCGATTGACAGCAAATATAAATTTTGCCTACACATATCAGCAGAAGTGATACTTTGCCGATTGAAATGTCTCTGGAGGAGTGAGTACTTCTGAGTTGCTATCACAGTCCATAATATTGTCAAACTATAACCACTATAAACCATAGACATTATAACTGATGGACTGGCTTTTATGACAGTTTTCCATATAACACGAAGCGGAATACATTAGAGAGAGAAGGAACCCATATTTCAAAGTGAATAGGAGAAGGATAACTCCAGCTTAGACTTGAAGTTTTCCATCCTTCACAAGCTACATACAGAAGGTTATTCTGAAACGCCGAATAGGGGTTTGTGATCAGTATTTATTTGTGTAAGGACTCATGTATCAAATCATATCTGAAAGTCTGTTTGCTATTACATAAGTTATATTGATTTCGAAATTCTTCATTGGGACACTTCTAAACTAAGTTTCATGATAGGGCATGGCCCAGCTCTTCAGGTTGACTGACAGTCATTCGATATCTGAATTTAAGCAACGCCGAGCGCGGTTAGTACTTGGATGGGTGACCATGCAGGGAAATACCGTGTCGAAAGCCCGAACAGCTGCAGCGAAATAGCATATCATAGCTCGCAGACAATATATCAATGAGCACAAGATATATTGAGGATATGCCGTCCTTCGGAGGGGACGTAAAGCCATCGGTCCCGAGTCCATGGATGTTGGGCTCGTTAAAGATCCCTACCTCTGGTTGGAACACTAAAGGGTTCGGCAAAATTTCATATCCATGATATGAAAATAACCCACCTTCATTCGTTAGTCTCTTTTTCTGCATCTTCACTAATGAAGGACCAGGATAATAAAAAATCGATGGGACAGCATTATTTTTCAAAACTTTAGTTCCAATCACTGCGGTTTTAGAAGGATTGCAATTACATCTTCTGAGATCTACCACCATATTTCACTTATGAAATTTCAAGTTAAGTTCTCTTTTATATCTACTGAAACAGTTGAACAATGCACAAAATGAAGGCATAATGAATGTTTATTGAGTAACACACAGTTCAAAAGCAGTAACCAAATTCATAGTAATTTGAAGAACAAACGTTTCAAATTTGACAAAAATTCACATATGTCCATTTCAAATCTGCTTCGGCTGCTCTCATTCCTTTTTCATTGGTGAAGTAAGAGAAATTCGCCAACTCGAGTAACCAATCAGACACAGGAAAGTGAAGAATCTGGATTTTCATAAAAAGGAACCATCAACTAGTTTTGAAGTATTCCAACTTGCTTATTCAGCATCTCAGGGCCAGTTCATTAGTTAAAATGTCTATGCTTTTAACATTTTCAATCCATCCAATCCAATTCTATAGCAACCAAACATTCCAACACTTGCGATTTCTATTAAATTTTGTATTGATTTATTTCTACAGGAAAAATGAAAAATTGTCGGAATCGTATTAATTTGCTGATACATTATCCTACATATATCATTATAAACTATAGGAGAAAAAATTATATGTTCAACTCGGCAACAAAGTAGATTGATTAGCTGAATTCCTAGCCTTGCTACGCTCGTCTATGAACCATCAGTCGCGGCAGTCAATCTACTACTTTGCTGCATGATGAAACAAATAACTGTTTTCTCCTATCGACAGAAAATATTGATCACGCAGACACATTTCAATCAGCAATGTATTACTATTTCTGCCTAGGCAGCAAAAGTAATACCTTTGATAGGTGTCTGAAGGAGTACCTATGTTGTCAAACTATAATTACCATGAACATAAACATTTTCATAGCAACCAATCATTCCAACACTTGGGTTTTCTATCGAATTTTGTTTTAATCTGACTGGAGGACGAATAAAAAGATGGTGAAAATTGTAATAATTTGCAAATACAATACCTATCTTACATATCTCTTCGCTAACAATCGAAAAAAAATTTGTTCAACTCAGTAGCAAAATAGATTGAATGACTTAGCTACTTTGCTGCCTTGTAAAAGAAATAACTATTGAAAACATCTACACATTTTTCAATATTCTCGATTATTTTCAAACGGTTTCATTCAGCTTGCCCTATTCAATTATTTTTTGGGTCGAATTTATTAATGGAAATTTGTTCCCCTTTCTGTTGGCAGAATTATCTGATACTAAGCACACACCAATAACTCTGATGAATATACAATTCAATACATTCTGTATAATTGTAAATCCAAGATGGCCGCTGCTAGAAAAAGGTCGTATTATATATTTTGTCAAAACCACCCCAAAATGGGTATCAAATGAAAGGGTTTGACCAGTAAATTGGAGTTCACTATGGAGAAAAAATTAAAATTTCAATTGCTAATCAAGTAAAAGGTTTCAATCTCATCGTTTATTCAACTTATTGTAGTTAGTATATATGGGAGCGGTGGCGATGAGTTTTTCGAATTCAATTGTTCGAAACTATCAATTGGTCGAATAAATAATTATTCAAAAAACATGTGTTGAATTATTTTTATACAAGTTGTTCAAAAAATTGGGCAATTCATTGTGAACTACAATTGTACTATGGTGAAGTTTTGTTTTGTGATATCGGTAGCACCGTATGGCGTACAATAATCATGGGATGATGCTTTTGTTGCAAACTCTGATCATTTATTTCCACAGCGTTCACAGACTCAAACAATAAGTGGATGAAACCGAACTCTGAATTGAAAAAGATATCAAAGTTGGTCAAAGTTCAGATAAAAATGAATCATGATCATTTCTGATATGCTGATGATTCAAGGATGAAATCTTAGGTGGAATTTGGGAAACTGCCTATAAACCTGTTATCATCATCATCATTGTCAACTGTTATCTCTCACATCCGAATTGATTTGAGCGGTCAAATGTTTTTCCATATTTTTCTGTATACGTCTTCAAAAAAGTTTCTCAACAAAAATATTTCTCATAGATTTCAATTCCACACTTACTGTTAGATGGAATATAATGCCCAATATAAAGGGTTTTAATTTTTCTCTTGACAAAAAACCATCTCTGATACCGGCAATAATCATGAAAATTCCAACGGACAGCAGTGCGAAAGAAGCAAGTTGATGTTTTCTTTTGTTTTTTATTACAGTGTATCCACTACAGTCGAGCAGAAACTTCAAAGGATCGTCTTCAGATGGCACATGAAAAAGAAATATCAATCAAAATTCTTCTTAACAATCAGTTTTCACCTGTCATGAGTTTGTCAGTCATATTCCACTGAGGATATCTGATGGTTTATATACAATGGCACTTTTGCAAAGAGCGGGATCACTAGGTCTGAATTCACACTGATATCGAAACAAGAATGTTCGGTTGTTGGTTGAGGGTTGTGCACATTACCTCGATTATAAGCTGCATAACATCAATAAAGAATGATCTGTCAATAACATTTCGAAGGTATATAATGTTGATAATATCATTACCAATTTTTCTCGATGAACGGAAGTGCATTCACTTGAATAATAAATCAATTATATCTGAAAAGTCAACATTGAGAACGATGTGGTAAACATTGAATGAAATATTCGGTTTGGAGTTCAGACTTATAGTGTTTAGAGATATAACCTTGAACTGAATAATACCGTGATAATATGAAATACTGTACGTAGCAACTCAGGATCTTTATGTCAAATTTGAAATAACATCAGGAAAACGGAAAAAAAGAACTTGACCTCTTTGAACGATGAATGGAGTATCAGCATCAGAAGGGTACAAAATTTGTCCCCCACTTCAATAGTGTTATTTGAATCACTGGTAGATACTCCTCCGTAAAGTTACCTGGGAATATTCTGTGAAGGAGCGTGTGTTTTGACAAAATTCGAAAAATTACTGATGTATTGTATAGTGTGGCGGTTTTGTATTTGTGATAACGTCAATTCCTCAAAATATCTGAAGACCCCGTGTTCATATTGTTTGTGCATCATATCTGTATAGTAAGAAGTTGAAGGTCATCAAAAACAGCCCCTCCATTTCATCCTGCAACTAAATTAACTTTGTGCAGGACGCAGAGTGGCTCATGATATTGACTGGTAGTAGAGGCGTCTGTTTCTATCCTTTGATACTGCTAAATTATTGATCGCTGTCTATACACAAAGTAAGGTCACTACCACTTGAAACACGGTGTTAATGGAAGGGCTGGTTATTGAATTGAGTACACTCATAGCTTTATGATATATATAACCTTATTCAGTTGACAATGTCACTCTTAGTGACGATCCTATGGAGATGAATGGAACAATGATGGTTTATAGGAATACACGCTATCTATTAAAAATCCTGGTCAGTCAAAAGGTTTTCAATAGTCGATGCCATTCTCAACTAGTTGTGGATTTTTTTATTACTTGCAGATGAAACTACTGTAAATATTAACGTGTTACTGAAAATAAGATTGTACTCTGAAAGTGGATCATAAATGTGACCAGTAAACCTGCTTCTGAAATGAATGGAGTATGTTAGGATATGAAATTGTGAATCCTGGTAAGAACTGTAAAAAAATGTGGATATTCTTGGTTTCGCAGGAAACATTGGTAAATCATAAACTGAGATCAATAAAGATTATTCGCATAGGTAAGTTCAAACAATTTCCCAATATCAGAACCTATCTTTAGATTGTTTGCAGATGAAACTTGGGTAGATGGATCACCTGAAAAATGTCAATGTTACTTGTTCTGCGAATGACGAATAAAATTAAAATCTTGAAATTGGTATTCAAGCTTCGTCTGTGAACCAGTGAATCTTCTAAATAGAATTAAGGAAGTAGGGATTTGAAATTGATGATTATGGTATAAATTAACATTTTTTCAGAAAGAGGAGAATAGAAGCACAATTCTGCTGATGGAATCTGCGAATAGTAAGATTATAAATTTCCATAATTTTTGTGTGTTCGTTCTAGAAGAAACCACAGGAGAATTGGAACACAAGGTGAATATCCTCAGACAATTGAAGGAATACTTTCGGGCATTTCTAGACGTCCTTCGGATAGCTATGATGGATATCCACTGGAAGTACAAAAGTGTATCAAATGAACGTCAATAGGATATCCAATTGATATCCAGTGGATAACAAATAGATGTCCATTGGTAAACTGTTCGGGTAACAATGTACATCCAATGTACATTCATTGGACGTCCTTGTGCCACTTGGTACGCATATTCTCTTCTCCGTAAAGCACTCATGGAAATAGGTGCCATCTTTGAGCTCTCAAACGACGCGATTGAAGGATATGTAATAATGCAAATTACAAAGGTTGGTTCCACTACAGGTTACTTACACATGTGAAGCACAGTTATCACACAGTCAGCACAGTCAGCTGCGAGAAAGGACCATAGACATGCCCCAAGAGAGAGAGAAGACTGCGAAATGAGCAAGATAGAAAACTTGAAGTACAACCTTTAAGCGATTTCCTTCCTCAATGTAGCAGTTGAAGAGAGGTTGCGAAGGATAGAGTAATTCAGGTA
Source organism: Zygogramma bicolorata (assembly GCA_032362365.1). Lineage (NCBI taxonomy): Eukaryota > Metazoa > Arthropoda > Insecta > Coleoptera > Chrysomelidae > Zygogramma > Zygogramma bicolorata. The sequence continues at coordinate 287,238 of JAVJAQ010000691.1, forward strand.
TAGAATTATCATTCTGTTCTTCACAATACCACCTATATGTGGGTTTCCTTTCTTCCTCTCATGTATTCTGCATCGTGATAAAAATTTTAATTTTTATTTTATCCCCAACATCTAATAATATTTTGATTTCTTTCAAGAGCCTCGTACATGTTCAGTCGTGAATAAGCACTTCTGTTGTACTGATAAATGAACAACTTCTACTAATAATCTCAAGCTCCACTTAGAGGAGGATCATCAAACACTATTCAACATATTCAGAATACAAACATCGAGTTGTTGAACTCAGCAAGATTTCCCTGAGTTGTATGTAATTAGTTAATTGGTGACATAACTGAACGAATACGTTACAGCTCTGAAATAATGACAGAGTTTCATTAGGAAGGGAACGGAAAGACACATCAGGAATGAAACCTTTATTGGCAGGATGTGGAGTAATGAATCCCTGCTAAACCACAAGATTAATGCCAGCGCTTTGCCACTCTGGAAGACGTACTGATACCATTAGCCGGAAAGTTCATGTTGCCACATTACTTTGTGAAAGCTAGGTATGACTTTGAATCGAATGAGCATAAATCCAATGGATTTTGATTACTCTGTTATCGAAGTGGAACATGCGTTGCTTTGCTGGTAGAAATCATTCATTAGGAATGATTTGAATCCATTCTCAGTGCAGTGACTCCATTTAATTCTGGAAAAAAAAAATGAAAATTGTGAGTCGCTATCTTTCTATCCGTGAATTGTGACTTTTGATTAATATTTCGCGGATGCATATTATGAGGAATTTCAGGATTGTAATTTTTTTTATGATTTTTGATATCCGTTAGAGAGCACTTGTTAAAAGAAAAAATATGAGTTGTTTTGTTATACTCATGTCGATATCCAAATTCGAAAAACAATACGTACAATTTCATAAACTTAACGAAAAACGCGTTTTTTTATACATATCTATAGTCAAATATAACCTCCGGGATGGAAGTGGAACTGTTTATTTGAGCTCGAATCATTCGAACACAGAACTCAACGCATTTGACGCGCAAAATAAGAAGCTTTGTGTTTTATTATTACAAGGGAACTTTGGTTCCTACCTTCGGGTAATAAATACTGACGTTTTGAAGTTCATGAAAAACGAAGACTCTTCGACGATTTTAGATACTACTGGTAATACAGGATTTATTTTTCAGACAAATTCATGTTTTATCTTTAAGTTTATAAGTGAAAGAAGATGCGAATTCGTTTTTCACTTCGGAGTTTTCAAGGTTCCAATTCTGCTTTTTATATACCAACGATCCCTCAGAGATAAACAGAGATTAGGAAGGTTTCCGAGATCACAACAAAGGAGTGGATCAACTGTACTACTCGCATCAACCAATTGTGATGGAAATGCCAAGGAGAGGACGATTGATGATGTTGAAGTAGAACAATGGTGGTATAATTTTTGACAAAAGAGGGATACCGCCAAATTTTCCCAATAACAAAGAAGTTAGTATGTCCGTGAGTGAAGTGTCACCGACAAGAGAAATGGACAAATAATTATTATATATTTTTTTCGGTGAATTTCAGAATATATATTATTTATTTTAAATAAAAATCATTATTACTCAATTCATGACAGATTAATAATGGAGAACAAAATCGTGTCTAGTGGGAAATATTTGAAGAAGAACTTATTTTTCTTCTGGTTCTTTTGTTTATAGAAAAAAAAGGGGAAAATTCACAATAGATCCATTTTTCTTGGAAAGGTGAAAAAATATAAATATCTCAAATAAATTATTCGTCAACAAAAAGCACTTCAAAGTAGGTATTAAAGTTATCATCGACACTCATGCACGAGATCGGGGTTCAATGTCTTGCCACGGAACCACAGTGCTGAGATTGACACGTTGCGTTATGACTTCTGATTATTGACGTTCGTCAGCTGTTTGACGGAAGAACCCATTCTTAACTATGACAAGTAAATCAATATCTCGCTTTGAAATCAGCGGAATGAATTGAGTTTTCAATAAAGTAACAATTCACAAGCTATCTAGGGCTTCAATCCATTTTTTCTGATGAACCATTCATGCATGATTTCAATTCATTTTCCTACGTGAATTGTTTCTTCTGAATTCATTTTACGAAAGTAATATATTGTCCAACTCTGGTGGAAGTAACACTGACATTATTGACAATCTATGGCTCAGAATCCCGTACCAATTTTATGGCATAGTAGTTTATACAATAATAGCGGATATGGTGGCCATATCGCACGAGCACGTTGTCGTAGGCGAGTACTCAAACGTCCGAAAGCGATATGGCCATTAATATCCTTTCTAGTTATACAGGTAATTTTTTCTTCAGTCTGGTAAATACTTCCAAGTATCATATTGATAATAAATTTCAGATGAAGAGTATTTTTTCGATATTTGTATATATCGACATCCTCCGGAAATTCCAAAAATAATACTTAGTACCTGAAACGTTGATATTTCAATCGTTGAAATGAAGAAAAAAAAAATCCGCTTTGGTGAGACTCGAACCAACGACTATAAAGTGAACCGTCTCGAAGGACGTACACCTCAACCAATGAGTAGATGTGAGTCCTTCAATTCCAAGAAAAAACAACATCATTTGTGACAATTCAAACTCGAGGATAATTCGCTAAAATCATTGATTTTTGAAAATGTTTTCCATGTTTATAATTAGGTAGACAGATCAAAATTGTAAAGTTTCTACAAGGTTCCCAGTTAACACAAAACGATCTCAGAGATGTTAAAGTGCTGCACATTCATGTTTCAGATCACAGCCTTGAATCGCAATTTGACTCACATTGACATCCCATTAACTGCTATTTCGGACCCTGGTGACCGGCTTCAGGCTTCACTTTGTGTTGCACAATTTAACTCTGAAAGAACTGAATGTGAAGTTCTTTTGTGCTTCACAATCAAACGCACATAGTTGTGATTGTAGCAGTCGAATGAGAGGTTGAAACCAGCTCACAATTTTCAGAATGTGAGTCACATTAAGATTCACTCAGTAGCTCACATTTCGATAAAAACGATACTCTTTCTGAAGTGTGTTGTGAATCGCCTAGATGTCACTTCTATTGTGAATGCGATGTATCTTATTGATTCACAGATATACTGTGCCACTTATTGGAGCTTCCATAGAAACTTCTAATGATTAATTTCAAATATGTAATATAAATAAAAATAAACTCTGAGCAACAAAACAAAATTCTGAAAGAAATATTCTCAAATCACAAAGAAACTTCAATTTTTTTTCTTTCCTGATCTTCCTCTGCTTGTCATGGCGGAGCAAATCTTTCGTCAGAATCTCAAACTCTCTGCAAGTCAATTCGAATATCTGACAAATTGAATCTGAAATCGAAAATTCAGTTTGAAATTGAATGATATGGAAAATTTATACACCAAATTCAATACATAAATTCTGTGATAATCCGTTGTAAATAATGATTATAAACATGTTGAAATCCATTAAAGGTAAATATTCCAATGTATGAAAAAGTGGAAGAAAACATGCACATTATGTTCACTCTTAAGCTACCGAGTTATTTCCACTGAAATTCAAAAGACTTCTCAAAAAGCGGACTTGAGTGGTTTCTCTATACATTCATGAATGAAACACTTGATTCGAAAAACTTTTGCAAAAATGTTAATTTCCAATAAAATTGTAATAAAAATTAATCCATTTGAAAAATAAACTAGATTCTTCGGGAGATGACATTGAATTTTAATAGATTAGAATAGAATTCAATCATCAATCATCATCATCAAATATATGAATATGAAAATATTACTGGTACAATATTTCATCAGACTAGTCACAGAAAAGGTTGGTTGTTTATAATCTATATTCAATGTATAGATTCATATTCAATCAAAATTCGTTAGCAAAGTAAAATGTATTTTTCTAAAAAGAGGTTTGATAAATCTATTTTAAACATATTGCATATTTGCATATTGCAGTTCTCGATATATCACAGTATCCTAATTTATTGTCAACAACAAGGATCAAACTTGAATAATGTCTTGTAACATATTATTTTTCGTAATGTGTGACTCATTTTCCCCAATATTAACTTGTTTGTGTGAAAGGAGTGTGAATATTAGGTTTTACTCAACTGAACCTCTTATTCGCTGTGTGCGTTACATGACGCGACATCTGGTGGTAAAAATGTGGAAAAGTTCTGTGCTACGTGACACGGGGAGTGTATGGGGAACGAATAAAAATTCAAGAATAGTTTTTAATTTTAGTGTAAAATAATCAGTTCTGAAGACAAGACGTTTTCATATGAGAATATTTATCGAGTCTACAGAAGAAAAAGTAAGTTCGACATTCAATTTTGCGTGTATTTAGCATAATACTGAAATTTTGTAGGTTATGAAAACGTAAACATGAGAATGTCATAATGACAATAATAGCATTATGAAATTGACAGATTCGATATTCGAATCATGTAGTTTGACTGAAATTACTTGGGCATGGATGAAGTGTAAGAATGATTTATTTTTTCAATTTGAGAATTGATAGATGTACTGAAGTTGAGTCATTATATATATTTTTCAGTTTCATAAGTGCAATATGGACATGATTATTAGAACGAAAAAATAACGCACTGGAACATATTCCAACCAGCTACAGAACCGAAAGTGATTAGGCAGACTTCAGTTTCTTTGGAGCCTTATATAGTAAGACTGAATGTACGTATCACTGTTTCAAAAAATCTTTTTCATCTTATTAACGGCAGATTTCAGTGATTGTGATTTCCCAACACATTGTTCTCTCACTTATTGAGTAATTGAAAAAAGCTTGTAGGTACTCATTTCCTCTTCGCTCTTTTTATTTCCAAAAAATGAGCACTGCAAATAGAATAGTGGCTTTGGGATTCCAATTTGACTCGAAACCACTGAAAGTAATTTATTATTTATACAAATATAATCTATTATACTATTTTTTCTGCATCATGTAATATTAGAAAAAGTTAGGTTAAGATACTTACTTGTGTTTACTTACGGCGTCAATCCACTTTCTCCTTTGAACTAATTTATGTTTAGCTGTTGGAAAACAGTAAAATTTATATTCACAATTTTTCGAATTATTCGCACAATTTTTAACACAGCATCTATGATAACCCATTATATTAAATGTATATAATATGCGATTTCGACGTATTCCACGTGTATATTTGTCCGTAGTAGCTCAGTGAAGTTCCACATTTCTCCACCCCGTGCGCACGATCGTTCGGCAGTTCTCCCACTATTCTGTTGCACACAGCGAATAGTAGGGCTATTATTGTGCTTCCTCATGTCAAATTGCTTGACATTGACATAATTTCAGGAAACCAAGTCATACACCAGCCGTATTCGGGTTCGCAATAAATACTGTTGTAGAACAGTCAAAAACAGTCACCTACCCAATTAATTCCTAACTATCAGCCGCGGCACTCAATCTACTACTTTGCTGCCTAATAATACAAATAAATTTTTCAAGCCCAGAATTGTTTGGTGTTTAATGAACGTGTTCCATAATTTATCCATTTTTCTCAAGAGGTAATTCTCTCTGAGCAAAACAAGATTTTTTTATCTGTACTATCTAATGAAATATTATCCGGATGAGTGAGATTTTTTCCACAAATAACTCTATTTTTGCTTTATTGTGTAGATATTTCCTATGTATGCTATACATTCGATTCAATTTTCATAGCCTTTGTATACAAATTCAGCAAGAAATAGTTATTTCTATGTGATTCAGTGCCCGTCGTGGTGTATAGGTAAGGGAGTAGCTGTTTTAGATGAACTGTTCTTTCCTCTTTCGTGAATGAATCAAACGTCTCTGAATAATACACAAGTATCTACAGAGTGTTTGAATTTTTTTTATTTTACTTTTATCATAGAGGTTGTGAATTTTATTTTTTGAGTCGGAAAAGAAAGTCAACATGGAGAAAAATGAATACTTGGTTAAATTAAATAAGTAGTTGTTTGAATGAAATCATATTTACCATATAAACATTGTAGTATTTGGTAATTACCAATGTTATGATCATTATTCTTCAACCCCTTCCAGCTGCATATCATCGCCACGGAGTTGGCCATTAATTCCCCCATAGCTCTGCTATGAAGACTTTGACAGTTGATGCTCCAATGGTAAGAAAATACTTCTTCTGAAAATGTTTGGATGAATAATTATATATAAGTATTGTTCGAACTTCATATCTGAGGTGGAAGAATTTTTGTTTTTATATTTTTTCTGAGAAATGTAACTTCCAAAACTCCCACAAAAGTAAATATAGTGAAAGGTTACAATTTCCAGGAAAACTACAGAAATATAACAAATATAAGTTTAAATGCATGGTGTAAAGAATCATATAAAACATTGTTGAAATGAAAGGTAACAAATTTCTGAGAACATTTTTAATTTCTTCGTCAAATTGAAGAGAAAAAAAGTTATTTATTATACAAGGGAATCGGTAGTATAATACACATTTTCTTCTGTGGCGGAAAAAACGACGATTTGATATTGAAAAAAAAACATAATTTCAACACAAGAAAATTCGACTGTTGTACCGAATAGTTCAAGGAACATATCATTCATGCAATGCACATTTGATAATTGTACTTTTGTCATAAAGGAAATGTAACTTTTGTATAAGAAAATATTCTAAAATTAAATTCCTACCATTACTTATGTGTATATAATATATCCGGGAAAAAAGTAATTTCATAAAAAGTGACATTTTGTTACCTGTCATCAGAGATAAAATGTCAAACTTTTTTTCTGTCACAGAAAAAAGAATTTTATTCACAGACGACAATATATATACTTATAAAAAAGTAAAACTTTGAACTGATTTGTACCTTACCATTAGGCATTCCAGATCACGTGATGTCTGGGTGGCAAACACCCACGGATAATAGAGTATACGTCACTGTAGTTTATTTTGTATGCTGGGTTCATAGCAAAACGGTTTGAGCATTTTGGAAAAGTAACGCCCCACCATATAAAGAAAACCACAACGACGTGGCATTGGATGACCGTATACTCTATTATCCGTTGCAAACACCAGTGTTACCATGGCAATCACACTTTTGTGAGAAAAACAAACGAAAGTTTCTTGTCAGTAGATGCCCCCGTGTTGGTTCATTTCGTCATTCGACAAGTATCTGGAATGTAGAATGTCTAATGGTAAAATTGAGGTTATGTTTATACCAATTTAATTCAATATGATATATCTTATACTGAATCTTTTAGGATTGAATAAATGAGTTTTACAGTGATTATTGAAAAAATTGAATTGTTGTATTTTGTGACTGAATATGAGAAATCTCAGGCGAAAGTTGACCACGCGATATGGATTCCTTTTTCCCTACAATTTTAATGTATTTATTGCCACTTACCTTTTGCATCAAAACTCAGATGAGCAATTCAAACCCACAACGACCTCGAATAATAGTATATAGTCACAAATATTTTTTTAAATATAACTTACTTCCAAGCAGTCCATGTGAAAATAGACTGATAAAATACAACACAATCTAAAGGGTAAAAACAAAAACGTGCGAAACGAATGGCAATGGCAGCAACCAGCAACAAGTAGGTAATGCGAATGCGACCATGTGCAGGGTGCGCAGATGCATATTTTGAAAATAAATGAGCTTCGGTTGACATTCAACTCACTTTTCACTACTTTGTGAGTCCCAAATGTGAACCGTTTAGTGAATGGCATATACTGCCCTGAGACGAAAAAATGTGAATCAACGGATAATCAATTTGTGATTCAGATCTGGACATCCTTGGTACATTGAATAGCATCACAGATCCACGTCTATTTGTGCATCGTTATAGCAAAAAAGTGATGATAGATAACTCGTTTGATCGAATTCCATTTCCCTTTACGGTAACAGAGATGTATAGATGAACCTCACATTCCAATAGATTAAGAGGCAAGAAAGTGACATCGCATAGATGTTTGTGTTAACTGGGTTGTCCCTAGTAACCAAGTATTTTGTTATCTGTGATTGGTGGAATTCATATCCTACCTTGTGTGGATATGAAATCATATCCAATCAGTTGACTGAAATCGCCTACTTATCCGTTTAGTGAACTATAAAGAAATGAGGATATTTCCATGGGAGAGTAGAAAAAATAGATTTTGGTTGAGTTTTCTCGATTGCTGATTCTGTTTATAGGTTCTCAAGGCAAGAAGCACTACTTATAGTTTATCACAATTTTCATAATTCATGATACCTAGATCGAAATGAATGCGTTATATTCAGAAGCATGATGTTATAGTAGTTTTCACAATAAATGGTATTGACTGAAGGATTATAATAAAACCAATTAGACCCTAAAGTTGTAAAATCCGAGATGCACATCATAAATGTAAAAGGACCGGATTCAGGTAATTTTGTTTCTCAGAGAGGGATTGTAAATATTAAGGACTCTTGTGTTGATTATCACGAAGATACGACAGCAGAGCTTTTTGAAGATTGGTTTCAAAATTGTCTGTTACCCAACATTCCACCAAACAGCGTTATAGTAATGGACAACGCAAGCTATCATAGTCGACAAATGCAAAAAATTCCTGGCTCAAAGAATACGAAATTGGAGATTCAAAATTTCATGGCTGCAAATGACATATATTTTGAGGAAAATTATACAAAAAAAGAACTTTTACAAGTGCTGCAGTCATTTTCTTAAAAAAAACGTATGTTTGTGATACAATTGCAGAAGAATTGGGACATACAGTGTTACGACTACCTCCCTACTACTGCGTGTTCAATTCCATAGAGCTTATGTGGCACCAACTTGAATCGAGCGTGCGCGGAAAAAATACTTCTCCGACTTTAAGTGGTAGTGTGGTAGAATTAATTAGGAACTGTATGAATGACATTCCTATCGAGAGTTGGAAAAGTTCTGTTAGTCATGTTATAAATGTTGAAAACTCGTACCTTTCTGTGAAATCAATTGCGCCAATTATAATTAATTTAGATGAGGATAGCGACACTGAACTTAATACAGAATAGAATTGTAACATTTAAATAAATTACTTGTATATCTCCTACATTATGCAAAATTCAAATTTCTTAAGTTCGACCCTGTAGCACATTTGCATCTTTTATAGTAGTTTTCACAATAAATGGTATTGACTGAAGGATTATAATAAAACCAATTAGACCCTTGAGTTGTAAAATCCGAGATGCACATCATAAATGTAAAAGGACCTGATTCAGGTAATTTTGTTTCTCAGAGAGGGATTGTAGAGGATTACACCTTATATATTTCGAGGAAAATTATACGAAAAAAGAACTTTTACAAGTGCTGCAGTCATTTTCTTTAAAAAAAACGTATGTTTGTGATACAATTGCAGAAGAATTGGGACATACAGTGTTACGACTATCTCCCTACTACTGCGTGTTCAATCCCATGGAGCTTATGTGGCACCAACTCAAATCGAGCGTGCGCGGAAATAATACTTCTTCGACTTTAAGTGGAAGTGTGGTAGAATTAATTAGGAACTGTATGAATGACATTCCTACCGAGAGTTGGAAAAGTTCTGTTAGTCATGTTATAAATGTTGAAAACTCGTACCTTTCTGTAAAATCAATTGTGCCAATTATAATTAATTTAGATGAGGATAGCGATAGCGACATTGAACTAAATATAGAATAGAATTGTAACATTTAAATGAATTACTTGTATATCTCCTACATTATGCAAAATTCAAATTTCTTAAGTTCGACCCTGTAGCACATTTGCATCTTTTACCAGATGATTTTCTACACAATGGGATTAAATCGGGTAGTTTATTGCAGTTAATAAGCCAATACCATTTACTGTGAAAAATACTATACAATAGAACGAATCCATTTCCGGATTGACAGGTCCGATTGCAATTTGAGTTTTTCATTTGATGAGAACTTCCGAAAGATGTAGGTATCACACTCAAAAAACCTTCAAAAAATATTGGTAGTAGATAAGTTAAGGTATGTCGTTCACAGAAAATATGTTTCCCTTGAATACTTGAGGAGGAGTGCTGAATACTATTTTTGAAACCATTTTTTGTGGTGGATGAATGTTTCCTTCGTATTTTTTTGAATAAGTGAACTACCACAATCTGAGGTAATTCGTATCTCAACGAGTACAAAAATAAACGATAAGATTGTAATCTTTGTACAAGTTGGAACTTTTCCTAGAGATGAATTACCCTACAGATATTTTTGCACTCGATGCGCGTTTCGCTAACAAGGTTAGCATCTTCAGGAGAAGAAAATTGATACTAAATCTAAAATGGGGTTAGTTGTTTATATACCTAAAGTTCTCCGGTCCGATGTGGACTTTGTTTGTCACTGCTAATTATTCTAATTGGCTACCCCTGATAGAATGCTATCTCGAATCTCAAATTTTTCAAATAGATCTATTTGTGAAAAAGTTTTGGAAACAAAGGCAATCTTGGATACCGAAACATTAGCAAAGCTCAGTATTTTCATATCAGTAGTTATACAATATACGAGAAATTGCTGACCAATATGACGTATCTCATTCGGAAGGAACTGTTTTAAAATTAACGCAAAAACTTTTCGGGATAGAAATTTGCCCTTCTACATTCCTATACATTTCATTATCTTTGGTATATTCATATCAAACGTCCTTCAGCCAGTAAACCTTGTTACTACCTATGCACGCCGTATTTTCGAAGCAGCGTGGTTTTTCGCGCACCTATGAATTATAAAACGTGGCAGAGTCATTCCCAATTGAAGAAAAAAATGTTCCCCACGCCGACTCGCTCAACTTGTAGACTTCCACCAACTCGATTTAGATATAATTGACATTTTCGTTCTTTTCGATAATATTCTTCTTCAAACGAATTTCGATAGATTTACGATGCAGAAAACATCAAACTCGTGTCCACAATTGAATATCCCCCTCAGATGTTAGAATGGTAAAACTATCAATCAGTACATGTTTCGAACCTGTATAGGTTCATTATCGGTTAAAATTGCACGAGTGCATAAAAATTACCGATAATTTTGCAAGAAAGCGTGATATCTAAAAATTGCAAGTTTATTTTCATATTTTGGCGAAAGTGCCCGAGTCCGAAGGACGAGGGCTCTTTTACAAAATATGAAAATAACCGAATCAAATTTGTATAAGATATCATGCTTGAATGCAGAATTATCTGGTCATTTTTATGCACGAATGTAATTCATTGGAATATTTCACGAATAAAGAAATTCTCAAGAAAATTTTATTTTTTGTTCATTTATACTTTCCTTTACAGATTGTATGGAGTACTCACCTAAACGCGAAATGTTTTTCTATTTTTGAAGTCTATCTGACATTTATTTGTGTTGTTTACTGACGTCTAGCGATACGGTTTCAAATGTGTTGTTATGGTGACTTCATACAATGCAATTACCGCTGTGAGTTTGCGATACAATGCAATTACCGCTGTAAGTTTTCGATAATTGCATTGCTCTTATGGGACATTTTATATATGAGGGAAATATTCAGCTGAATTTTATGAACAACTTTGGAGAGGAAAATTCATAATGTAGAAAAAAATTTCACATGTTACCAATGAATAATTGGTCACAATGACATTTTGTTAATTTTAATGAAAAATTTCATGGTTTTTTGAATGTAGTAATATGAGTGGGTTAACATAATCTTTGCTTTCCATAGGTTTGAAAGCAGGGCTTCTTTCGCTTTCCTCAAGTTGAAAATTCATTGATCTCTTTTGAGGTTCGTCGCTTGCTTAGTGTAGTCGTAGTAAAGAAAACAGTTTGAGAGGAAATAATGTGTTTGACATTCTCAGACATCAAAAAAATTATTGGAGGATGACGTCGATTTTTTTGAGAGGATTTCATTCATATATGGAAGTTTGAAAATAACTTCATAATTATGATATGATTTCATTATCAATGGCAAAATTTTCTGCAGGTAATTAGCACACAATATTTTCTGGTTTCAGAGTGAACGTGAAGAGAATCCTAAAAGTTTCCCCACCCTCAGGTGGAAGAGAAAGAATATATGAACAAATAATAATAAAACAATTTTGAGAATACGAAAAATTGAAGACGTACTTTGAATATAAGTGTGTTGATAACAAGATTCAATAAAAGTATCAGGAGAAACCATTTTTATTTCATTGGTGTCATTAGATTCCATCAATAATCAACCTAATTTCTGGATAGATACCTGAATAATAGATTGAGCTATTGTATGTTCTCAGGTAAATATCACAATCTCGAATATAGTCACTGGTTGCAGTAATTATTTATGCAGGTAGCTGGTGTTCATTATATTAAGTAGTGAATCAGTATTCAGTATGCATTACCTTTGAACGTTATATCAGATCGAGTCATGGACACAAGAGAAAAGTCAATTCGAATAATATCCGATTTCAACAAAAAAGAAAAGAGTGAGAGCTACAAAAATATATTAGCGTTCAGCATGCATTTGCTAAAACAAACGAGGCCATACTTAACAGATAACGAGTTGAGGTTGATTGCGGATGATATGATACAAAATGCCACACTCGATATGAGCGACGAAGAATTTGGATACTATTTATTCATAAAGGAGGCCGATACAGAGAAACTGCCTCCGGATCATCCTAAAAGAAATTTTAATCCCGTTGCATCGGAAGAGACGTCGGAAGCAACTACAAGTTTCAAGAAAGAATTGATTAATCGAAAAATTTGTAGAAGGTGGCAATACTGTCCAAGATGTCTTGTGGATACAGTTGTGCAAGTGAGACATAGAAACAGTGATTCTTGTTGCTCTGTTTGTGCAAACAGAGAGGACGTGCGAATTGAGGCTATGATTTGTGATATATGTGAGCCAAGAAGAGAGAGAGAAGTGGGTTGAGAAGAAAACAAATATGAACAGTTTTACTGTGGTGCTACATTTCAGATATTCCTTTATGTAGATGTGATGGCCGGAGCGTAAATGATTATCGAGGAAACTACCTCTTTTCCACTGATATGTTTTCTGAGAGACAGTGTAACATGATGTTGATATAATATATCATAAAAAGAACTCGTTCAACATTTTTCCTATGAGAATCAACTGTTGTTGTGTTGTTGTGGATCAGGAATGATTGACTATTTTGAAATTATTTTTTTCCATGTTATTTGGACCAGTAGAACAGCATTTCATCTAGATGAACCTGTTAGTCCTAGTAGTGATAGATATTTTGATAAACAATTATTAGTGAAGGCCTTATGCATTATTTAGTGTATAATGCATAACTGAAATGATCTAAAATGTCATTTCTCGTTTGAAAAAATTCAATTTGGTCACGTAATAGTAGATTATACCACGAGTCAAGAATGATAGGTATTATAGCAATAAAAGTCATTATCGAGAGTAGTATACTCTACTTTATTTCTAATTCATTTATCATCATCTAACACTACCTACGCTGTTGAGATTGATACGTTGGAGTTTGGTTATATCGTTTCCATGGTAATATTCAATTGGAGAAATTCTGTGATAGGACTACACGAGGGAATAAAAACTATTACTATCAATCCCTAACCATTATTCTCTAGGGGAATAATATATGGCATTATACTGCAGGAACCATAAGTATAATACTTGCATTATGTATAAGTCGTAAAGAGGAAATCTTTATTCAATGAACCATATCAATAATAAAGTATCAAAGGTGGCAGTTTTCAGCTAGTAATGTATTTTTTTATGAAGGTCAGTAGAATATCTTTGATTATCCATGAATGTCACCATTCCTTAATGGTTGATGGAATGAGTTTTAAAAATCAACTTATCTGGGCAATATTTGAGGCAGACGACGAAAAAAATCGGACAAACGTACTACAGTTTTTTTTTTTATTTTTCATGGAGATGTGAACATTTATAAATATTTGAAATACAATTTACCACTTCGAACGCTTTTCTCAACTAAAAATTCAATTCAAACCATAATGGTTATCACTTTCAGTCATGCAGTAGAGCAGGGTTCAATTCCTTGCCACGGAACCAGCGTGCTGTAATTCACACGTTAAGAGGTGAGACTTTGTTAATTCCTAATTCGCACAAGTCTCGACTTCTGAGGATTATTCTTATGAGAGCATCAGTAGGCATAAGGAAAAAGTCGTTTAAAATACTGGTAAAGGAATCTATTGATTTTTTTCCTTATTGAAAACAGCAAAATGAATTGTGAATTATTGAGAGTAGCAATTCACAAGCTAGCTTGTAGCTTCAATTCATTTTTCTGATGAATTTTCAATTCACGGATTCGACTCCTCTCTTTCTCGTGAATTGTGAAAGTGGTGAATTGTTTCAACTCTGCCTGAAAGTTAGATCTAAACCATGGGTTGAGCCCCGAAGGTTGTCGGTTGAGTGACCATAATGATCACCTTGCTTCACAATCAAGCACAAAGACATCTATCTTTATGAAAATGATGGTACAATCGTTGTTTATTTTTTTGGTGAACTTGAGAGTGAATTTCTACACCAAGTGAAAGGTTGGTTCTTATGTTGACTCGAGTGGTTGAAAGTAGGTACCTACCCAACAACTTGAAAAAAATACATCTACTTCCACATGCAAAATCATTGAATTGCTATTCATATTTAAATGATGACATCAATGCCAACCACTGAATCAGTACCCACTCCAATGGGATTCGATCGAAGAAATAGATATGATGATGATCATGAGATTCAAGAAACAGTATTCTAGTTGCGTATCTTTTTCAAGGTGATGGAATTATAAAACAGTCGTCAAGTCTTTCATAATTAGGAATGAGATATCCATTCAGAAGTTGTTAACATAGAATACAAATTCAGTGAATATATACACAAACAGCCATAGAGAACAAGAAACACTCACGTTTCAGGAAATACCCTGTGAATTGTGAATCTGAATTATTGTTCACTCATTGTATACTCAGTTTCCCATTCAAACCTGAATGAGCAACATTCAAATACGACAGAATTCACTAAGAGGGTCCAGAAATTTTTTGTCGCCCAATATATCAATTTTTGGCGATTTATAAGAATTGAGATCAGTGTTGATTGAAGTGATAAAGGTGCATAAACACTTGGGCAAGGCATTGGATGAGAAATAAGGATGAAAAAATCAATGAGCTGAATATCGACTAATTTTACATTTCAAAACGATCATAAGCTCATGCAATGCACTGCAATTTCTACAAAGCGGATTTGTCTTTCTTTTGTGAGTTCCTGAGAAAACATATTCTAGAGGTGAATACTATAGGTTTCATGCTATTACTTTGAACTATCACGGAAATCGGTACAGAATCCTTTTTATCCATGATTTTTCATTACCAGAGACATAACTAGTTCACCCCTTATTATATCTCTCATTTTTTATAAATCCCCCATTACAGTCTCGCACTTTTCGGAACATCAGCAACACTGCGGGAGTCCAGCTCAATCGTTTTCTGAGAGCCGCAGGTGGTATCGAAAAGATATTAATGGTCACTGGAGAGATCGAAAGCGAACGTCGCCATTGCTAACAACTTCAATTAGGGCGAATGATTGACCTGCCTGGAGATGTTGTTCTTGGCATTATGCTTGACGGTGTTTTGAAGGGCGAGAAATGACTTCGTTGTGTTTCCTCCTACGGAATATTGGGCGATAAAATACTGATCAGCTGATACCTTGTCACTTCAAAGTTATGAGGTTGGGTTATGCTCATTGGGATTCTCAAGCATGGTATTGGGAACGTTCCTGGTGAAGTTATCGATTTGATTCTCACAATTATGAAATAAGATCCATAGTCAGGATCATTATAAGTCCGAATGAAGCAAAATCATCAATATAATTTCCATCAAGATTAAAATATTACAAGCTTTTCGATTTTTCATTATAATCGCTGATCAATATCAGAAAAGTATCAGTAATTCATCACATTATGGAACGGGTGCCAAGAAGTGACGGATAGTGACTACCCCACTGTAAAGTTGTACCGTGTATTCACACTTCGATTTGAACCCCTTCTTACGTGACTTTCATATTGCATTGCTCGCGAAACCTGGTACAGAGTGAAACAAAAATTGGCCATATTTTGTTTCCCACCTGTAGATCAGTTTCCACTATTTCCATCTGATATATGTGCTACCTCACCAGTTCAACACATTTTTTCATACCATGAACTGATTCACAATGAAATGAAAAAAAATCACTTGTGGGCTATATGAATAATGTGAACAATGGGATACCTCGTTCATAGGTAGATGGCGTAATCACTTCGTGTTGTTCGCATCTGCTTTGATCGGGGCTTGATACAATGAAAGGTATTTGATTTTTGAATATGGGAAGTTTTCGACTTTCTGTAGATATGACACTGTCTTCAACTGACGAGTGTCCCAATAATTGAAAAACAAGTCCTTCATTTGTATCGCAGAGAACAAATGCAGGATTTTCTCCTGTGAAAAAACCTGCGCTGTCACTGGTTATTTTGAAAACCAGTCGATTCTGATAATTTAGTACCACCTATCTGTCCGTTCCTGATGTACATCTTGTGTTCACTCTTTCGCACTTCCAATGGTCTAGACGTTTCCCCGATACATTTTTGACCACACGAACAAGGAATTAGATAAATACAATTTTTAGTATTTTCCGTTGTGTTATTTGTTTGGTTTGGTATGTGTCGGTATTGACCGTGAAGTATTTGTCGTTCTGAATGTGGTTCTAAGATCATACATGTTGCCGATCCGTTTAATATCCTCAGACAAACGAGGGACATAAAGTATAATATTTGATACAGGTTGTGTATTTTGTGTAGGTTTGTATGCCTTATGGACTGTGTTTGGATTCTCAATTTCTGTCATAAGAGAAGTTGCTGACTAATTGGACTCGTTTTATCCAGAAATAACTGTTTTTCAATAGACGCAGCAACTTTTCGGGGTGAATTGGAAATCTGCCCTTCTACACTTGTATAGATTACAATATTGATTCTCAATTTTTAAGATTGTGGTACGTGACAAACCCAAAAAACTACAGAACAATTATTGATCCACCAGAAAACATTGACGTTCAAACAGTACTATGAACATATTAATGCTGGAATTCAATAAATTACCTGATGCCAACAAATCATCCTCTTTACTGATACAGTTCAAAGATCAATTAAAAAAATACGTGCAAGTATTATGAGTGTAAATCTTTTCTATTGTTTCTTGTGAGTCAGATTTTGTTGTATACAATATGTAGATATATTTTGAACTGTTGGTACTGGTTAGATGAACATCGAATTTCAAACTGATTCGTCATGTAATTTCACTTTGTTTTTTTTTTTTTTGATAACGTATGAGTGTTTCATAAAATGGACTCCCTATGTGCTTCCATATATACTAGGTCTTATTATATATTTTTATATTGTATTGTATTCATTTGTATTGGCCTCTTTTACTATACTTCTACTATTAATATTATTTCTCTCATATGGACATTAGGATATCCTATTTGAATGAAGTTCCACCGCCTGCTAGCTCTGAAGCCAGAACTCATTCCATCGAAATAAAAAATGAACTGTCTGACGTTATTTGCTTGTGTGAAGGCGACCGAATATGAGAAATGAACGTGATGAAAAAATGGCAGCTCCTATTGGTGCATTATTTCATTTCTCGGTTCTAGGAAAGCGTGAATAAACCTCAAAGGATTTCTCCGTTGGATTGTAACGGGAGAACAACGCATAAATTCACAATTTTAATATAACTGAAACGACTCTGAACAGCAATATTACGAATTTATTGCTTAATATCGGGTCGGAGATTTCAAAATTCATTCTCAGCTTTCGAATCGAATGTCTTAAATAGCTTATTCGTTTATCCTATTGATTTACACTCACGGGATTTCTTTTCTGGCTAGAGCATGATATCCATTTAATTTTTTTTATAGCGCCTTCCATTCGATATTTCTGCTGATTCGAATTGTGAGTAGCTTCAAGTCAGACGTAGACATCGATATTTTCAAATGATGAGTTTGGAACCATTGAGGTAGAAGTTGAAACTTTTCCTAAAGATCAATTACCCTAACACCAAACTGATATTTTTTGAACTCGACGTGCGTTTCGCTAACAAGGTTAGCATCTTCAGGGTTAGTTGTTTATATACCTTTTCTTTTGGTACGATATGGACTTTGTTACTGTTTATTATTCTAACCAATTTCTCGGTAATGAACTGGTGCAGTGACTACCTGCCAAATTTGATGGTTTGTCATCTGTTATTATTGATTATTCTGATTACTTTTTCAAAAGAGGGGTCTGAAAGGGATGTGTCCCTTGTCACCATTCATTTTGTTTATACATGTTGCTTTTTCTAGATTTTCACATGCATTGAGTAGTCTTGTGTCATGCACATGCTTGATCAGTTTAAGATTGCTTTCACCAATTTTGAGGTCATTATCTAGGGCGTGTTGGGCGACACTGGATTTTTCTACCCTTCCGTATTTCATGTGTGCAAAATTCTCTTTGAAACGGGTTTTAATAGCTCGTCGGCTCTGGCCGATGTATTTGAGGTTGCAATCTTGAAAACTTTTTACAAACTACAACAGCTTCTTGGTAACCCAGAAGATAAATTAGAAAACTCAGAGAAGTCGGAAATTTACGAAATCAGTTGTTAAGATTGCAACAACGAATACATCGGCCAGAGCCGACGAGCTATTAAAACCCGTTTCTGAGAGAATTTTGCACACATGAAATAAGAAAGGGTAGAAAAATTCAGTGTCGCCCAACACGCACATTTATGTTTGTTTCCGAGAACAAATATTCGTAATTCATCAGTTCATAAAAATGCAGCAATATCTGTCTGTTAATGTCTTTCGAATGGTCCCGAAATTTAATTTTAGGCTTCAATAAATACAGTGTGTCGGTCGGTGTGGCCAAGCAATCCTAGGCGCGGTCCTTATATTCAATGTGACTATTTCCCTGCTGTCAGGGCAGAATTCTTCTGACCGCTCGGTGCGATGGGCAATTGTTAGTTCCCTAGATACCAATCCTGGTAGGCAGGATATCCGGATTAAATACACCAACCGATTCGGTAGCACTGTAGGCTTTTTTGGGTTTTCTTGAGGTTGAAATAGCAAATGCACTACCGTAGAAATCAGTAAGACGATCCAGAGCGTTTCGGCACCAGAAACAATAGCCAATCTTTGCCCGCATTGTATTCTGGTCGCAATCAAATGAGTGTTTTGAAAAGGGCAGTTGAACGTCCAGATGCTAAATGTGTTCGTGCAATGGAAAATCTTTCATTCGTGAATTCAGTAATAAAAAATATAATATATCGAAAGTTGAAGGAATCTGCTTTTATCATGCTGTCTGCGGATACTTGCAACTCAAACACTTCGGTAGATATGGATCACGCGTGCATGGCTGCCACCCTTGAATGACATATCGATGGCCTTATTCTAACAACTCGTATTCCACATTGACCAGATTTTACAGGAGAGGCAATAAACGTTCCTAGATTCACGATGTTACAATATTTGTGTGCAAAAATAGCTAGCTGTTGATTTGAGTCACAGAGGAAGTCATCCATTACCATGTGGAGTTATTCAAATTAATATTGCTTTCGCATTGTGGATTACGACTTATTGCTTTTCTTTTATTGTGGGTTACATCTTTTTGGGATTGTATGTTGGGTGTGTTACGATATTTTATTTTTTTAATAGTCTTATCATTTCGAGCTCAGAGGTTGTTTACGAGATATTGGCAATTGGAAATGTTAAGGTCTTTTTATGCCAATAATCATGATGAATATTAGATATAATTTTTTTTACCTTATATATTTCAACTCATTTTATTCAAAACTTAAGATATTATAATAATCACACGTTTACATTTTCGTGACTGAAGATTATGGTAACAAAATCGATAACAAAAAATTAACAAATATTCGAAATATTACAATAACTGATTGATTTATTATCTTCTAGGTTTTATTGTATGCTTTTCGTACATTTTTACCCCTGCTTTTATTCTTTGTACTCTTATTAATTCCTCGCAGTAAAGTTGTTGGTTTGATATGTGACTTTTTCATTGGTTTAACTGCCATTTTCTTCATTTTCTCCGTCGTTTTTTCTGTTTCCTGCTTGGTTTTCTTATTATTGTGTAATTTTCTTTTCCTCTTGATATTCTTTGGTCTTTCTGAAGATTCACTATTGATTTCGTTCTCATTTTCCGTCTTGTATGGTAAGTTGTCATAAAATGTATGAACATCTTGATCCAAACATTTCTTTATCTCCTGGAGGTGCTTCCACTTGGTATATTTAATAGGCAAACGATTCCTATATAGTGGCTTGAGTTCAATATCATTTGAAAACGTCACCAATTTTGGTCTTTGTGGCAAGTCTTTATAGTCATCACTGTAATTTATTTTGTATTGTATGTTTTCATTTGGTTTGTACCTCAAGCATCTCAGATTGCAAACAGTTGGATCAGTCTTCATTTTTCCAGGACGAATTGATTCGTAGCGCGTGATTGCTTTGTCATCATAGTTTGTGAAAAAGTCGTATGATAAATATTGGACTTCCAAAGGCGATGGCTTCTTCCTTGACTCCCGTATGATGGTAGCATACTGGCAGGGAAGTGTGATATCTCGTCCTTTTAGCTTTCTTTCAATGAGTGCGTGAGTAGAGTCACACTCCATTTGGGTGTGACCCTTTTCTTAAAACTTTTGCTGAACAGTTACTCCATGTTTAAAAGCAAAATAGCTAAGAGCGTTGGACAGTATTGAATTTCGATTCTGATATCCACATCCATCAGAATACAAAATGATTTATTTCTTCTCGTCCAAACAGTACCTTTCAAGATGTTTCATGATACAGGATACAAAGACTGATGATTGCAAATCGCCTTCGGTCTCATTCCACACATAGTTGGTAGATTGATGAGTTGCAAGATTGTAAATAGTGAAAATGTGAACCTGTAACCTTGTTTTGTAGTATATACTGCTCGCTTCTATAACAGGACAAAGTTTCACTGCCTGAACGTCCATAGTGAAAGTAAAGTTGATTCTATTCATTGCATCTTCTTTGTCTTTTTTCTTTTCCTCTCGTGCCTCTGTTTTTCTTCGAATATGGTTTTTATATTCATCTTCACTCAGCTGTTTGACTTTGTATTGACAACAGAGATCACACTGATCTTTTCTAGGCTGATAAATTGACAGGTTCAGTTCATCGAATATTTTATTGAAGGAGCAAGTAGAAACAGGACTCTGATTCTCGTTTTCACACATGGTTTTATAAATTTCATAAATCTCAGTTTTTGTTTGTTTTGAATGGATGTTCAAAATATAACTTGTTCGTGTCTTTGCGACAGTAGTGTGACTCCATTTTGGGCATTCTGTCCAAAAAGCTTTTCAAGAAATCCGTTTTCGCTTTACATTTCAGATTGAATGATGTATTAATCCTCTTTACTGTTTTTTCTTGGTTCTCAGTTTCCATGCTCTTTGCAAACCCATGATTTTGGTTACCTAAGATCCAGTTATGAACCATTTTCTCCTTCACGTCGAAAGTTGTTAAAAACATTTTCTTGCACACCTGCAGCCTTTCATTATCTAACCTGAGATTGTATATAAAAGAGCCAGTTCTCCTTGATGGCCCTTGCACATAAGATCTTTTTCTTGCATATGGCCTGTCTTGATTTACCCGCTTCAAACCACACCCTTGAAAGAAATTTCAAAAACGTTCCTAGGAGATATCGACAAAATTATTCGTTCCTCAATGAAGGAAATATTATCCTTACCATCTGATACTCCTAATAGCATGCTTTATTCAGCTAAAAACCAACGTGGATTAGCCCTATTCAATGCCAGTTGGGAAGCATTTATCAAACACTTCACCATCTGCAAACGATTGGAAACAGTTGCAGATCCATTGTTACCATTATGTAGGGATTTGAAGAAAGAAACAGAGGCATGCCTGAACATACTGAAATTGAACAGCAAAGAGAATATAGAGAAAGGAACAGCACGATCTCTCAGAAAACAGTTACAACAGAGGACATTTGATGAGTGGTGTTGTCTGCCAACAAGAGGAAGGGGTGTTCGTTCATTCGATTTCTATACACCAGCCAATAATTGGTTCTCCAATAGAGATGGGATAACTTTTACAGAGTACCAGGATCTGCTGAAGATGAACGGAGGAGTAACAGCTGTTCGTGCAACACCCGGGAGAAGTAGGACAGGAAACCAGTGTAGACGATGCTCTACAACTGAGAATTATGTTATTGAAACCCTGCCCCACATCCTGGGTGTTTGCCCGTACAGCTCGCAATTGAGAATCACACGCCATCATACTATCCGTTCAATTTTGGCAGATTCCTTAAGATTAAATGGAATGGAGGTTTATGAAGAAGTGACTTGTTTGTCTGATGATGGATCCACTAGAAGAGTAGATATTTTTGCATGCGATGTCAAAAAAAAGAATGCATTTATAGTGGATCCAACTATTCGATTTGAAACCGGCGAAAATCAGGATAAAGTCGTCGACGAAGAAAAGAGACTTATTTATGAACCAACCATTCCATATTTCTTAGAAAAATTCAATGTCAACAAAATAGATGTCATTGGATTACTCATAGGTGCTCGGGGAACATTTCCACCTTTTTTTCAAAATTTATGTAATTTCCATAATATAAAAAAGAAAGTTTTGAAACTTATATGGACAACATGTGTTAAATCTTCGGTGATGATTTTCAGAAACCATTTATATGGAATGAAGAGTTGATATTTATATTTCATATATTTATATTTATAATTTATACATTTTTTTTACATTCCACCAGAATTTGTGAGCTTATTCATATTTTATATTATTTATTTATTGATTGAATTGGTATTCTTTGTTCTGCAGACTATAATGTATAGTAAGATGTTTAATAAATCTATATATATATATACTAGTCCTAAGACATATATTTTTTTTTGCTCCCATGACATATTCCAGAATAGGTTGAAGAGTTCTTTTCGCTTCTCTTCTGTGAAGGAAGAACAATTTCGCAAAGAACTCATTATGCAGAACTTATTATTGTTACACCCTGCTTTCAGGTTTCGAGAACTTCTAGGCTTATTTTGTTTAATACTGCCTTTCTCTGCCGAGTATCCCAAATATGCTTGGCCTTTCATCCTAAGTGTCTTACTTTCATTTTTTTTCCATTTTCCAGGATCAGCTACTCTTTTCCTTTTCACCTGTTTCTCATTTTCTGTGGGTGCAGGGGCAGGTATCGTGAAGGTTTCACGTTTATCATGGATGTTTATGTTGATTTCTTCATTTACCGGGGTTTCTCGTTCGTTTTGGAATGAAAAATCTTCGTTGGTGTCAAACGGTATCACAATAGTTCCTGGTTCATTCTGGAATTGGATTATCAAATCTTCTTCAGTGACAGGATCAACAGGAGCAAGCAATTCGTTGAATTCGCCTTCTTTGCAGGCCGGAATAATCACCATGCCTATGTCATTTTGGATTTCCATGCTAGTTTCGGTAACAGGAACTACGGAAGTATCCTGTTCAGTATTGAAATGATTCACATCATCTTTTTCTGACACCAAAGTCACTATCACTCCAGATTCATTTGAAAAATTAAGGTCATCTTCTGTTATTGCGAAAGTTTCTTGAGTATTTACCGGAAGATTTTTTACGTCATCTTCTGCAGTAGTTGAAAAAACTACAATTTCCGGTTCATTTCCGGAATTATCCTCCGGAAATACGACATTTTCTAACTTTGTCAGAATTCTGGAATCAACAGTTGATTTACATAACTGCAAGATTTTTCTGCTACGACTACCCATTATCTGTAAAAATAAATAGAATTGTATGTCTTGAATTCTCCCAGGAATTTATTTTATGAGTAGCAGGTGAGTTTTTTTATCTGTTGACACCCGAAATTACAAAATGGTCACCACTAACCATTCATAGGGTTGCATTACGGAATCTCATATTACCGCTAGTTGCAATATAAGATTTCATTTTGCAACTGCTATTCTCGTGAATATGACAACAAAGTTATTTTCCATTATTTTTCTATCAACATTGAAAACAAAATATGAAAAAAGACTTCAAAATAATATAATTTTCATACGTATTCAGTTTCAATGAGTAATATTTTCTTTACGGCAATAAGTCGTAACCCACACATTGCAGAAATAAAACTTAATTCTAAAAGATCGTATGAAACAAATTTATTTCACGTGGTGATTCCGATACAATACAATTAAATAAATTAACTCTACTATCAATATTAAGCATCATGATATAGTAATAAAACAAATTAAAATGACATGAATAATATTACTTACCAGATTTAACACTACTTTTTTATGAATCTATCAGGAGAGCCATAAACGTCGTGCTGCACCATTGACAATCAACTACTGGCTTGTGGTTTACGACAATGTGCTTCCATGAGTTCTGGCCAATGGGGATACGACCTTATTTAAAATGGGAAATTAAAATATTTCTATTGGTGTATGGGATACGAGCAATTAGAAATAGGTGCGAATGTCGTGGACTGATATTAAAACGTCGAATCCCCAATTTTGTTAAAATTGTGGGATACGACGTGTTAGAATTAGGCCATCGATATGCCAAAAGCAAATTCGTGACATTTACAAAAAGCGAACCCAAAAAAACTTAACCAGAAGAGAATATCCATTATTTGAAAGACATGTCAAAACTCAAATTTCTGACATTTACAAAAAGCGAACCAAAAAACTAAACTAGAAGAAAATATATATGAGAGTTTTGAAAACGGAAACAGATTTGGTTTCCGAAACTATTTTGATAAATATTAATTCTTGTATTGTTTTGGTAGGCAAATTTAATATATACAAAAAGTTGCTGACTAATTGAAAGTTTTCCATTCACAAGGAACGATTTTTTTGAATTCTCGCAGCAACTTCTCGGGGCGGATTGAAAATCTGCTCTTCTACACTTATATTGATTCAATATTAATTTCTATATTTTTAGATTGTGATAGGTTAAAAACCCAAAAAAGCTAGAAGAAAGAATTCATCCACCACAAAATAATGTCTTTCAAACAGTAAATAAAAAAGTATAGATCTTACAACATTTCAAAATGCGCCTCGTCTGTCACAAATGTCCCCTGATAGTTTTCAAATGTTCTCATGATAATGTGGGTCTGCGTCGCTTTATTAGAACTTTTGCATTTCCGTTTTCCCTGAGTACCCTCATTATTTCAATATGAGTTCCCATTTGCACAAATTTGTTAATGAAAAGCTAACTCCATTTATTGAGTTCATAAATAGTTCAGACTCGACAAGAAGATGCTTTCAGCTGTTATTCAATTCACAAATGGAGTTCCAGTGAAAATAAAAGAAATACACTCTCGATTCTCCTTAGAAAAGCACTTCAAACTCCATCAAGCAAACTTCTTTTACTACCACTTTTCATGTCATTTTGAGTAATGATGGGTTATATCCTGAACAAGTTTCTCGGTTCTCATTGTGATATTGGATTCGAAGTTAAACAATTTCATAAAATTACAGCAAACAGATGTATTCACGAAAAATATGAGTTGAACAAACTCTGGAAGACGACTTCGTTTATTCCTTACTCTTCGATAATACCACTCCATAAAACACATTCGACTGAATTCTACATCTACTTGTTTACATTTACACTTGCAGCAATTGAACAAGACTTATCTGTCCAATTCAACTATCTGAATATTGGTTTGGAACCTTCAAGTCGGTTCA
This sequence comes from Zygogramma bicolorata, assembly GCA_032362365.1. Lineage (NCBI taxonomy): Eukaryota > Metazoa > Arthropoda > Insecta > Coleoptera > Chrysomelidae > Zygogramma > Zygogramma bicolorata. The sequence goes on from JAVJAQ010000691.1 coordinate 312,941, forward strand.
CTACCACTTTCGTTTTGATTTCGCCTAGAACCTAATAGTCAATCACCTTTCAAATGCTGATAGAACATATGTTATTATGTCTTCTAAATTATTTTTGGTTTTCTTCTTCTCCGAATTGAAAAATAGTATTACAACTTCTATGAAAGAAATAAAAACAAAACAAAAAATTACAAACACTCTCTGTTGAGAGGTACGTGTATATCATTCAAAAACGTTTTATTCATTCACAAAAAGGAAGATGGCGACGACGGGCACTGGGTTACATATGAATCACTTTTTTTGCTCAAGCATTGGTGTCAAGATGAATGAAAACCCTGGTGCGTTGACCGATATGCTTTTGTTTAGCCAATTCCTCTCGACCTGAGAAATCGAAGAGTAAAGTAACATTTTTTGACGGTAGGTGGTGTTGAGGTGGTGATACAAATGCGATTTTCTAAGGGTACATTTTCATTGAGGCGGCAGCTTACGAGCGATTTTCGAAAACGGCGGTGTCATTGTATAAACTCTTGCTGTATCTTTCGTTCACCAATAGAATTATTAGTGTACAAAATACGTAAGGTCAAGTTCGTCTAATAAACAGCTATTAATTTTTTTGAAATGTTTGACAGTTCGATTTGAATGAATCTGAAAGTTTCTTTGATATTCAAAATCTTGTATCTAGTTCTTGTTTCTTTTCACATTTTTCTTGTTCATATTCTTTTTAAGTTTTATCGTTGCTGTTCTTGTATTTGTTTGATTTTATAGCGATAGTTAGATTTATTATGAACCGATTTACAAAGCTCAAAATAAAACGCTCGTGTAACGTGTAGGTATTACTTATCCCGCATATCATCGGCTCGTAATCACAATAAAATTGCATTTTTTCCAACACTATGAAAATAAAGTACTTACCTATCTTCAGTCCCTCAGAAAGTAAAAAGATAAGATATCAATACTTTCCGGTTTCACTCACAACTATTGTTTCGGAAGATTTGAAATCACATCACAATCACTGAGTATTTGATTTATTTTTCATCGAATTGAAAGCAAAAGGAATACCTAATAATCAGTCAAAATGTAATGACTACATAATTTCTAGCATTCCGCGGGAAAGCAAGAAATTGAAGAAATTGCATGCAAACATGAGACCATGAAATAAACATAACCTATAAATCTATAAATAATCGAATGGCCGTCGAGCAGACGGATATCATGGCATCATGGCATCATAGATCAAATTAAAATCACGTGAGGTGCGCCTCTGCTGGCAAATTCTCGAAGGCATCTCTTCCATTAAAATTAATCGAAATGAAGTTAGCGAAAAGTAAAGAGAATTTGCTTACAATCTATCAGGTATAAGTCAACACACCAAGGTTTTTATTCATCTTGATTGGTGTCATAGAATTCTCTGGAATATTTGTGAAAAAAATGGAAGAAGAAAATAGTAGATGATGTGAAAAGATGCCAAACTTCTGGTTGGTTCTGGATATCGAATATCGAGTTCATAATAATGATAATAAAGTTTATTCAAAGAAAAATTTGGGCAAACAATAATAAATTACATAAACATGTTGAACAAACAATATAAAACAAATTTCGCGAACAATTTTCTTCCATGGTGGTTTTCGCTGAAGCTTCTACCTAATGAATAAATACATTTCTAATGAATTTTCGTTATGTTCCACGAAGATTGGTTTAAATAAGCAAACGTTCAGATCACTTTACGGAATTTTTGCCTACAAAATTGGACTGGCTTTGAGAGACTGATAGTGCTGGATCCTGTACTTGAGAAAATGGGGAATAAAACGGTAACCTGCTCTTTCTGGACATTAATGTTGTTATTAAAGAGGTTTGGGGTTATTTAGACAGTATAGCCTTCACGAAATCAGTTAATACAGCACATAACCCTAAGTCAACTTATAGGAATAATAATCCATCGCCAGTGTTTCATCAAAGATAGGCCGACGATACGGCCACTCTTAATGGAATTTCAGAGTGCCAAGAAGTGTTTTGCCGACCTTGCCTTTAATTGTTCCAATCACTTTTTGAGCTGGAAGTTCGTCGTAAATGAAAATATTTTTGAATGATCCTAAATAAAAAACCTTCACAACAAGCAAATCAGTATTCACAAAAGTATTTGAGTAGACACATCCTGATCAATCTATTCTGGTTGAGAATTTTTGTAAAACCCCGTAATCCCCTCAGAGGACAATAGCCAAATTAGGTCCATGAAACCCAATCGAAGTATGCGGAGCCAACCGTACTGAATTTAAATCCCAAGACAGAAATAATCTGGGCTTTCCACTCATTTCATTTTCGTTGTCCATTTCTCATAATGGATCCATGGCTTCTCGAAGCCTTTCTTTCTTTTATAGTCATTAAAATTTGTTGGGAATCCAACGAACTGAATTCTTCACTAAAATGAAATCCAGAGACCTGAAAAAATTCACCAGCCAAGGGGCATTGTATAACAACTGGACGGAGGAAAGTATGACAATAGGATTCGAATCAGATCATACACGGTGGCCAGATAAAAAGGAAATGTACACGATGTTTCATAATTAGAAATCGTTTGCAATTGCGGATTCCGTTATATATTACATTTTTCGAACTTACATCTCTCCATCTTTAAAATGGACTAATATATCATTGTGTTATACAGGGTTTCAAAATTGGACCAACACATAATAATAATAATTATGGCAATATCTACACGGATGACTGGACGCGTATAGAATTCCCACCCCTTATTATTGTAATGTATTGTATTTATTTATTAACCACTTTATGTTCGATAACATTTGCAGCAAGTCAGTTCTACATAAGAGTACATTCACTCATAAAATTTGCTAAAAAAAATAGTTCATTACATTTTGGAATAAAATCTACATGAAATGGACAATAACAACAGTTCACCAATCTAAATTATGATCAGCTAGTACAATTATGAAACATTGTGAACAGTCAGCTAAAACAATATTATGAATAAAACATCATACACTGGTATCCCTGACACTATATTGAAATGATGAGCAGCTCACAGTATCAAATAGTGTGCTCGAAGAAGGAATAAAATCAACTATTAGAACAATATTCAAGTTAAAAACGAATCAATAAATGTTACTCGTTGATATTCATAGATTTTTTGGGGTGAGTACCATCATTTCATGGGTACATGACATGAACTCCTCTATAGAGTAAAAACTATGTAGGGTGAGGTAGTTTTTGGTATATTTTTTGAATCGTTCGTAATTCATTGTTTTTACTTGGGTTGGTAATGAATTATAGAGTTTTATATTCAATGAGTTTTTTCAGGAATGGAAAACTTAAATTTTTGAGGTCTGATCTCGCAGGAATATCTGGTACCATGATTGTGAAAGTCTGAGTTGGTCGCTAAACTTTTAATATTTGTGTGGATTGCCAAAAGATTCTGGTGAATTTAAATACAAGGAACAGGTAATATTTTGTATTTCTTGAATAGTGGCTGACAATGAGCATGGTAGTCAGCACCATCCAGTATTCTCAAAGCCTTCTTTTGGAGTTTGAAAACTCTTTCTGAAAACGCTGAGGTACCCCAGAGAAGAGTGCCGTAACTGAGGTGCGAGTGAAAAATTGAATGATAAGAGCAAAACAGTGTTTGTGGGCACAGTACTTTTTTCAATTGTCTCAACAGAAAGAGCTGTGTAGATAATTTTTTACAAAGTTGATCCACATGTGCATTCCATTTCAATCTATCATCCAGTACTATACCAAGTAAAGTTGCTGTATTACCTGATGTCAAATTGTTGTTAGAAGAGAAAATAATTCTTTGAGTTCTTTCTTGATTAAGTTTGAGGTTGTTCGTAGAAAACCATGTCATAGCTTTTTCTTCAGCTTCCTGTGCCAAGTTGTTTAGAGTTTATTACCTTCCGGGGAGAATAACTGATAACGATAACTAACTACTACTCTATGCTATAAGATCACTTAACAAATATCTTCACTTGAACTCAATGAAAACAATATATTACTCCAATTTCGAATCGAGGGCAAAGTACGGAATCTTGTTTTGGGGAATCAGTCACGATGTCCAGAAAATATTTGTAATTCAAAAAAGAACTTTACGAGTCATATTAAATATGTCATATAGAGATTCATGTAGAGGGATGTTTAGATCAAATAACATATTGACGATATATGCTATCTATATATACGAGTGCTTATTATATCTTTTCAAAAATAGAGAATTGTTCATTGATCATATTCCACATCAGTATCAAACAAGAACCAAAAACATTATGTACCCAAATCATAGACTATCAATAACAGAAAACAACCCACACTATATGTGCATAAAGTTTTTCAATAGGTTGTCTGACCAACTCAAGACTCTCAATAGTATGAACAAATTCAAGAAAGAGATTACAAAATCACCCATAGAAATAGAACCATATAACTTGAATGAATATCTGAATAGCAGGATTGATAATTGAAGTATTTATTAATATGTGACGTCCATTCCACTCTGTGTTCTCTTTGCTTTTGTCGTTTTGTGAACATATTTTTGGAATAAAGATTATTATTATTATTATCATTTAGAGTTATCGGAACGTTCTTATTATCAGGGGTTCGTTCTTACCTGAAACGAATAATAAGAAAAATATTTAACGTGCTCTACTGACTCCCCTTATCAACTTTATTCCTGAAAAACGAAAATACGAGTTTTTGCCTAGCTTGGGGGCAGGTTCTCTGTATTGCACGTTCTGAAATTATGAAAAAGTTTCATTAAAATAAACGAAACAGGAATATGAATTCGCCTTATTCATTATTGCCTCGGGATCATCAAAATATCGCAAAACAATGAAGGGTAGCTTATAAACCATGATGAACAAAGTAGAAATAATTATTTCCATACTTGAAAATTCGTGTTAGTACTCAAGGTACATCTCACTTGCGCCTCACAATAAAATAATCAATGACATAAGCATATAAATACTCTGTTAATTCTTTCCTAATGCAACCGCATACAAATATTTTCATGGGTTTATAAAATAAAAGAATATTCAATAAATTTCCTCATTGGCTAAACTTATCTGGCTCTGTCCGTTATGAGGAGAGATGGATCTGATCTTCCTTCCAGCAACAAGGTGGTAAGTCGGGACCAATATTCAGTTTCCCTGGACTGGAACGATCTATTCAGGGATGATCGACGAGAGCACAAGATAACACCAGCCTATCGAGATTCAATCCCAGGGTCAAAGGGGACTGGACTAAAGGGTAGAAAGCCCCAAACGATCTAGGGTGGAAGAACAAGCCGTGGATGGAGGGTGGCTTGGAACGTAGCTGTCCTACTGCGAGGACAATGGAGCAAAATGCCGGTAATCACAAAAAACAATATCCGACTAAGTCGATAGCTAGAACTCAACAGGATGATTTCAACAAGAAATGTAAATCAACCCACAAAGTACTTCCTCAGCACAAAATTCAGGTCTTGAGATTTAATCCTCAACTTGGAGAAATTTTCAACGACACAAAGTTAAACTCGAGACGACAGAACTGATATTTTCACATGAATCGAGAACAATGTTTTTCCTGAAAATGTAAGTTTCAAAGGCGTAGTTCAACAAAGGTAAATAAGACATCGAAATAATGACTGAATTCATAAATATAAGGATTTATATCGACTCTGAAAACCCGTAATGGCAACAGCTTACGCAACAAAAATATTTCTGGCAGTGAATAATGCTCGGCAGTTACAAAAAAAAACGTGAACGGTATGTTCACATCGCAAAAACCTCAGCGCACGGTCATGAATAAAATTCGACTTCAGTTTACTATATTCATTCATGAATAGTCCTTTAGAGTAGATAACCCATATGACAAATATGTATTTAACAAGCGGTATCGATATTTCTAAAGGCTCTCCTCCTATGATAACAATGATTAAGATGAAATAATTTTATTTGAACTATAAAAATTTGAACACGTAACAGCCTTTGTTGTGAATGTGGAATCATGTTGAACCTCTCTTGCTCAGGGATCTGTTTTCTATAGAACAGCTGAGCTTTGGAACATCACAGGGCTTCTCTTTCGTGCGAATCTACATATAAAAAAACACGAAATGAGCATAAATGATCAGGACAGGGATTATTGAGTGGTGCGTCATCAGTATCTGAAAAGATCAACAGGGCCATGAAACTGAAGAATTCTACTGTTCGAAACAGGGAGGACGTTCAGATAGTTGCACATGCATATTTGCCATACATCCCGAGGGTCACAGACAGAATTGGAAAACCCCTGGGTAAATACAACATAAAAACTGTATTTAAACCCACAAAGAAGATTCAACAGAGCCTCAGATCGGCTAAAGACAGAAGGGATCCACTGTCTGCAGCAGGGGTTTATCGCATACCGTGCACCTGTGGGAAGGTATACATCGGTACCACCAAAAGATCCATGGGAACAAGGCTAAAGGAACATGAGAGAAACTGCAGACTAGGGCAAACTGACAAGTCGGCTGTGGCGAAACACGCACTTAGTGAGGGTAACCACAGGATTCTGTTTGCAGAAAAGAAGAAGCTGTCAACCTCAACCGAATATGGAATCCCATTTTAAGAAAATCGATAATAACTGCAGGTAGTTCTTCAGATAATAATGATGATTATTCTCCGAACCCAGATGAGGTAAACAATGTAATCAATAATAATGACAATTCCCCTAATCCGAATGGAATAATTAGCACCGCAAACTACCTGAATCGGCATAAATACAATTTGCGAAGAAAAAATCTCCAGTCATCGGAGTGAATTTCAAGATGAATGAGCCTCTGAAGAAACTAGCCACTCGAGCCAGCGAAACGTCAGGAAGAAATTCCAAAAAAACGACGGCCTTCAAACCCGAATAAGAGTAGTGATATTGGTGGGTTTGTATCGTGATCAAAGTATGGAAAATCTGTAATCAGCTCGTCGAAAATACAGTATTCGGCATTTGTAATTTCTACAATTTTCTCTGATCCATCCAATTTTGTTATATAGTGGGGGTCAATAAAAGCAACAGGAATGTGGCACAATACTTTTAGGTTTGTACAAGTATGCTGTTGCCTATCTGAACTTATTTCTTTAATCTGTGATTGAAATCATTTATAAAATACAAATCGTTCAACAGATGCGCATTTTCTGAACCAAGTAAACATGCTCAGGAGAGAAGAGAGAGAGTATTGAATTTTTATCTGATAATGCAAACCTGGTTTGTGAAACGCTAGTCAGGTTTCCTTTTATCCCGAAAAACTTTCCATCACCACATTATATATTCTTCTGGAATTCCACATTCCGTTCCATAGTCAGTATGAGGTTCATTCATCTCGAATGGAGAAATACCCTGAAGGATCATATATTTAGAAAAAATAATAATTGAGGTCGATTTGAGTTCAAATGAAATTGAATGATTTCTAATGGATTAAATATTCGTGTGAAGTTATCCGTTTCTAATAACACGAAGGGCATTGAATTATTTCGACCTGTATCACGATCTTGGTGACAGAAGTGTTTAGGAAGTTGAGACTGGCCCAAACACATAGTTCAGAAGACTATTTCATTTATGTCCAGTATTTAAGTACCATCACGGACTTTGCGGAAGTTTTCCAACAGGTTAGCAATTCAAATGTCTCAAAATATTGAAAGTAGAAGAAAGCGCTTCCTAAATAATGTTCCCCCTTCCCTTTTTTACTATATCGATTTCAAAACTAAAAGCAACGGAAAGAGAAATTGATGACCTTTCAAATTAGGTATCACTTGAACCCTAATCCCTTTTAAAATGGATATCAGTTTGTTAGTTCAATCAACATGCATGTGTAGAACATTCAACAATCAATCAATCAAAATCTTCATTTCCGTCGACCTGTGTAAGGCATGGAGAATGTCATATACAAAATACATTTTCAATTTTTTTATATGAATTGTTATAAATCCAAATAAATCAATTTGTATGTATCCATGGCAACATGATAACGTGAAAATACAATTACATAAAATCATTATTATAGAACATGTTTAATATATTAAAAAGCGAAAATAAAATTGAAGAAGTTGACCACGCAAAAACAAGAGCAAGATGAACAATGTGGAGACGTAACGTTTACAATGGAATAAAAATTAAACGAGTATAGAAAAATATAAAAATATGAATATTGGTGAACAGGACCATATATACGTTTTGAAAACCAATATCCCAAATTGAATTAAAAATATTTATCGAGAGAATAAAATATTTTTTCCGATAATAATTTACGAATGTTTCGTTTGAATCTTTATACTGCTAATTCTTTTTATAGATCTTGGAAGTTGGTTACATATTTTTATAGAAATGGTATGAGGACCATTAGTGACCTTGTCTAACTTATGTCTAGTAAGTATGATGTTATAATTTTTCCTCAGGGTGAAGCCCGAAAGGAGACGAGTGTCATATCTGTACTGAAACTTGATGCCATGTGTTTTAACATATATGACACAGTTCAAAATATACATGCAAGTGACAGTTAATATGTCCAACTTTGCAAATAAAGGTTCATTAGAATCGAGAGGTCTCTGGAAGCAGATTGTTCTTATAATTCTTATAATCTTTTTCTGGGAAACTAATAGGTCATTGATTCTATTACAGTTGCTACAACATAAAATGCAGTAGTTGAGGGTGGAGTACGCATATGCGAAATAATAACATTTGAGTATTTCAATAGAAACAAAATGGCGAATATTCCATATAAAAACAATGTATTCCTAATTTATTCAATATGGAATCAACTTGGTGAGAATCAATGAAAAGTCCCAAAAACTCAGCGAAATTTTTTGTTCTATAGTTTTATCCTCAGTCCTAACCAATACAATAAAATCAGTTTCCTGACTTGAAAAGAGAATGGTATTGGTCTTGAGATTTTTCAAAACCAAGACATTCTCAGAACAATAGATATGCATGTTGGATACTGCTTCATTTGATCTAACTGACAATGTTTCACATTTGGCACCACAGATAGTAAAAGAAGCATATTGTATAGAACAATTTGGATTTTTGATTTTTGAAAGGTCATCCATAAATAGAATAAAAAGTGTGTGCCCCAAAATTGAGGTTGGATCCCACCCTGTCGAGGGGGTGGACATGACAATATGTTTGAAATATTTTTGAGTATGAGAAGTCAGGCTTATTTCGTTTCCAGTGACACACCCTCCATATTCGGGTTCAAACATTATCAGTGAATCCAACTGAAGGCAACAAAGTACTTCTGTTCCGTTTCGAAACTACCAAATGATATCAAAGCGTGCATGCTATTCATTTCTACGATTGAACTAGTATCAGTTTTCAGTGAGGTCAACAACAACACCTAGAATACCCCCGATATTATTCGTACTGAAACATTACATTTCATGATGTTGTTGCACCAGAGCTGCATGGTGCTCAGTTGTTAGAGTTTCCCCTGTCATGTATCTGCTTCAAGACATCCTCGAAAACTTTTGCATCTCATTAACCCTAATAGCAGTTCGCAACAGAAATTACCTATAGGGGATTAGGAAATTGATTACTGGCGGTATTACCATAGTGTAATAGGAAAATCCCCTCGAATTATTTCTATAATCCGCCAGGATATATTTCAAGTTTTCAGTAAAATTGGAACTATGCGAAGTTACTGAAGGGTTATAAATTATTCAAATTATTAGATAATTAATATCATGATTGAAGGGTAGGTGAATTTTATTCACATATTTTGGAATAGTTCAATTCACCAGAATATAAAATACGTTTTATTGATCTATAGTTCAGTCGGTAGCCTGATTTTCATGAAGATGAATGGATCATTTTGTTGAATCTGTTCAAAAAGTAATGACATCAGACTGAAATGGTGCACATTGCATTTCAAAGAGGAAGAATAGGACGAAAACTAATGATCTCTTCAATTTCATTAGACGATGAGGAAATGAAAATTACTTAATAAAATATATAGTGTGGTTATGAATTTTGCCAAAATTCTTCGATTCTTCGAAGATAAATTAGACGAATAGAAAATGCTTCATTAATTTTTGAATAGTTGATAGAAACATGACTACTACTTCACATATATTAATTTGGATATAATAATAGATTTGGAAAAAAGAGCGAATTTGAATTTTGAAACGTCAACGACACACTAAGTACTATCAATTTATCTTGTATTTACGACAATTTCCTCTCTAGTTTTGTATTTTTCACACTTTTATTTTTTTTAGCGTACAAACTTTCAAAGGTAGACTGGACTCTGCCATTTTATAATTCATTAACAGTATCAGTTCTTTATTTTTTCATCGATGTTCTCATAAAACTATCAATATTATGATAGGGATAAAGTTCATTATTCTGATAGGACCCCTACCGGATTTATCAAAACTAGCTCGTTCAGTAAAATATAAATACGTTGGATTTGTTGAGCACACAAGGGCAATCATCGAAATGTATTGTTTCCTTTAGTTGCACAATGGCGTAGTGTGAGATTCTATTCAGAGAAAAGCAATCCGTTTTGTTGATGATTCTTCGCTCACGGATATGCTCACTTCGTTGGAACAGTGTAGAAGAGTCGGAGAGTCTTTTCCCTTCTATAGACATTTCCGAGGTCGGTGCTCTCCTGCATTGTCGTCAATCGTTCCACCCTTAGCAGTTATAACACGGATGACCCGACGAGTAGGGAATTGCCACCCCTTTGTTGTGAGCTTGGAGACCTGTCGAACCTATGTTGCAAAGGGATCATTTTTCAATATATCAGCTCAACTTTGTCTGTGTTTATTCCTGAGTCTTACAAACTTCAAAAATTCAAAGTTGATAACTATTCGTACCTCCGGTCCCTCGATTCACGCGGTGTTCTTTGAACATTACAGGAAACCTTCCTCGACAAGGAGTTTCGAAGTTAAGCTGTTCTATTGAAAAAAGATCCCTGGGCAAAAGAGGTTCGACACGTCTCCAAGCTCATAACAATGGGGAGAGAAATTGTATGACCAAAAATAGAAAGTACATAAAAATTGACACAACATATTTTTTGTGAAATCAGAATTCCTGTTCGAAATGATTGCATTCACAAATCCAATGCCAGACAGCTGTTTCGACCTACCAGGTCTCATCAGTGACACTCGGTTGGACTGTGAACACAAACATTTCGAAACTATCTACTCCTTACGAAGTAAACCTCTAAAACTGGTGCAGATGGTGTAAACCTCCAAGAGACAACGCCATCTGCTGGGAGACGACCATAGTCTCAAACTCTCACTGTCCAAGACAAAGGAGACCTCTTACAGCAGAGACCTCGCCCAGCAGATGGCGTTGCCTCTTGGAGGTTTACACCATCTGCACCAGTTTCAGAGGTTTACTTCGTAAGGAGTAGATAGTTTCGAAATGTTCGTGTTCACAGTTCAACCAAGTGTCACTGATGAGACCTGGTAGGTCGAAACAGCTGTCTGGCATTGGATTTGTGAATGCAATCATTTCGAACAGGAATTCTGATTTCTATGAAGGGATGCAGCTTTCTGCAAGTTGACCGAAGTCGATTCTCGATCGCGGCGGGCTATTTTTTGCGACTTCGTCGTATGATGGCCCGCTGTAAGAGGTCTCTTCTGTCTTGGACAGTAAGAGTTTGACACTTTGGTCGTCTCCCAGCAGATGGCGTTGCCTCTTGGAGGTTTACACCATCTGCACCAGTTTCATATTTTTTGTGGTTTTCGAGGAGACCTTCCTTTTAAGCACTTTGTTGATTGCATTATAACTGAGCGAGTTACAATGCAAGTACTACGGTCCACTAGAGTCATCAAAAAAATCTTATTGGTGGTAAAAATGATATTGATCGTTATCATTTACCAAAGGATATCACTTATCTAATCAAAATGTTCGTCCAGGTAGGTAAGGTTAGGTTAGAATAGGTTAGGTTAGGTAATTTCTCGAAAAATGAAGAAGAGGAAGTATATTAATTTTCCGCAATTAGCTTAAATCAGTGGGAAACGTTCTATGATAATATCTATCGAGAAAAAACAGTTTCTAATAAACTTTTCTATGATGCGAGATCCGAGTACATGGACTCCGATTTCACCTTCGAGGAGATTAGTGCTTCTCTTGAAATATGCAAAAATGGCAAGGCTCCTGGTAAGGACGGTATTCCGTATGAGTTCATAAAAAATCTCCCCCAGAACTGGATACTTTATATATGCAATTGGTTCAACTTTATTTTAAAGTCCGAAATGATTCCATCTGCTTGGCATGATTCGATATTAACGATGCTCCATAAAAAGGGCTCTTTGGAAGATCCGTCCAACTACAGAGGTATCGCACTTCTGAACTGTTTCGCAAAAATATTCACCCTGACATTATCGAACCGCTTAACAAAATGGTGTGAAGAGAATGGCATTCTACCGAAGTCCCAGTATGGGTTCAGAAGAAATAAAAGTTCTGTAGATAATATTTTCATTCTCAATTCAATTATTCAAATCCATTTGAGGCTGCCTAAAAGGAAAGATTTCGCTGTTTTCGTAGATTTCAAGAGAGCTTTCGACTCTATAAACCATGAGCTGTTGTGGCAAAAATTATATTGCCTTGGCGTGAGTTCAAAAATGATACGAGTAATAAAAAACATATATGACAATGCCAAAATGTCTGTGAGGGTGGGTGATTGTTTCACAAAAAGTTACGATATCTCAGAAGGTGTCCTTCAGGAAGAACCACTGAGCCCGCTGCTATTCTCCCTGTTTCTTGCTGACATGGAGGATTATTTTCGATCCAAAGGCTGCGTTGGTATGAACATTGACGGCCATAACGATATTCTCATACTGCTATACGGCGATGATTTAGTTCTTCTGGGAGATTCTCACATCGATATAACACGTAAACTCAAAGTTCTAGAAGAGTACTGCCACTTGAATAAAGTCTCCGTCAACACAGATAAAACAAAAATAGTGCCGTTCTGTAAAGGGGGTTACAGTAGTCACAATAACTGGAATTTCAACATCGATGGTAATCCTATTGAAATTGTCAAAAGTTACACTTACCTAGGGGTAACTTTTTCAGTATCAGGGTTATTTTTAAAAATGGCTTCAAACGCTGTAACTAAAGCAAATCAAGCAACTGGGGCTGTGATGAATCTGATGATTAAGTCTAAGATGCATTCATGGAATGGTAGGATGGAGCTCTATAACTCTATCATTTTATCCTCCCTATCTTATGGAGTAGGGGTTTGGGGCTTACGATACTCAGATGTGTTAGAGCGTGCGCAAGTCAACTTTTTCAAACGTTTGCTATATTTACCGAAGTGTACACCTAACAATATGATAAGATTGGAAACCGGTTCTACTAAGCTGAGCTTTTTAGTGTTCAAATCAGCATTGATGTGGTTGAATAAATTGAAATCGACCGATGATTCGGAACTTTCAAAAATTTTCTTTTTACGTTTAAAACAACTGCACTATAATAGCAACAATACCAAATATAACTACTTGCTTCAAGTGAAAAAATGCTTTGAATTTGCTGGATGTGAAAATTTATGGTCAAAGTTTCCCCTCAGCAATTCCAAGCAATTACTGAGACAAATATTAAACTGCTTCGAACAAAAGCTTAAAACTGATGACATTGAGAAGTTGACGCTGTCCACATACCCTCTTCTCTATCATTCTCTATCAACTGGAAATAGTACGAGCTATTTGAGAAAACTAGCCCCTATATATCTTTCCAGAATTATAGCCCAAGTACGTTTGAGTGCAATGAATCGACTGAAAATCTCATTCCGCGGTATAAGTCATTTCATTGATCAAACAGAGATTTGCTCCATATGTAACATGTACGAGAAAGAATCTCTCATGCATATACTTTTGGAATGCCCCATATATAATGGTATAAGAACCAGTAGTGTATTTCCGAACATCAGCTCATTCAACGATTTGGTTGTGGTGTTGGACTCTGGAGATTTCACTCTTTTATCAAAAATTGCAAATGCACTTATTGGTATGATGAAATTACGATCCTTTATTTTAAACGAGTGTATGTAAATTATAGGATTTATTTATGTTCAATGAACTCCTTGTAATGAGATGTATTCTCTTATACAATAAAGAATATCTATCTATCTATCTATCTATTAATTTTCCAGTCAGATAATGGAAGCATTGACCTGAGAATAAAGTTCTTCAACATTCTGTATGTGCGTAATGATAACCAAAACGGACTACATCATTTTACAATATGTTCATTATTACAGATGAAAGTTCTGGCCATCAATGAAGGGTGTCAGTGTAACGAGCAATAGCTGTTCATGCACTCAACAACGGAGGAAGACGTGTTTCAAGAGCTGATTTAACATATAGACTAAGAGCCCGTGTCACTATTTTTGGTAGTGATAAGTTTACGCCCATCGAACACTGAAACTTGTATAATCGATGTCGACGATGCTACAGAGATTCTCGCCATACATGATTTCCGGGGCGAAGTTAGGGTAGGGGGCTGACCGATCTGTATACAAAAAGTGAGCAAAATTTGTCGTAAGTTTACGACTGAGAACATTGGGAAAGCAAAGATTTCAGGAAAATGATCCGACGCTCGCTTATTGTCAGTCGCCTACATCGTGGCGTTCACCCGCTACAACCCTCGAAATATGTATAAAAAAAACAACAACAAAGAAAAACCAGTTTACAACTGACAGTGGGGCAGATCTCAACATTAGCATTTTAATGACACAGATTTCGCAGGCCAGTCTTATTCAATGGGGCGGAAGTGCGCTGGGCCCACCTGTTTCGGAAGAATTTCTAAGTTATTTTTTATGATCAGCTTACGACTGACTCCTTCACAATAATGTTCAATTTCAACTGTCCAATTGAAAAATGCAATCAACAGTCATCAAACAAGGGGTGCAAATATTGCCGTTCGGAAAAACAAGTTCATGGAATAGCGCTCTATAAAGCTTGGCTACATTTTTGTCATAAAAATCATATGTTTGTGACTGACAATCAAACATTTAGGTACAACGTAAGTACGTGAATATGAAAACATCTTTCTCAGCTGTTTATTGTATGGATAAAGCTCACTTGGTAGCTAAACCGACAAGTTTCTTGCATTTGCGAACTGTAGGTATAATATGACAATTATTGAAACATCGGCCCTAAATTTTTCAATACAGTAATTTAACGACTGACACTTCAAATCATACCTGGTGTGGACTCTGTTGGATCGATCAATTCACGTGTCAGTCATCTCATGTATCGGTGGAATGTTGTCAGTCAACAAATGCAGCGTCGCGCGAAGCACCCTGATCTGTATATTCAGAGATTACTTGCAATTTCCGAATGTCCGTACCCTCTATGAAATGTTTATGAGTGACAATCATAAATGTAGTTACAACGTGAGCATGTGAATGTGAATATACGTCTCTCAGTTGTTCTTAGTATCATTTCATACTGTCACAAAGCGTACGAGTGAGGAAGAGCTTTCCGGGTGAGATACACTTCTGAGAGTCCCAGAAGCAGGTCAACTGACCAATTTGAGAAGAAGCCGTTTATCGCCAAAGAATTTGAAAATGATAAGTTTTTAAATCATGCACTATGTAATCATGATAAGTATAGATGTATTTTTCGAATGCCTATAATAGTTATTAGTCAAAAGCATAGGTCTCTAGCTGTGATTTTTATTTATATTTTCTGACTACGCATTTCAAGAAAGAATATAGGTATTTCAGTTCATGATTCGTTTTTTTCCAAACCAAATTGGAACTCCAGTACGACCCTGTTGCCGACATCTGAGTTTACCGTCACAAAATAACTATCTGTATCACTGTACTTGATTCTCCACATTAAATTTCCACAGAAATTTAATCGTGTTTTACCATATAGTGTCATAACATATAGAAATGGCAGATTCCTCCCTTCAAAATATAACAATTTGACCCAACTTGCTCATATAAAATGTTGCCAATGAGGGAGATAACTTCCAACGGTTTCGGATATTAATGAAATTATAATCTGGGAAATTTGTGGTATAAATGTACGCTTCAGTTTTTTGTTGTTAGCGCTATTCAGTTGTTATCAATTTTTTTTTCATTCGATTTAATGATGATTTAATCAAGCATTATTTTGGTTTTAGTCGTGCGAGATCGTTTTCGATTCGATTTTACACGAAAGTGATTCGCCCTATCCAAATTGAACAAGAATACATTTTTGTGTAGAATACTGTAGAAATAATCTGCGATCGAAACCTCAAAAAAAATATATGAGAAAAAAAGTTGGGGTTTGACCCACCCCTGAATGGAATCTTGAAAGGAATGTTAATACTTTTCATCCGTGGTAAAAAGGATTATCAACTCTAGGAATTTGATTTTTTTGTAAAGTACCGTTCCGGAGATTTCAGATTAAAACCATCCCGAAAGTTGCACATTCAAATGGCTGTAGCTCACGCCTTTGAATGGCCATAACTCCCTAAGAGACCATTTCTGGACATATGTTTGTGTGTGAACTTTCTCAACTCTTCCTGTAGTTGAAATTTATCTATGTAATTTCAGGACACCCTTTATACATATATACAATGCTTGAAGCGCATTTCCACTGAAATGACGCATGTTTTCAATTTTTATCGGGCCTTTGCCACACTTAGCATGATTATAGGTGACAGTTTCTTGATGAAGGTGGTACAACTAACGTCTTGTGAATTTTTTGAGCATAAACTTATAATATTGAAGTATACCTGAATATTTTTGCACCTGTTCAAGGGCCCAGTTTCTTTTTGCCACGTGGTACGTGACTGACAGTAATAGATTCTCGATTTATGCATAATAGATTACTTGCCCCTAAATTTTGAAATGTAAGCTTATCATAAAAAAATACTAAAAAATTCTTCCGAAACAGGTGGGCCCAGCGCCCTTCCGCCCCATTGAATAAGGCTGGCCTGCGAAATTTGTGTCATTAAAATGCTAATGGTGAGATCTGCCACACTGTCAGTTGTAAACTGGTTTTTCTTCGTTGTTCTTTTTTTTATACATATTTCGAGGGTTGTAGCGGGTGAACGCCACGATGTAGGCGACTGACAATAAGCGAGCGTCGGATCATTTTCCTGAAATCTTTGCTTTCCCAATGTTCTCAGTCGTAAACTTTCGACAAATTTTGCTCACTTTCTTTATACAGATCGGTCAGCCCCCTACCCTAACTTCGCCCCGGAAATCATGTATGGCGAGAATCTCTGTAGCATCGTCGACATCGATAATACAAGTTTCAGTGGTCGATGGGCGTAAACTTATCACTACCAAAAATAGTGACACGGGCTCTTGGTCTAATACAGCTCTAATTGATCCCAACGTCAAGAGACTCTCGCTTGAACTAGAAAATGACATCAGCAGGATGAGTGGAACATTGCGAAATCGCGATCATTACTGGATGTGAGTGATGTTTCTCGTTAGATATGCATTTTTTAGGTTTATTCAGTCGATTTCAATGATAATATAACAGTGACTAGACAAACAGGTGTTAGTCACGGAAACTCAAGTTCAGGAAAACTATCCCATGTACGTTATTTTCATTCTACATATGAATCTGAATACATACAGGATGGCCCAGCGAAAACGAAACAATTCCGAAATTTCATATTTCTTTCGCAATTTTTATTACAAGGATGACATCTTTCGCACATATCCTCAACTTTGTCACTTCAAGCCCCTCGGAGGGGTTATCTCCAACCTTAAAATCTTTAATGGGATCAGGGTGCATGTGATAACGCATTTTGAAGGTCATCGATTTCTGTTTTTGACGCTTCTCAGTTTTTTCAGTTTGATGCTGTAGTTCTCGAGAAAACAAGTTTAGAACAATTATCATCAGCTGAGGATCTAAAGTTACGCTTGTTTCACTTTTATCAATATTTATCATCGTTTAGGTAGTATTGAACTTGAAGTATTCGTTGTTTTGAATATTGTTCTATTATCATATCTGTTGCCGATCCATTTTATCTTTTGAGATAGTCGAGGGACGTAGGGTATAATGTTTGTTATAGGAGTGTAGTTTCTATAGGTTGTATGACTTGACTATACTCCATTCAACGCAAATAATAATAATGATAATAATAATATCATTCATTGACCAAGAGTTTCCCATTTACAGAGCAAAACTAACATACTTGAAAAATTATTACTATTTGATATGAAAAAAATATATGGAAACAATATATAAATGACTTATAGGTACGCACGGGACTGATTTTCAATTTCACATATGCTGCAACAAAAAATATCGATATTAGTAGAGAGCTTGTTCGCAGTACGACACATCAGATTAATTGGAGATTTCAATATTAAGTTAGTTTGTGTCCTTTTGCATAAAGAAATATTGATGTGCCTAGAAGATATTCTTAGAACAAAGATATTTTTTTCTGATAATAGCACAGGAAAATCTAACTTGCCATTCAATAATTTATATAAAAATAAAACAGATGCCTGATTGCTTCGTTTTTCAAAAGCTACAAAGTCGAATCTGCATAGTAGATCAGGGTAATTACAGTTCCTTGGAGGATAGGTTCCGGTGATTCTAAAAGTAAGAAATTAAAAAAAAATTGGACTCTATCAATTGCTGATGTGTATTGATGGTATATGGGATTCCATATAATAGATCCATATTCTAGTTTTGGCCTCAACAGACTGAAATACAGAGAGGTCAATGTTAGCATATTATGAAAATTTGTGCAGTTCCTCACTATAAAACCGTATGCGCGGTAAGCAGAATTAATAATATGATTAATACGGTAGTTGAAGGTCAGTTGATGATCAAAATAGACTCCTAGATTCCTTATATTCTCAGTTCTTTCCAATATTATGTTTTCAATGTGGTAAGGGAATTCTAGTATGTTGAATTTTCGACTGAATGTAACAATTTTGCATTTTGATATATTGAAGTGGAGGCGATTCTCTAGACACCAATTTTGTAAAAATCTCCTTTTGCAGTTTGTTATAATCATCTAAATTATTTATAGATGTATACAGTTCCAAATCTCAGCAAACATCAATCTATTGCAAGTTATCGAGTTGCAAAGATCATTACTGAACAGTAAAAACAATGAGGGACCAAGGTTGGATCCTTGCGGAACTCCGCTGGTTGCTAAATACACATCTGAAGAAAAGCCACGATAATATACGTATTTATTACGTCCGCTAAGGTATGATTCAGAAAGTTGACAATAAATTTTATTGAAACCCATGCAAGAAAGTTTACAAATGAGAAACTTATGACTGACCCTATAGAATGCTTTAGAGAAGTCCGTGTACACCACATCGACTTGCCCTCTACGGTCTAACGATTCTCACAAATATTAATCAAAAATAGCTAAATTACTGATGGTGGATCTAGGATTCATAAAACCATGTTGATGATCAGATATTACATGTCGAGAAGATTGATATATACGAAAAGGAAAAGGTCTTTGCAGTGCGAGTGTTGGAGTAATTCTGATGTTGGGATATGTTATTAGGTTAAGGACCCTGTTGAAAAAACAAGTTTTCAATATTGTGGAGGAGGGAGGGGTGCGCCCGATCCATCATCTTGGATTGAAATGTGTCTTATACAAATTTGAAGAGGATATAATTCCCTAAAATATTTGGAATTTTTCTCATAAGTCTAACAGGTGGCGAGTTACAGCGGACTAAACGTGTACGTTTTTTCAAAAAATCGTCCAACTTAATCTTTTTACGTTAGATTTTGTAAACATGAATTACAATGTATTATTGGGGTTAGCTATTTATATAATTCACAATATAAGTTAGTGCAACAAAAACCCGTGAATTTTTTGGTCCGATGTGGACTTCGTCTGTTATTAATAAATTAATTGCAAATACGGTAAGGTAACGAATAGCTACAGATAATTTCTCGAAATGGAAAAATCGGAACTTTAACATTTTTCTTCAAATATTCACGTATTGTCCACTGTGGATCGCCACCCGTTAGACTTACAAAAAAAAGTGTCAATACAGAAATTGTAGGGAGTTTTGTACTCTTTAAATCTAGATAGACATTTTTGTCATGGAATTAACCGTTGAATTGAATCTAAAAAAAATCGTGCCTTCAATCCAAAATGCGGATCGCGTGAACCCAAGGTCGAAATCTTGGAATCTTGTGTTTTCAGGGTATCCAACTCAGTAACATATTCAAAAATGAGAATTACTTCATCTCTGGCACGGCAAAAACCCCCATTCCCCCATTGACTGAAGTATATGAGGTATGCAACGAATATCATTCGTTCATTTCATTTTTGTCAATATTGATCTCATGAAATTGAACTCTTCATCGATTATGTCTAATGATTCCTATATTATTTTTGTTCTATCATAGAAGTTCATGAACAAATTGTACATCATTCCGTAAAAAATCACTCTCCCCTAAACGTTGCCTTTAATGAAAACGTCTCCAGTTCAAATTGACTCTCAGCTCGCAGGGTGCCGTGACGGTTTTACCGCATAATACTGAAATATATCTGGGGCGGAGACCAAACGGTGCAAAACTCATCAATTCTTTCAGGGCACGGTAGGAATAGGCCATCGGCAGGATAGCGAGTGGAGCATATGAAACATTTCAGACCAGAATGTAGTGAGTAGGAATTTTGTAGAAGAGGCAAGACTTCGTGAAATGATCCTGTGATATGAGAAACCTTCAATCATTGACCATTGTGGAAGTAACGGTTAAGAATAACAGGTTAATTGGTTAAAGAAATTGATAATACAGTATAAAATAAAATAAGGCGAAGAAAAAGAAGCGTATACAACATAAGAAATTTCAGCTCTGAAAATACGAATGTTATTGGAAAAATTGAATCTCCATGTAATATGAATTACAATGATTGCCAACCATTTGCAAGTACTACAAATTTCATCTAGAATTCAATTGTGAAAGTGAAGAGGTTGAGATCAGCGGGATTCTAATCTCTCGACTCGATATGTATCGACCGGTTGTCACTTTTCGACAGTATTCTCGACATAGAGAGTGAAATGATTCTCATCACATGTCGAATAACTAGTCGAGAGTTACGTATGTTTTAGCAGACGACATCTTCCTAATTCCAATAATGAAACATTTGTTATGCCAATCATGTCATTTTAACGTATCATTCGAGTTTGTTTCAGTTGAGCTCTGAGCTCTGAATGAAAAATACTATTATATTAACGGAAATAATAAAATAGATGTTGCCAATTTTCAACGAAATTACACGTCGGCATGAAATTTTACTATTCGGAAATGGTCGACGACGAATTTGGCAAGAATTCAGTGTCGTTGAAATTCCAGAGGTCCGTTTTCAGGAACTATTCAGAATAAACAGAGATTTGTTTGCAGTTTTGTACAATCTTTTGGCACGGTATATTCCAGAAAATAGGTACAGAATCCGAGATGTCAGCCTAGAACAAAAAATTCTGGTAACTTTGCGCTTTTATGCAACTGGTTGCTATCACAGGGCAGTTGGTGAAGATTTCAACCTGGGAGTAAGCCAGACGAGTGTATTATTATTATATCAGTAGGGCTGTTTTTTCCTCTATACTTATCCTGAACTCAAAAAAATAATGTTTGTGTTGTAGATATATACATGAAATCACATACAATCGAAGAGCATATCTGCCCCAACAAAATAAGATTTCCAAAAACAAGAAGGGAAAAAATGAACTCAAGGAAGCTCTCATGGAAAGATTTTATTTTCCGTTTGCATGTGTTCTTCTTTTGGTCGAAATGACGACATTTTTCAAAAACTACCTCAAATACCTAGTCAAAACCTCGCAAAATTGACTTCTCGACAGCTCATTAGATGACGAGTAAAAATGAAATTTGTAGTCGATACTCACTTCTCGATATGAAACATGAAAATCGCAAATTTCATTTTGTCGATATGACAGCTGTCAAGTCGAGAGATGAGAATCCCGCTGCAGTTCTATTTGCGCTACTTTTGGCAGTGGAAAAAAATTAAAATACAGATTTGTGCTATTATTATTATCACTCTTAATTAGCAAATGATGCTCTTCATAGTACGGATCAGTAACTTGTGAAATACAAAATAAGTAATATATAAATAGAGACAAGTCACATTGTAAAAACAAGAAAGAAGAAAAAGAGACCAATTATTGATGACTATCACTGGAAATATATTCAATCCTTTCTTTTTCTCCGAAAGAATTTGATGAATCACAGTTTTTCCTATGACTAAGAAAATTATTGAATGCAATCATGCCAGAACAAAACACAGAGTCATAACCTATATGCTCTCTGTTGATATAAAAATTTTCTATTTTATTTCTAGTGGAGTGTGAATGAATACTACTAGTGTAGGTAGGTTAACTGATCACTCAGATAATTTTGCAGCATATCGTGTTTGATTTTGAATATGAATATCAGCATATTCAGTGTCGGTGAGAGAATGAGGCGAAATTCTTTCTGTTATTTTATAAGGGGCTGGGAGACCAGATCTGGGAGTAGTGATGAACATTGGAAAAATTCAATTGTTGTTATTGAAAAGTATATTCGAATCTGTATCATCCGTTCTGTTCTGGAGTGGTTGGATATCTGCGAGTGAGTATTTTCGAACAATGTAATTCCTGTTTGTGTGTGATCTCAGTAATATTGTTCTGACTACAAGAAGCAAAATATATTCAGCAAACAAAACAAAAAAGCCCTCGTTTTCAAAATGAACCATTAATATGATATTATTCATTCTTTTGCTATACAGAAACATAAAAAATACGTTCGTTCACAGTAGTTTGACGTAGGTTTGATGCCCATCAGTATTGATTTTATCTTGAAATGATTCAAAAAATTTTTATCAATCCTGAACGAACACCTTATTATCAATGAAACTCCCTACTTCATATCATCACACGAACTATGAGGTCTGCTCTTTGAAGGGCTATGCCGGAAGTTTCAAGTAGTGGAGCTCGATTCAATATCTAAAACTCAGATTCACTGCAACTTTTTTCTGGAAATGTTCCTTTTGACCTCTATTCTGTGATACCATACATACTTAGTTCTTGAAATGATCACTTCCCTATTGAAACTGCATCTCATTGCTTATCCATAACGGAATAGTTTTGAAACTACCTCCATATCAACCTATTATCTTGAGGTTCGAAGACCATACGTCCTACTGATGTATATTTTATATTCCGTTCTATTTCGTTCGAGCGAATTCCTAACTATATTGACAAACTGCAACATTCTTATTGCATTTCTGTATTGAGTTTCCATAAAAAACTTCAACAAACTGAATATAGTTCTCTCAGAACCGGGAAAAATAATAAGAATGGGAATTGCCATATGATAAACAACTTCTGCAGAGAAATGTCTTCCGCTGGAAGAAAAATATCATTTCTTAGAATACGAAATAGCGTGAGAGGTGGAAAAGTTTCACATAATTGGGATCGTGCATATATCCACTGCCAATAATGATTGAAAAAGTACGATTCTGTGCGATATAAAGATGAGCTTCGAAAGAGAGAATGCAATGGGTGGAAGTTTTCTTATTACTACTGGTTGTCTTCTTGGATCAGAATTTCTTTAGCAAATGTAAGCTTTAAATGGGAATAGAAAGATAGCCTCTCTTTGGCTAGAAGAAAATGAAACTAATTGACAAATGTCTCAAAACCCAGGTATTCGTAGAAATCATTGCCTAAAATATTCTCGGATGAGTCCATTGACCTATAATTCAATATTCAATCTAATATAATACAATTCTTAGAGTCCGAAGGACGAGTAAATTTATCTGATTCGGTTTGTTTGAATGCTTTTGCTTCAAAATAAAAAAGTTTGAGTGTTTTGAAAATAAAAATTTATCTCATTAAATTTAAAGAACGAGTTGTTTGGAGAGATTTTTTATTGAACAAATCAAAGGAAGAACAATTCCATTCATTAGTATTTCTTTAACGTGGAGAGAAAAGAAGGTAATTTGATTATTAGAAAATGTGCAAAACACAGTTAGGTAATGTTAATGGATCGGGCAGCAGACACACTTGAGGTCTCTTCCAAGTCATTGGTTGATGTTACATTGCTTGATGTTGAGCATGCGGCAGTAGATTCCAAATATCAAACAACAATGTACGCCTTCTACGATCTAGAATTATGATAGTTTGAAGAAAACCTTGCTAATGCTTTCTGACGATACCAAGAGATGGCGCCACACCTCCCATTGTACAAGGTTGATATTTGAAAATTTCATATGAATTGAAAATCGCGCCAGAAGGAAGATAAAATTATTCGATATGATCGTTGTAAGAAGATCTTCATACAACGGTTTCGTCTCAAACCACAAAAAAAACAAATTGAACTCAACAAGAATTAATCGTAAGCCATATTCATTTGACTTCAGGAAACATTAAGTAATTGAATCGGTCAACAAACGGCTACAATTTCGACCACGACGTAAGTCTTTTGCAGTTTGCGATATCTACCATAAACTTAGTTAGGTTCATGAGCTATTAACGTGTCGTTTATTTTATTATTATTCTGACAAAGTGAAAATTGTATGACTATTAATAATTAGGTGACTTTTCATCCATGATAATTCATATTTTAACCTTGTTTATAAGCCAGTTCAATAGAATCGACACGGTAAATCTTATAGTTTTGACAGTTCAAAGTTAAACAACGTTTCATCAAGGAGCAAACAGTTTTATCAGTATGAAACCTGAAACCGTATGATTGGCTGGAATCACCCGCTACTATTGGTGGAAATGCCAAAAATATCACATTTTGACAAGTGGAAAAAATAATCGCTGTTACGATGTCTTTGTTGCCTAGACTTCAACCTCTTCATCAGATTCCGCATTGAAGGATATTATCTGGGTTAAAAGTGTATTTTATCGTTCACTGGTTCATTCAAACTTTTCAGTACATCGAATGATTTGTTTGGTTTATTGAAATTGAACTCAAATTGACAATTCCTCAGTTTCTATTTAAAAATACCATGTACCTGAGAAAGTGATTTTCTGAATTTCTGTGATACCTGATTCAGGTTCTTCATCTTCCGTTTCATATAATGTGTTACTCAATTTTTTTTTTCTTGTTACAGTATACTCAGGATCGAGCTTATTTAAAATTCTGTTTATAATATTGTTAAATCCTTCAACTTTGAAATCAATATTGTTCATCTGACCAATTTGATGAAATTATTCCAGAGTGAGTTGCTGAGTTCACTAAAAAAAACAGAGCCGGAAAAAATTGGTTGAGAAGTTTCGGTGTGTTATTCATGTAGCATATCATTTAACAAAAATAATCTAAAATATTGCTGAAATGGGTCTACTTTTAATTCAGCACCAATTAGAATAATTGATACTTAAATAAATAGCTCCAGCTGACAGTCGGAAATATTTCAGATTATTTTTATTCATTTTCAATAGATATAAAGAAAAATTAAAGTACATTATGGGTCTATCACCTCATGAAAAAGTTCAATCTGAATAACGATACATTTAGACCGAGATAAAAATTTTTTATCGACAATTCATGAAACATCATATCTTCCTAATTTTCCGAGGGAGATAATAATAATAATGAAATGTACCCGAGCGGGTAAACCAACTCTCTGTCACCGAGTTGGAGCCCGCACAGAGAAAAGCTCACATCAACGCTGCAGAGAATGCTAAAATGCTGCAGCTGCATACAGACAAGCCCATGCCTGGAGTCTTCTTCAAGAACATCGAGGACCATGGCTTGCCTGTTGAGCTGACATTTGCCTTCCTCAGGTCAGGTAAGCTGAGGTCGGAGACTGAAGGGTTCATCATGGTGTACCAAGACTGTGTCTTCAACACCCTAGTCTACCTGAGCCGCGTGATGGCTATAGAGGTCCCTGATACTAGATGCAGGACCTGCCGATAGGCGCCCGAGACTATGATGCATTTGCTGTGGTCTTGTGCAGTTCATGCGGTCTCGGCTAATATCCATGGCCATAACGCGGCCTTTTTTTCGGCACACGTATGAAATAGACAGGACACTGGTAATGCCTTAGGCTCCAGGGGATATTGAGTTCATTGTGGAGAATGAAAGGTGTCGATTTTTTGGAAGTTTTCATTCCCCACCCTCATTGTTCGTCATGCTGAAATGTTTTCGATCATTAAGATATCTGGTTGATAGGTGTGTGTGATTTCAGGGAAAGCATAGTATTATAAAATGAATGAGGCATGAACTTTACCCTTCATGACTGAGAAGTCATTTTATTCATTAATGGAAGATGTGTAACATGAGTACGATAACATATTCAAGTAACAAATTCCTGAGACAATTTCGATAAGAAAAGTCTATATGAATGTGTGTCCCTTTCAGAGATGCAGGGTGTTGAAGTTGAATATTTTTGTTCTCTTCTCAAAAATAACTTCATTATTTTTACGAAATCTGGTACCCGGGGTTTTCTTGACGTGGAAAATCATAACTTCGTTTTAGTTTTCATGTAACATCTAGAGGGCGCTGCGTACGCTGCTATTATGCATACCCTACCCTTTTTGACACTAACCTTTTGGTACTTTTCATGAAAAAACCTCATTCCCACACCTGTTCCAAGTAAAATAGGTATACTTCCTCAACAACGCTGGAAGTTTTCGGGATATTTAGAATTTTATATATCGATGCATATCACTTAGCTCAAAGGGCTTTGAATGAAGTTGCTGAGAACATTACAAAAACTGAGTATATGGCCGATCTCGTCAAAATAAACAACTTTTTCCAATTGTCACATTATTGGGGAAAACTAGTGAAATCCAAATTCACCAATTCCTCTTTATTTTCAACAGGTACCAGGCGGCGTATCCGGAAGTATCCAATTCACTTTGCACCAAGTAATATTAACATTCATAATAATTGCTGGGACTGCTGTTTCAGCACTTTGGTCAATATGGGCTTTTACAATGGGGATTGGATTTTTTGACAAGGATTCATCACCTCGATATTGAAATTGTTTTCAATTTCAATTAATAGATGTATTGATTTTAGCCAACTGTTTTAATTACTCACCACCTCACCTCATAAACTGGGTTTATCAATTGAAGAACAAAATTTAGAGTAAAACCCCAATAATTGAAAACTGGTAATAGTGAACAAAAAAATCCAGCTGGGGTCGTGACCAAATGTTAATGAAAAATGCAATAAAATAAATTAAAATGATTCGTTATCGAGAAACAGATTGTTGAAATTTTCAAAAACATGGGGGATAACTTTCCTGATAGATGGGTCAGCCAAGCCGTATGCAAAAACCATATCAGCGATTTCAGCATTCGCAAAGTCGGGAATGTTACCAAAAAATCACTTTATAAACTCCGAACTGTGAATTTGTCAATGAATAGTTGAAAATGTGACAGCGTACTTCTATTTTGATAAACACGCGTTCACAGCCTCATCGATTCTTAATTTACAAGCGGAGAGTGAAAGATACTATATTGAAATCAAATTTTGCTATTCTGATTGAGCAGTTTGATAATGCTCAGTTCAGAATCTATTGCATGTAAAGTTTGATGAAAATAACTGAAATTGCAAAAAAAACCTAAGGCAAAAACCAACCATGTTTCGAAAAAGTTCAATAATCTGTATTTCGAAAACGATTCATTTTCATTTTATGAGAAGTTATTCATTTTCACGAGATCCACCACATACTCAGTTTTGTAATGGTCTCAGCAACTTCACTTAGAGCCCTAGGAGCTAATAAGTAACATAAATCGATATAGAGAATTTTATGGCCGGTTGCACCGCTCCGCTTAGGTTGGACTCAATCTAGGGATAACCTTAAGTTTGGAAATCTGTATGCACCAGTTTTCCTTAGAAGTTAGGTGTCATGTAAATGACAGCAAAACTTAAGTAGCAGATATTCTTCCATTTATTCTTATTGAACCTAGTTTTGAGGACGATTGCAAGTAGAGAATCCAAAAACGAGAGTTGAACAATTATATAATGAAGCTCATATCAGGACTCTGAATATCATAGAGCGTTTAATTGAAGTATGGAAAAGGCGATTTCTAGCTCTAGCCTATGGACTTCGATTAAAATTTGAGATAATACAAGTGTTGATTGCTGCCTTAGCCATACTGCATACTATAATATGTAGAGAACAAAATGGGGAAGATTCTAAAGATCCTAAAGATATACAAAGGTTTGTGGAGGTCATGAACCAGGATGAAGTTCCCAATGTAACTCTGTTAAACGAAAATATTGTTGGTCAAGGTTTTGTGATGAACGTAATTTCTATTTAAGTGCGATAGAAAACAATATAGGCATATGGAAGGGTTTTATTATTCAGTTTGAAATAAAATCTGATATTGCTGGTTGAGAGTTTCAATTTATACAGACCTATTTTATATTTCATAAAAACATTTTATTGAAAATCTAAAACACGTTGTTCTTGCAATTTTTCAGTTGCAACTATCGAATTTTCATTTCCAGTTCTAATTTGTGGTTTTTTAACTCAAACAGTATTTATTTCTTCTCTTTCTGCTTCTATTCTTCGTATGAGGTCTTTGCTTCAAAATCCTCTTGTTTTATCTTTTCCAACGAAGCAAATTCTTCCACTAATTGACTAGCAGGCTACGTCTTTTCAGCCAATGGTTTTGCAACCCTTTATTGATGTACGATCTAAATAGGATGCTGCAGCTTCTTTACAAGTCTTACAGACAATAATACTCATAGAAAACGGAAAATGTCTTTATGAGTAACTTATAGGTGACATAGGTGAAGCAGGTTTTGTACTACTTTCGCAGAAGGTGCGATATCGCTGGACTCAGGTTCGGTGTAGCTTCGTTCGGAATGAATATTTAGCATTGTCTCAGAATCCTTATCAGTATTATGAGTTTTGTTCTTGTTTCCATCAAAGACACTTTCCAATCCAAAAAATGTTTTATGGTTCACAATATTCAAAAGTATTTGGCTATGTCATGCCTTGCGAAGATTTTACTTCCTGGTAAATAACCAACAACTTCATAAAGCATTTTTCATCGGCAAATCTTATCCAAGGGCCTTCTTCATATTTATCATATACTTTCTTTCGAACTCCTCGACTCATTGAGAATTAAATACATCGGTAATTTTCTTCCCGTGTAAAAGCATTAGTTGTAATTTCTGTATTCAACGTCGGCCTATTTCCGCTACCAAAGCCAATCACCGACGTCAATGAGCCCACTTCCCCCAACCGAAAATTTTGCGGAATCCTCTGGTATTCCAACCAGAGGTAGGGATCTTTAACGAGCCCAACATCCATGGACTCGGGACCGACGGCTTTACGTCCCCTCCGAAGGACGGCATATCCTCAATATATATTGTGCTCATTGATATATTGCCTGCGAGCTATGATATGCTATTTTGCTGCAGCTGTACGGGCTTTCGACACGGTATTTCCCTGCATGGTCACCCATCCAAGTACTAACCGCGCTCGGGGTTGCTTCAGATATCGAATGACTGTCAGTCAACCTGAAGAGCTGGGCCAAGCCTCAGAGCATAAGTTTCTTCATTTTCTAAGGCGCTTTTGAAGTTGTCATCATGACAATCTACTAGCAATGCATCGTTGCCAAACTGTTTACATGCGTAGCTAAGATTTCAGTTAATTCTGGTGGTGCACTGATGCTTATTCTACCGTGAACATTAATCTGAGCCGAGCTTTAGCTGAGAAAAACACTCAAGAAAGTTGGTGCAACCGGCCATGAATATCTTGAAAACAATCACTAACAGCTTTGTTGAGGACGTATACCTTGTTTACTTGAAAAAGGAGTGGGAATTGGGTTTTCTCATGAAAAGTACGAAAGGTACCAGGATACTGCCAAAAAAGTCAGAGCAATTTGAAATGAATAATTACAGCGTACGCAGCGCTCTCTAGATGTTACATGAAATTCAATACGAAATTATGATTTCCCACGTCGTAAAAACTCCGGGTGCCTAATTTCGTACAAACAACTTATTTTTGGCAGAAGTTATTTCTAGAAAGCAAAAAAATCTATTTCAACACCCTGTATCTCCGAAACGAAGCCTTTCCGGAGACAAGTTTACATTTTTTCCTTGAAATTGCTTCGGGAATACCTCACTTGAATATTTCAACGTACCCATGTTACACCTTGTATACGTGACGTAAATGAAGAATGCCATTAGCATTGTTATTTTTTCTTATATTAAATTGGACAGAAGGGCTAATCGCATAGTTCACATTCAACCTCACGGAAAAACCTGATAGACATCATCAGTGGACCTCATCAGATTATCTTTCTTTTGTACCCTGCTGTATTTTGCGTCGTTATCCTCGAAAATGTCGGTCATGTCGCACGTTAATGGCACCAGGACATGGCAAACAGTGATGAAGTATGCACGTTAACTTTTTTCATTTGTTGTTTTCGGACGTGAAGTCTGAATTCACCGCCAACTGGATAATGAAGTTGTGCTTTTCTTGTTGCCGGTGTTGTGCATGTGCCGGCTATGAGGAATTCAGCTTATGAGTATGAATATATTAGTGCTGATTATATCTTTATTTACGAAATATTTTTCTAACGAATATTCCAAAACGTTCACCCTCCTAACCTGCATACATGAAATGTTGAAACTCTATGGGCGAGGAGATGGTGAGATGATGAATAAAATAGAAACTCAAAAGATTTTATGGGGTAGACTCTTTGAGAATGATAAAACGATATTTCAAAATCAGAAAAATATCTTGTAGCAGGATATAAAATTTCATTCAGTTAATTCCCTCTACTTTGCGGGATCTTGTCCCGAAGAAATCACATACGATATATAAAATGCACCCAGTGAACACATAACACATATAAATCACGTGAGGAAATACTTCAAACATGGAATATAGAGGTTTCAGAAATGTACTATACTCTGCCAAGCCAAGCAAAGGAGTGATCCAAAATATTATAATGCATTGTGCACGTGATCACTCAAACAAGGCTGCTCGTACTGTGTCGCACTAAGGAACGACTAAAATTTTATTTTTTAAGGTGCAGTTTTTTGGTCTTTTTTGGACTGGGGGGATATATATCAGCAGTTTCTTCAGCCCTTTCAGTACTTGACATTTTGAAAATTTCAAAGTTCAAAGTATCATATATGTACACACCACACTCGTTAAAACCTGTTATAATCAAAACATCAAAGCAATTTCTCTGACATATCTCAAAAATAGGCGACATAATATGTCATCAAATGACACACGTCAGAAATATTTCAATAGCAAATATAGTTTTGTTAGTGCGAACAAAAAGACATGCAAATACTCAGTCTCAATGAATACAGTTCGCTCAGAGGGTCCATCCATCTTTTTTCTCGTCACTTTTTTATGTTTTCTTGTTTTTTAATGCGGTAAAAGCCTACTCTGTGCTATTTACATCTGAGCATTGTGGAAGAGGATGGTTTGATTAGTCTGGATCAGATATGTTGATGACATATTCGCTGTGGTGTATACAAGCATCACCGAAATTGAAAATGCTCTTTCAGCACCAAACAGTAGATGTAAGAGAATAAAATTCACGTACGTTGCCATTTTTGGACGAATTGGTTATAAGACACGAAGAATTTGACATTTACAGAGAAGACGAACACGTTCAGATACATTCCAAATGACTCGAATCATTGTCCACAACATAAAATGGTGGCAATGCAATTCTTTGTCCATAGGTTAATAAGGAGAGTGATAAGGTACGTAGCTGAGGTGAACAGTTTTAACCCAGAGATAGTTGAGAGGATAATTAGACAATGTAAATAAATTTAGGAAAACACTTCGTGAATCTTCTACTTTTCTAAAAGATAAAAGAAATAAAAAGTTTATAGTAATCCCATATGAACAGCAATCTCAAAATGACCAAGCGTGTGCACGACCCAAGACAACTCGATGCATGTGAGAGTCTAGAAGTAGCAAAATCTAAAAACAGCATGAATGGTGACAGGGGACCTATCCCTTTCAGCCCGCTTCTCAATCTATTGTTGAGAAAGTAATCAGAATGAATAAAAATATCGTATGACGGACCAACAAACTATGCAGGTAGTGACTGTACTAGTTCATTATCGAGAAATAATAAGAGTAAGTAGCACTAACCGGACCGGACCGGAAAACTTTAGGCTTTCAACCAATCAACCCTAGTCTTTAGCTTTGCTATAAATTTTCTTCTCCTGAAGATACTAACCTTATTCCAATCTCATCGTGTATTCGAAATGAGTGATCAAAACAGAACTTCTTCAAAATATTCCTGTTCAAAATGTATCGGTTATGTGCATGGAAAAAGGAATATTTCCCAATCGCTTAAACAATCTCCAAATAGTTTCTACTTCAAGATATGAGACAATTTCTGAACATCTTTCAATTAAAAAACCTGATAACGCATTTCTTCAGTGAAGGGCAGCGATTTCAACAAGTTTAGAGCAGAATAACTAAATGAGCATATGTGGTTGTTCTGAGAACACTTCAAAGTAGGTATATATGTTTTTAGAAAGACCAATGATAAAATGTATAATATTTTGTAGATTCTGCTTGGAAACGATTTTCTCCAATGACAGACACTGATAACTGATAACCCACCTGTTTTTTTTGGATTCCACAATACCTTCTCATTTAATAAGTGATATCTTCTGAATTTCAAAAAAGTGTCAGACTATACACTTGAAATTATTGATTCAAGCAATGTTTCAGGATACGTGTTTTTCTGTATTCATACGCAGTTATGTATCATGAATGTTTCACATTGACTGTGGAACGTTCCATACCTTGTAGCGTTTAAATTCTTCCTGACTATTATTTGTTATATTGTTTCAAATCTAGTCATTGAAAAGTACACTATACATAGTTCACTCATAGAACATATCTGTGTATATATAGTTGCCTATCCCTTTATTATAAATTCGTTATGAATTTTTAATCTCGATTTTTCTGGAGTTATATTTTCGGAAAATCCAATAATTTGAATGTTTCATTTTCTATTTCGTTAGTTCATTCATATCTATTTTCTTGGACGTCATTTCATTTTTCGAACGAAAACTCCGCCGATGTTGTCTGTTCTCTTCCTGCTGAACAGAACATTCCGGAGATCTGATTGGTACAACGGAGCGCAGCTCTGTTGAGAAGAGACAAGAAGCCAAGGTGGTTCATTTTTGAGGAGACATATTGGCGGTGCTATATTCTCAAGAAATTCAACAAGATAATTCTTGGATTTGTATTGAATTCAAACAAGGGTAAATAGTTGTCATTCCCGATTAAGCAGAATTATATTTTGACTATTTTATGGATAAGCCCTGAAACTTCTAGCTGTTTTACTCAAGTAACCACGACGTGCTTGATTTTGAAAAGTAACTTCGTACCCTCGAGGAGGTGAGTGTGTGAAAATGGCGTCTCAGAAATTGATAATGTGGTAGTATTGAGCTTCTCTTCTATTTGATATTTCCTTTTTAGGGTTTTAAGATTAGGAGATCAAGGATTCACGAAATCTAAACTTGCATTCTGTGATTGTTCAGCTGTTAGATCGACTACTTTCGCACGCATGGGACTTGTATCTTATATCCTTCCTACTGAAAATTCGATGAAATATCCCCAACGATTTTTCAGTTAGGAATTAACTGAAAAATATATTGCCCACAACGATTGATGAACATCGATAATCTAAATGGTGCAGCTTGGAGAAGAAACCGGACACAGGCCAGACATTATTTATGTTTGGCTTTCTTGAACATTCACATTGAACGTTCTAAATTCCATGATTTCTCATACCCAACATGATATTCATGATTTCGGTGATATATTTATATAGGTTTATATTTTCGTATCACTGATTCCCCTGGTTAGTATTGGCTTATGATTTATTATTTTTTGAGCCGATCCATAGTACTATGAGGAAGCGTTGCCTTTGAGATTCCTTGTGAAATCATTTCTTTGAACTTATTCACCATCCACCAGGTTACTATAATTTCTCACTCATAAATAGTTCATCAGTGCCCTCAGCACAATTTCTTCAAGCCTCCATTAAAACTGGTGTGGTATGTTTTCGTACAGTAATCGAACAGAATAATTGAATATATTCATGTGCATTTTAGTATTTTTTTGTAGAATTACCAATTGACCGAACACCACTCATCATTGAAATTTCCAACTATCTTTCCTAATTATTTTCCCAGCTTCATAAATAGTTGTTACGAAATACTTAACAAAGTTGGGTAGCGTCCTTTTTTCAATTTCAATTTTTATTTTTAACTGCTCTTCAACAGATAGCTGCCGTTCGTATGTGAGCGGGACTATTGATTGGTCAATAGTTCGCGTCACAACTTAGGTCGTTTCTGGTTTCTGTCGTGTTTCAGGAACGTGCCTGAGTCAAAAGATGAAACGTTTCAAATGGAAAATGATCGGTCTCAGAAATATTTCAATCATATATTTTGGTTTACTGGGCAACTTTTTTTACTGGCTGCATAAACACCAAAGCTATTTTGAGTGAATGAAGAATATTGTAATGTTAACCTCTCACTTTCTTGTTTCATCTAGTATGCCACAAGTAGCCAGTGAGCTCCTCCAGTTCTTTCTTCTTGAAAATCATATACCTTTAACCCCGGAAACAGCTTTTCCATTAGAGCTTTTACGCTCAATTATCGGATGCTTAGCAGTCCCATAGTCGAGATAACAGGTGTTTTGAACTTTTAACAGCAATAAATTATGCTCATGTACAATTGAACATCTCGGAGAAACTTCACGAACTTTTCGTCGTTCATAACAGGGTGTATGAAGTCATCTGCGAAACGTGGGAAACTTTAGGGTGACAAGAAAACTTGATAATATGAGTTAATTCGTAAGTTTCAAACCGCCCCCGGGTACCTGCCGACGAGATATTACATTATTGTTACGCGCATACAATTTTGTAGGTACACAAAAGAATTGAGGTTGGCAAATGCACAGAATATTTATTGACATGTCGAGTAGGCAAAATAGAAGGTCGGTGGAATTGTTCGAAAAATATTATATATCGTGTGTACAATAATGAGTTTTTGTTTGATATTGTTATTATTGTCAATACATTCAGTTGAGGACTCAGGGCGATGTCTACCATGAAATAGCCTGATTTTATATCAGTTAATATCAACCCTTGAAAACCTTTGCACATATATATTAGAAATAATTCAATTTCGAAGCGTTGATAATTTTGTTTCGAGGCCGAATAGTAGAGAATCCCAAGTTGAGTCGCCCTTCACCCGTTTGATAACCAGGTGGGAATTATATTTTACCAAATAAAATATGTTTGCGAACGTGTACTAATAGGGTTGCCGTTAAAAAAATAGTCATGTTTATGATTGATTGAAATTGTGAAAAATAATATTTATTTAAAATTTCATTCGCTCTATAGACTTGATCGGTCAAATCAAATCAAGATATACTTTATTGTCTGAAGAATTACATTCTCGTTGACAAAGCATAGGAGGTATAAATAAATGAATATATACATCATTACTTCACAAAGTACGACAAACCAAATTATTACAACATACTCTACACAATACATATACACACACACATATATATATATATATATATATATATATATATATATATATATATATATATATATATATATATATATATATATATACCATATATATATATATATATATATATATATAGATAAAAATAAAAATATGTAGATGAAAATACAGAATAAATTACAAAGTGTTACGTCACATAAAAAGTATATAAAGTAAAATAAAAAATAGCACCCCACATTAAGGTAGGGATCCACATTAAGGTAGGGGTCTGTCAAAGCAAACGTCACGTTCAGTGTAAAATACAACAGTATTAGATATAAATCCATGTCATAATCTAAAAAAATTGCAATAAAAATTCAATTAAAAGGCTGTTGAGAAATACTCTTCAACATCGTGAAAAGCTCTATGAATAAAAATAGCTTTGATTTCACTTCTGAACCTTTTCAAAACCGATAGTTCTCTAATGTTGTTAGGCAGGTGATTATACATTTTGATGCCATTATAAATTATAGAGACTTTCACCAATGTACTAGTTGGCCTAGGTAACTTAATAGAATTGTGATGTCGAGTACAGTGCTGAGAATTTGCTAGATTGAAATTGTGTTCATTTTTGTGTATAAGAGTCAACGTTTCCATAATTAAAAGGGAAACAACTGTTAAAATTCTTTGTTCTCTAAATAAATTTCTGCATGAAACTCTGGGTCTAACTCGGCACATGTATCTTAACGCTCTTTTCTGCAGAACGAAAACGTTTTTGAGTAGATGCTTACTACAAACTCCCCAGAAGGCAATTCCATACCTAAGATGTGATTCAATGAGAGCAAAGTAGCTGGTTCTAGCTGGAGCGTGACCTAGCTCATTGGAAGAAATCCTAAGAGCGTTGCAACCTGATACGATTTTATTACATAGTCTTTCGATATGTTGTCCAAATTTCATTTTGTTATCTATATCAATGCCAAGGAACCTTGTAGAACTTTTGTTATTGATATAGTCATTCGATATATTTAAATCAGGAAGACTGCAACGAAATGTTACAATATTTGTTTTTTTGAAATTGATTACTAGAGAGTTTGCATCACACCATTCTTTAATCGATCGCATATCTTGTTCTAATTTGTCAAATAGTTCTACTTCATATTTATCATGCCACAAGATTGTAGTGTCATCTGCAAATAAAGTTATCTTTGCCTGGATTTCAAGTTTACTGAAGTCATTGATGTAAAGGACGAAGAGCAATGGACCAAGCACCGAGCCCTGTGGTACTCCATGCTCGATGTAACCCATATCTGACTCAGTAATACAACGCACTACTTGTGTTCGATCCTTGAGATAGGATGCAATCCACTCTAGGCTCTTATTTCTGAAGCCATAATAGGGAAGTTTTTGAAGAAGTACATCATGCTTCACACAATCGAACGCCTTGGTGAAGTCGCAAAATACCGCCGCAGCACATTCACCAGCCTTGATCTCCTCATAAACCTTTTCCATAAACGAGAATAAGGCATCATTTTTACCTTTGTTGGGTTAAAACCCAAATTGTTCAGCACATATTATACCATTTGCTATCAGGAAACTTTGTAGTCGTGTTTTTACCAATTTTTCTATTATTTTTGCCAGACTGGGTATCAAAGATATGGGGCGGTGATTTGATGGGTCCTTCATCTCTTCCCTTATTTGAAGGGATCACCATTGATGTTTTCAGAAAGGAGGGAAACACTCCAGTTCTGAAAGAGTGGTTTATTAGCGTGACCAAAGAATTCAGAGCCGATATGGGAAGGTTTTGCAGGATGGTCACTCAAATCTCATCAATGCCGGATGATTTTTTATTATTAATATCACTCATAGTCTCAATGAGTTCTGTTAAATTGCAGTCAGCTAGATAGAACAAATTTTTTGTGTTGCAGTGACGCATATATTCCAAGGGTTGATGAGTTGGGTGAATAGTTTCTGTTAATTTACGTGCAATGCTGCAGTAATATGAATTTAATTCATTGGGATCAATAGATACATTTCTATGAGAATTATTTTTGCCTCTTATAGCTAACTTTCTGATCCCTATTACCTGGTAGCAGCGTACAAACAGAGAATTGATATAAATAATTGCGCTCATCTGCTTGCCTAAAGTCTAGCTGCGTACACAGGTTCTGATTACACGGCTGCGTTTTACAACAAAGGAAAAACGTGGCATACCAATAATGTTTTGCTTCATTTACTGACGAAGCAGACATTTTTCTCAAGGAAAAAAATTTACGTTGTTCGCGGTGGCTATGTATGATATCGAATAGTGCACTAAAGTGAACGATGCAAGATATCACATTTTCCTGGAACATTTTTCTGCAGAAGCCCAGTATACCATGACCATACAGTAGAGACACTTGAATGTCAATTCTTTGCCTCACACCTGAAAGAATTATTCAGTATCAAGATGCATTTTCATAAAGATAATATTTAAACGCAAAATAGCTTCTATTTGAAGTTCTCCAATTTGCAAAAAATATATGAAACATTTGAAGAGCTTCTTTCCTTCAGAACACTAATGGCTATCACCTTTTGATATCCTTCGGAAACCTCAAGAGAGATGATAATTATTTGTCTCTAGCCTTCGAGAAACATCCGCGATAAGCACACACTTTTCCACCTTGGTAGTTAGCCATAATGATTCAAATTACGATATATTAACACACATTGACGCTTATCAATCAGGTTGATTGATAACAGCTCGACATGTCAAACTGCTGAAGTTGGTGTTCTGTGGCGAGTGTCTGTACTATATGGTTATCGCATACTGTGGCAGGAGTAGATAATGAGAAGTAAATGTCATAAATTTTGACTCTAATACCATACCACCATTTTGGGAATCACTTTCTCGGACAGAACGAAACAGTGTTGCAGGCAGAAGTAGTTGCCAATGAACGCTGTGAGGCAGAAGATTAGGAACAGAACCATTGGGACCCTTTTCGATAACCAGGTGTTCAGCTCAAATAAAGTCTTCTCATGAATGGTGGAAATAAGTTTGAGCGCGCTCAGGGATTCACGTATCCCCAATAAGGTTACCCTAGCTGGGATAGCCGGAAATGAAGGCCGTAAAGGCAATGAGAAGGCTGATGCTTAAGCCAGTAACCTGTGGTAGAAGTCCATTGTATCTCAAAGTGGAGTGTAGTAGATTTACGATGCAGAAAAACTCAAAGTCGTCTCCACAATTAGGGGAATTTGGGATGTCCCAAATTCCCCTAATTACAATTCAATCACAATTCCACTACAATATTTTTTCAATGTCTTTTTGAACTTCACCATGTGAATTTCCTATTTTTCATCCCCACAATTCAATGTAAATTCAGCTGATGATGAACCTATGTAGGTTCGAAACATGTACTGAATTACCGTACTGACATCTTTCGAATATTAAATTGTGGAGACGACTTACAGTTTTTCTGCATCGTAAAGCTTAAGCCCGTGATGAGGAGGACCATGATTGGTCCAGAATCTTTCTGTGGGTGAAGCGAAGCAGATGATACCAAGGCATCCATCGTCCCGTGACTGCAGGCCGAATCGAAAAACTGGTACAGGCTCCAATAAATGGTACAGGAAAGAAGTTCATAGAGGAACCATTGGCAGGAATAAGACACCCACTAAGCCACATTCGGAGGGGTGTTAGGGTAGTGGTGGGTCTACTCACTGATAGTCGACCCAAAAAACAAAAGGGCATCATTGGTCTGGTCTGGCAGATGAGATTTAATTCAGGTTCTGCCAGGAAGGAGGATCCGCAGTGCTTCTGCTTCGCAAGAGCGAAGCGTTAGCGGCTAGTCTAAAATGGATGAGATACGCAAAAGAGAAACCCGAGGCTACTTGCTATATGGAGGACAAGGCTATGAAGCCTCAAAGAAATCGAACTATAAAATGAGCTCCAATAACGGTGGAGCATCAAAATGGATCTGTGATGGTCGAAGTAAACTGAGCCAAGGACTACGTCGCCAAATAATCTAATCCAATTTGAATCAATTCGATATAGACTAAACCATTCGAAAAAATCGTGTAAACACAATTCGGAGTGGATGAAGATCTAGGTAACATTTTAAAAATTCTATGAGGGAATGAAAATTGCTCACAATTTCACTCGTCACTATGAGCTTATCTTAGTCACTTCACCAGAAAACATTCAGACCTCCGAAAAGTTAGCTTGATCTGATGTTATTACAATCACAGTGCTGGTTTGAAAACAGTCGAAAGGACAGTCAGTAAACAATTGTAACCGCCTGAATCATATGGAATCGTATTCTGTTGGGGAAAAAGTTCATATTTTTTTTATATGCAGAATCACACGAAAGGGAAGCCCTGTAATGTTCAGAGAACACCTCGTGAATCAAGGGACAGAAGATACGAATTAACATTTACTTAAAAGGGGGAAAGGATTGATAAAAATTCGGAAGAGCCCGTGAAAGTATCTATAGAAGAGAGACAAGTCTCCGACCCTTCTACGATATTCCAATGAATATAGGCGAGTCTGTGAGAGAAGAATCACCAACAAGACTAATTGCCTTTCTCAGAAAAGGATCGAGAAGCCCCAATGAATGTTTTGGTTCCGAACTCCACACATGAGGACTGTATTCCATGACAGGTCGTATCTGAGCCTTGTAGATCATTAGAAGCTGACGAGAAGTGAAGTATTTCTTCGCACGAAATAGAAATCCAAGTTTCAGGGAAGCACTTTTAGCGATCGATCTCACATGGTTTTCCCATGAGAGATTATCACTGATCGTAATTCCTAGCATCGAGATACGTAATTTTGTAGGAATAGTTACTCCTGACATCTGAATATTTGATGATGATAGATCGCCTTCTCTTGAAAAGAGAAATGCCTGGGTTTTCGTAGCATAAAATTACAACAAGTTTATGTTTTCCCATTCTATTATTTTTACCAAGTCGTCGTTAGTTTGATTGATGTGAATGTTCCTTTGAGTTTTGTTCCTCGAGCTGGTATGGGGACTCTGGAAGAGAAACTGTTATGAAGAGTACTGTCGTCTGCAAAACTATGTTTTGAACAAGATGTTTTCTCGAGCAAATCAACGATATAAAGCAGAAACAAAGTGGGCGCCAGAACTGAACCCTCTGGAACACCTGCATTTATTGGGAGAATATCAGATAATACTCCATCAACAGCCACATATACACAACTGAGGAGGCTAACCATAAGAAGGTAGTTTAGAAAGCAGAACCCGTTGCCAAACTTGATCGAACGCTTTTGAAATATCGAGTGCAACAGCTATCGTTTCTCCGAATTTCTCTATTTAATGCCGCCAAATATGAGAAACAAAAGCCAATAAGTCACTGGTTGATCTTTGATGGCGAAATCCGTATTGTCGATCATTATTTATTCCTGATTTCTCTAGATAATTGATGAGCTTCATATTGATTGCTTCTTCCATGACTTTGGAAATGATAGAATGATATCGATATATGTTTCAGTCAAGTTACTATTGAAACTTGTCACACTTATTTCACATTGTGATTTAATATTTTCATGTATTCCTCTGAATCTCAATAACTTTCGTATTAAAATTTAACTTTACGAAATGAATGAAGTCTTTCATAATCATTTCTCTCTTCATCTTGTTTCGTACACGAACTTAAGTGTCATTGAACTCATTTTATACCCCACAACCAACTATTCGACGGAGCGAAAATTTGCTCACAACTTCAACATCCAAGAACGCAGTTCTCCTGAAATTAACCCGTACCTTCACTATCCGAATTGTCTCAATGGGATAATCTTCTGTGTCTTGTAACGAATAGAACCTGATTGCTTTATATTCAGCAACATCGAATTTCAGAGATAATAGTCGCTCCTCTATATGAGTCAAAGACGATTATCCGGCAACGAGGAAACTCCATTAAAGCTTCCTCTTGGAAATAACAAACTTCGCTTTTGACTGGCGCGAATATAAGGAGTTGCTAAAAGCACAGCAAGAGGTGGCATAAGAGGAAACAGAATAACAAAACAGTAACGAGGAGTGGCTTGAAAGAAATATGTTCTGAAACTAGACAAATATGAATTCGTCTACACAACAATATCGTGCATAATAGTCAATTTTGTCTCAAAGTCATAATCGAAGGAAACAATTCATATGTTCAAAGGCCTACGGCCTTTGAAATTGTAAGTTAACCGAGGCGAATAAACTATCCGAGACAGTTGAGACCGAGTATTGAGAACTTCTCATCATTTGTTTAAACATTTTGATATTTGAAGAAACGATTGAGAATCGGAATTGAAATTCCTATGCCGTGAGCTATACGTCTAGCTTCTCACTATCGCTATAAGCTTGTTGAAATTTGTCGAAATTATTCAATATTCCATTAATGAAATAAATTGGTGTGAATCAAATGTCCTCAGTGGGCAATCGAGTAGTATTTAAAAAATTAAATAGAACTGCCACACTCTCTAGCTGACCACAATCTTCCCGAAAAGTAGATAGCGATAGTTTATCATGCCGAATGCATGAAATTGAAGCCCCTGTCATGCAAAAAATGCACTTGCTTTGTCATTCCGAGAGCTGATTACTTCACGTGTTCGAAACAAGTGGTGAAAATAGAGATGTATTAGTGTCTGTCTGTCTGCATTCAGACAAAATAAGAATTCAAGAAAATTGAAAATCTGCCCTTCTACACTTGTATAGATTCAATATTAATTTCTATTCTTCAGATTGTGGTTAAGAACCCAAAACAGCTAGAAGAAAAATTCCTTCCACAACAAAATAATGTGTCCCAGACAATACTAAGAAAAATAAACTTTCTCAGGCGGGATTCAAATCAACATTTTCCACCAACTGAATGGATGCTCTTACCATTGGGCTACCGAGGATATTGAGTTCTCCATTTTTTTATGCAGATTCACACGAAAGGGAAGCCCTGTAATGTTCAGAAAACACCGCGTGAATCAAGGGACATGAGATACGAATCAACATTAACTTTGAATTTATGAAGTTTGTAAGCCTCAGGAAAAACCTTTTCTGGCAAGGAGTTCCAAAGCTCAGCTGTTCTATTGACAAAAGATCCATGGCATATTCGGAAGTTATTTCTCTCTAATTCCAGTGTTTGTTCCTATTATTCAATCTAGAACCTTCGCCTGTAAAAAAAATATTTTTCTTGGATACTAATTTGTCTGAATGCTGCTAACATTAATAAAGTGTTGAAATTTATCGATTGATTAGTAAAATCGTTTTCTGCCACGATGACTAACAATAAAACCTTACTTGGAACTGGTGTTAAATCCTAAAGTGCCAGCTTGGGTACAACTCTTATCTCCAGTGTGAAAAAAGATTAATAGTGGTATAAGCTGAAATATTTTTTTATTATGGAAACATGTGGAAGACCGACATCATTTTCATGTTGTTGGAACCTCGTGTCATCAATTTGCTATATTCATTCCATTTTCTTTTCGCAATCCATCATACCTGTATTGTTAGAATCATCGTACATTGTATAAAAAAAGAATATCTCAACTATGTATGTTGAAGTTTACCACTTATAGTTACCCCACTGTTTGAGAAAAAATGTGGAATTCTCCATCGTTTTAAGGTGAATGAATGTATCTCACCTATATATTTATTAACAGATTCGCATGGATGACTCGACGGATACAGTATTCCCACCCGTTTGTTGTGAATTTGGAGACCTGTCGAACCTCTTTTCGCTAGCTGATCTTTAGAACTCCTTGCCGAAAGAAGTTTCTCCTGAAGCTTACAAACTTCAAAAATTCAAAGTGAATGTTAATTTGTATCTCCTGTCCCTTGATTCGCGCGGTGTTCTTTGAACATTACAGGGATTCCCTTTCGTGTGGATCTGCTTATAAAAGAAAAGAAAAACCATGCGATGTTCAAAGAGCACCACGTGTACCAAGGGACAAAATGTACGAATTCACGTTAACTTAGAATTTTTTAGGTTTGTAAGTCTTAGGAAAAACCTCTTCCAAAGCTCAGCTGTTCTATTGAGAAAAGGTACCTGAGCAAGATAGGTTCAACAGGTCTCCAATGGCAATAGATCGGCTTTCTTTGAGAAAAGACATGCCCTGGTTTCCCAAGAATTGATTTCTAACAAGTTGATGTTACCCCATTCTACTATTTTCGCCAAGTCATCGTTAATACTATTGACAGTAATGCCTCCGTGTATTTTTTTTCGTGCTGTTATGGGGACTCTAAAAGGGAAACAACAATAAAGTACGTATAGTTCTTCAAAATTCATCGGGTGTAGAGAAAATAGCATTGATCGTTGCATGATATACTATTACTTACGACTAATACATATTGTACGTAGTATACTTATGGTTTCTGCAGTATAATGCCATATATCATTTCCATACGGTTCAATGG
This sequence comes from Zygogramma bicolorata, assembly GCA_032362365.1. Classification (NCBI taxonomy): domain Eukaryota; kingdom Metazoa; phylum Arthropoda; class Insecta; order Coleoptera; family Chrysomelidae; genus Zygogramma; species Zygogramma bicolorata. The sequence goes on from JAVJAQ010000691.1 coordinate 356,703, forward strand.
CGGGGGATTATTATTCTTTATTCCTTCTTGTAGTCCTATCACAAAATTTCTCGAATTGAATCTTATAATAAATGAATTAGTCGTGAATAAAGTAGAGTATACTACTCGCAATAATTATTAATCTCTCATACGTATCATTATTGACTCGTGCTATAACATAATATTATTCGAGAAATCTAAGTAGATATTTTCGAGCCACCGATTCTTTTACCACTGTGGTTTCAGTTATGTTTCCATAGGTTGCACAAGTTCATTAGTTCCTGTGGAATCATTTTTATTCACGGTGTTTTTCTATCGATTAGATTAGAAACCAATGGGTTCTCGTGCCTTGACGTTGGTATCATTTGATTTGATCTATCCCTGTCCATGGGCATTATTTTCAAGCCCCTAAAAACCATCGGCTCCAGCCAGCAACTCTGGTATTAATATTAGTTTGCATTCGATATACAGGAACAATACCGATGGACGAACTATAATAATGGAAGCGTACCATCATTAAAATCGGACGTGCTTGAATTCAACCGCTGTCGATCCCAAATAAACATAATCTGCTGTTCATTGATTCAAATATATGGCCCAGGCGACCTGATGCCTGTTCAATATACTGGGTGAATTTGAGAATGATAGGTTTGCCCCTCTTTCGGAGCAACGAAAAAAAGATGAAAATTAGGATCAGTACAAAAAATATCGATATCTCAGAGTTTGGTTAGTTATTGAGTGGAGGGATGTGACATGCTACTCTGATCAGAATCAATAAACAGGGTATTATTCAAGTACGTGGCCGAACATATAGGGATTTGTTTATATGCGGACTCACACGAAAGAGAAGCCCTGTAATGTTCAAAGAACACCGCGTGGATCAAGGGACAGGAGATACGAATTAACATTCACTTTGAATTATTGAATTTTGTAGGCCTCAGGAAAAACCTCTCTCGGCAAGGAGTTCCAAAGATAAGGTGTTCTAATAATAAAAGATCCCTGAGCAAGAGAGGTTCAACAGGTTTCCAAATTCACAACAAGGGGGTGGGAATTCTGTACTCGTCGAGTCGGTGTAGATATTGCCAAGGGTGGAACGATTGATAAAAATTCAGAAGAGTACTGACCGTGAGAATATCTATAAAAGAGAGACAAGTCTCTTACCCATCTATGACACTCCAATGAAGTGAGTGAGTCTGTGATTGCCTCTCCCTGTATAGATTTGAGAATGATTCGGTGCCGAACTCCAAAGATGAGAACTAGATTCCAAGACAAATCGTAAAAGTGAAGTATTTCTTCGCACGAAATAGAAATCCAAGTTTCTGGAAAAACCTCTAGCTATCGATCTCACATGGTTTTCCCATAAGATTATTAACTGTTCTTAATTCCTAACATCGAGATACTTGACTTTGTAGGAATAGTAACTTCTGACATCTGAATACTAGATGATGATAGATCGGCTTTCCTTGAGAAGAGACATGCCTGGGCATGCATTAAATACCACTAAGTTCATGTTACCCCAAGTCATCGATAATTTTATTGACGTGATTGTTTTTAGAAATTCTTGTTTCTCGAGATGGTATGGGGACTCCGGAAGAAAAAGTAGTATAAAGAGTACTGTCGCCCGCAATACTGTGTACTGAATAAGATGTTTTCCCGAGCAAATCATTGATATAAAGCAGAAACAAAGTGGGCTCCAGAACTGAATCCTGTGGAACACCTGCATTCATTGGGAGAATATCAGATGATACTACATGAAGAACCATATACAGAGGCCTATCAGACAGGAAACTCTTCAACAAATCATACAACTGGGGAGGCAAACCATAAGAAGGCAGTTGAGAAATGAGACCTCGATGTCATACTCGATCAAACGCTATTGAAATATCGTTTCTCTGAATTTTTTGATTGAATGCTGCCAAATATGAGAAATATAAGCCAATAAGTCACTGGTTGATCTATGGTGGCGAAATCCGTATTGTCAATCATAAATTATTCCTGATTTCTCTAGATATTTGATAAGCTTCATATAGATTGCTTTTTCTGTGACTTTCAAAATGATAGGAAGCATTGCAATTCATTCAAAATTGCAAGATAAAGTTTTCTTCCATTTCTCAGGAACTGGCTGAACTATTGCTGTCCTCCAGGACTTAGGAAAAAACCCCATGTTATATGAAAGCTTCATTGCTGCGCAAAGTGCTGGTGTCAATTCGGGGGCCCATGCTTTCAGTACAATTGCTGGGATTCGATCAGATCCGCAAGCCTTATTTGTCTTCAGATCCATTGAAATATTTCTTATATTTTGTTGGTGAAAAATTGAAAAATTTGGAAAAAATCAAAGTTCATATAAACAGAGGTCTCTATTTACAAAAACATAGGTTCATATGTAGGGGAATGAGCTAGGTATGAAAAGTGGTAGTATAAGTTTTCCGATTCAAAAAAAACTCAAAAAATCAGTGGCGCACATTCTTTTGGTAGAAAGTATTAAGGTGCCTTCCGAGACCCCACTTCACATGATCTCAATCTAGCTGGTGGTAAATTAGCTCCTCACTACTCCAAATAACACTACCAAATTTCAACAATTTGGCTGAAGTTTCGTTGAGATATTCAGATCTATTTCTTTACAAATGTTGACACCTTAGGAACACGAAGCATTACCGGACCTATATTTATATGGATTTTTCGTCTCAGAATCACGCAAGTAATCATCCAATTGTTCGGCCACGTACTTGAATAACACACTGTATGTATGGAAGTTACGGACCAAAAAACACTTGTTGTCTACTTCACGATGCAAATATCTCAATATCAGCGAGACGAAGACCATATACGCGCCCACCACTTCTGTCATATATATATATATATATATATATATATATATATATATATATATATATATATATATATATATATATATTTTCTGAGTATTTTCCATATTAGAGAATATTTTCTCATTTCATCAAAGGATTATATACATGCTGTAAATAATATTTCCTGAAAGTGCTCTTGACGAACCTTTGGGGTATTATGTAAGTAATTCTCGAAGATTTTTTTAAACACAGATTCACATGAAAGGGATGCCCTGTAAATTTCGAAGAACATCGCATGAATAAATGAATTTTTGAAGTTCAGGTGGAATGTAGAATTGGATGTTTTCACGGATCTTTTTTTATGTGAGATAGATTATTCCGGGCTTGGGGGTGGCAAACTGCGATAGTCTTCAGGGAAATAATGAGTATATCTTCATCTCGATCTTCATATATTCTCAAACGACGAATTTTGGGGAAATCATTAACAATTTATAACTATCATCTATCATTCCATTCCATATTCTATTACAGGATTCCAGCGTACGACACTGTGAAATTGTTAAATAATTTGTTTTTACTGTATACAATGTCGTGAGCTGAATTTTGTAATATATCGTCTCGCTCTCATAATTTTGATAGTATGTTAATAATATTAGTAGGTGTGTTGACATTTCAGAATGTTTTATTGAATGTCGTCTCATTAATTGTCAGTGAATATAGCAAATGTACCATATTTATTATAGAATCATTCAAGCATACAGAGGTTTGTAATGAACAATATTTCAAACTGTCACGACGAAGATAGTAACCGAATAGCTAGTTCGAAAAGTGGTACCTATAGAAAAAAATCAATTCGAAACATTTATGTAAACTATACATAATTGTACAGAACTGAATATGTATTTGAAAAAAATTTAGTAACCCTTCATATTAATCTTTGTTCAAGTTATAATTGCTTGACTTTGTATATCATGATGAGATTGATTCGAATTTATATAAAAAAGCTTGTTGTTACTATCATTGAAAAAAATATATGAACGTCAAGATTTTCAAGAAAAGTTACGTTTGTTTCATTCACAAAATGGAAGAAAGAGAACATCTTAAACAGCTACCCCCTGCCTATATGGTAACGATGAATACTGGGTGACATAAAAATCACTTTTTCTTGCTCACTTCATATACCATGCGTATGCATATTTCTATGCATTTGATTCAATATATGCTTAGTTTACAAATTGAGCAAGAAAAAGTGAGTTATTTGTAACCGGTGCCCATCGTTGCCATATAGGCCGGGAATTTGCTGATTCATATATACTCTCTATTCCTTTTTGGGAATGAATCAAACGACTTTGAATGATATACACGTACCAATCAAAAGAGTCTTTATGAAAATTTTTGGAATTTACTTCTTTCATTGAAGTTGTATTTTCTATTTTTTGATGTCGAGAAAAAGAGAGCCAAAAAATATTTTATCAAACTTCATTCTTCCCAAAAATATATAATGATATATCATCTGCGTAAGCATAAAACAAGGGATATGAAATTTCTTCATCTATATTATTTACATATAGAATGAGGGGAAATGGTCCCAGAATAGAAACATGTGGCACTTCAGCCTAAACAAATTAAGGATGTGCAAACCGAATTCGAGAGACACGCATTGAATTCGAAGGAAGTGAACGAATTTCTCCTAAGACGGCAATTTTCCAGAATATTGAATTTTTTTTATTATCAGGGGTAATATAATAAGTGGTATGATTATTACCGATAATTTTTTGGAATATTAATGAATTGCAATCCCAAAGCTTGCATTGGGATTGCCAATGAATTGATATTCCAAAAAGTTATAGGTTATTAATCATACCACGAATTATATTTAGGACGACAATATAACCCCTGTTTAAGCAAAAATTGTTGAATTGCCTGGTAATTGATTCTTTATTTCTGGCCGTATTCAAGGGAATACTCTTTTCCACTGCTTCATCTATGATACCAATCGCCATTTGTCCCCAACGATCGCTCATATTGATTAAGAAATATAATTAATCAAAACACATAGATTTGACGTTTATAATTTAAATCATTATTTTCACTTGACAGCTAGTAAAACAAAAACTAAGCAGGTTTATCACCGTGAAAATACAGCGACAAGATATATTTTCACTGTAATTCGGATTCTATTGGCTGAATTTCAAAATTTGAAATAGACTGATTGGTTGTTAAGCAAGGAGATATATTGTCGTTGCAGTCAAATGCCCCGCTCAAATAATATTGAATCGCAGCAGGACACTTTCCTGCGCTAATAAAATTCACGAAGTCATCATATACACTCAGTAAGGCAGTTCGGGATGAGTTTTCATTTCTTCCCTTACTTTTCTTGATATTGTAACGAAATGTGCTGGCGCCGGCCCTGCCGGCTATGAATGCGAATTGGTGCCGCAGTTCCAGGAATTATACCGGCGTGATCGCGGCTCACCTAGATTATTCGATTGTCTAGATTCGTCTGTATGATTCTTTACTATATGAGCGCCTATAAAAGCGGGAACCGCTCACGTCGACGGCAGAATTTTCAGTACAGAGAGTTTAGTGCCGAGCATTGGAAAGTTATCAGAGCGATTTAAATGATTGTGTTGTATTGTATTGTTAAAGAGAGTTATAATAAAAGAAGTTTAGTGTTGTTTGGTGTTTTAATCGACGAACCCAAGGATAAATCGTAACAGTGGTGTCAGAAGTGGGATTTTCCAAGGGATATATCGTAACAATATCAATATTCTATGTGAATTTATAAAATCCATTAATCGTTCTGAAAAAGCACACTTGAAAACCTTGAAGATGCTCTGGGAATATTCTGTTGCAGATATTTTTTAATTATTATGACTAGGAGTTACTTACTTTTCGTACCAGTTAGGAACGAGAGGTTTACTAAATATGTAATGGGTTCAATGATGATGTGAATTTTTTTCGTAATGAAAACAGATATTTCATCAATTCTGTATGATCTGCTTTTTTTCATTTTTCTTGTTAATTCAGTCACAATAACAGTAAGATCTGAAATGGTTTGTTCTCTGTTTTTGATTACGTTATTTAATATTATTTTTGCTTATGCTTGAGAGTTCCAATATGCCACAACACAGAGTTCCAGGGTTATTAAAGTCTCCACAGTTCGAATTGACTTTGCATACAAGACTGAAGTTGATGGCGATTCAAATGAAAATTATTTGTTACAACTTCGAAAGGTTGTGGAATGATACGTCCCTTTGGTGTTGTAGTGACAACACGAGGAAGTTTTCTTGCTGTGTTATACAACATCTATCCTTCAATGTCACGGAACATTTTAATTTTCTGCAGAAAGTGTTGCTGAAAATGTAAACGTGGACGTTGTTGAGAACAATAGTTCAATCAGCTCGTTTCAAGTTTGATGAATTGAAAAAATATTTTTTTTATTACAAAACTGTAGATCTACATTCTCAACAGCGGTGTCCACCAAGGGCGATATAATAATAAATGTATTGTGTAAACCTTAATATAAATTGCACCTTCATTAATATTCTGTAATACCGTTTTCAAGACGTTTTCATCATAATCAAACTTTCATATGGAGAATTCGATGACATTTCACCGTGCTAGTATTCCATTTCGAATTGCTTATAATTCGAAAAGTTTTTATTGCCAGCTCATATATAGCTTATGGAAATACCGGTATGCTCCTATACTCTGAACCGATAAAGGTAATTCCTTTGTTTCTAATCCCCATCAGACCACAAACAATTCGTGAGTAGATTCCGAGGGTAATTTTCCAAATGGATGTATCAAATCGCGATTATTTTTATTTATATCTGCTGTATTTCGATTTCTGTTATGAAATACGTTACGATCTCAGACTCGGAGAATATTGGCAGTTTGAGGTTTGTTTAGTAGCTGGGCTTACCTCGTGAATGTTTTATTACTGGGAAATAGTTGTTCGCGTGGAAAATGATTTATTTCTATGGAATGTTAGTGGAATTCAGACAATTCAGAACTCAAGAAAAATAAACTTCTTCAGACGAAGGTTCTCGATTGAATAATAACAACTTAACAGAATTTGGGAAGGATAAATTCCGAATATGGAATGAAAAACTCAGTATTTTCGGTATACGTACTTTCTGTCTTAGAATTACTCAAAGATTCACTCCGGGTTTGGCCATGTATTTGTGTTTAATCGAAAACAGTTAATCTTAAAATTGGAAAGATGAGTTCCGTGTTATGTTATTTGTTCAATCATAAATTAAAATCTCGTTATTTCATGCCAATGCAAGCAAACCTCGGTTTTTATGAGTTACTAGTTTCATTTTGTTGTACCAAAGACATGCAATGAAGTGGTTTGAATATTTTTTCGAAAAAAACGATTAATATACAGGGAAAAAAATCAAGTTAAAAGAGTTGTAGTTGTCAGTAGTTCAATGCAAAAAAAAATCGTGGATCTACACAATTGTGTTAGGAATAAAAGCCACAACGACGAGGTGCTAAAAAATACAGTACAAATTCACGAACCGGTAAACAAAGGATTTGAAACAAAAATTTGTTGATTCTGGTTTTCGGGCAATTGAATATACTCATGAGATCAGGTAAAATTTCACGGTATAAATGAGTCGTTACCTAACAAATATCAAATACGTAATGAACGATAATGAATAAAAACAATAATTCATTTAAGAACCATAATCAAATGGTTACCTGTAAGTAAAAAAGAAGAGAACAAAGAAATTAATTATAAAGAGAATTTTTGATTTATTGATAATTCAGGATTATCCAGTAATTTTTGATTTTCAATGACATAATGTGAGGTACGTTGGTTACCTCTGCTACTTGGAATGAGTTTCAATGTTGGTATATATATTGCAGGTCAAAATATACGAAGAAACGCCTTTCAAAATATTCAATTCAGCAAGCAACATCCTACATGAATCTTGATTTTTTCAAAATAGTTCGAGAAATATGTTTCTACACAGTACACAAGTAGTTTACGAATATTACTGCAGTTTCCAAAGCACGAAACCATGAATGCGTGTGAAGTGAACCTAGTGGTAGTAATACCTGCTTTATTTATACAAAGCTATGTTGATTTCAAATAATGAAGCGATGCCTCGATAATTTATCCATTTGAGAACTTCAAGTCAGCTGAGAGTTAGCAGGGATACCCACAAATTATGTAACTTCTATCTGCTCCATAGTATCACCAGTTGGTTCAACTTGTGAGCTCTAATTGATGCTATGTATTTTTAGCATTATTCAAAATTAGACATTTTCCTAGCAATGATTTCGCATATTCAATACAGGTTCATTGGTTTCAATTCAAAGATTTTGAAGATATTTTCCACTGGCTGTGAAGGTATCAGCGAACTCCCTATTACTTCATGCAGGAATATCATGAACAAAAAAAGTAGTAATTTAATAACACTCAGGATCATGAATGCCACTAGACACTTCACAAAACCGCGTACTATATAGTAGCATAACACTTCTCAAGAATCTAATGTGTGGTGATCAAAGTGTTAGGGATTTATAAATTATCTAGCAAAAATCACGAAAAGGGTTTTTTGCAAATCGCTAGGAAATTTTGACAAGCCAAAAAAAAAATTCTCGTAAAGAAAAATAAAGGTTTCTATACTGAAAGGAAATGATATTTTTCTCCGATTGACAGCATATATTAATTTTATGGACATATCAATCAGCAAAGTATTACTTTTCCTAAATGAAGATAAAGATAATTTTCACGTCCAGATGAGTTCTGTTTAGTTGTTTTCACGAGCGGTTGGAACAGAAATACACTACTCAGTGTTAACAAGTTCCTCAGAAAGGATGTTTTTTTCAAGTGATGAGACACCATCAAGTTTGTGACGTTATTATAAAATTCCGAATATTCCAGTCTTATCCGACACACTGAAGAAGTGCATGAGCACAGACAATTCAAAAATTTCTGTTCACAACACTAAAACTCAACGCAATTATGTGTATTCCAAATTGAAAGATGAAACACCATTGATGGATAATGTTAACGTGGTTTATCGTATACCCTGTACAGAATGTGATAAGGTATATATAGGCCAAACAAAACAGTATATCAAAAATAGACTCCAACAACATAAAAATGGTTGCTCAGACACAAATAGAAAAAAATCCAATAAAACAGCGCTGAGTACTCATTATTTTTAATTGAACCATAAGTTTGATTTCAATACAACAAAGATTATAGATGAAGAAAATGTTTTCTCAAAAAAATTATTCTTAGAGATGGCTCATATTGCCACCGAAGATAAGTGCGTTAATTTTAAAACGGATTATAACAACTTAAACAATATTTATAGAAACATCTTGACCAACTCTTAGGTAAAAGCGGCTTAACGATATTAAAAAAAAAAATGATCCGTCATCCCCAAATATCCACATCAGCTATGGGAGAGTAGAAATAATAATTCACTGACATTTGAAGAATAAACATATCTTATCAATTCAGTTCGTATTTGATTTTCGATGTACCGTTCCATATGTCTTTCAGTGATTATATTCACCGTTTTACACCATATTCTTTTAAATGTACATTTTTTCGTAATTTTAACGCAAAATTATCGTTTTCATATTTACTGACAACCACTTTTTGAAACAATTGGGTAAGTACACTTACTATAGGTGGTATTGCACGGAAGTTTGTCTTATTATGCTTTATGCATGTATAAATGTACAATTTTTTTCATCTTTGTAGCCCTGAGGAAGGCTCGTGAAAACAATCATACATTACTTTTCCAGTCTAGGCAGCGAAGTAACGACTTTTCTGCCTAGGCAGCAGAAATAATACTTGCTGGTTGATATGTTGTAACGAAAATAAAATTTTTCGTTACATTGTTATTGATCAGTGCGATTATTGTGTTATCATTCAGCACTACACTCCATTTCTGACCGTAAGTATAGTTCTTCTGCCACAAATTAGTACCAAGATCTTTTCCTTTAGTCCGCATGCGCTGTAGATTCCGGCTTCATATTTCGGATCGCGAGTGTATGTACCACGGAACCTTGAACTCGGGAGGAAGGAAGCGAATTGTCAGTTGTCGAGGAGTCTTTTCCGATCTCTCAGAGAGAGAACTTTTGTAAGCGCTGAGCGATAAGAAAGAATTTCAGACTATCATTTATCTTATTTAAATTAATCGAATCATCTTCCCATTATTAATTTTACACGGAGGTTATTATAGTGTGTTTCATTCCTGTTCAGTGAAATAGTATATTTTTGAGAATTTATGAGAAGTTGTGAGTTTTGAGGTTAAAGGCCGTGTGTGAATCTAATAATCGGAAGTTTCCTTTCCCGAACAGATTCGTTGGAATGTTGTTTTAATTGAGTAGTGATATTCCACCGAATTTTTGCATTTGTTCTTTGGATTCTGCGTTTTCATACATTTTCAGGTTTTCATCCTCATCTGCCAGGAGGAATCAGAAGTTGGTCCCAGGAACAATCTAACCAGGATAATCTGTCTCTGTAGAACTGTCTGCAGTTTTCCATCGGCCTGAAGGATAAGGTGAGTAGAAATTCTTTTTGCTATATTTTTTGTGTTTCATTTATTCTGAGAATATTCTACTCATCTCATCTCAGGGTTGTTCCTGGTATTGAGATCATCCTGTATTGTGTCTTTTCAGAAGAGAAATATCTGTCAGTTGGAATATTAAGAATATTAAGGAATTTGTGGTCCTTCCAAAATTTGAAAATTTCCCCATAAGACAGATATTTCTTAAGTTATTTATGAAAACGCCGAATTCTTGGGAAGCCTTCTTGTGTCTGAATTCTTCTAATCGCTGGGCGATTAATATCTACCTTCAGTGGATGTATGAGGAAAAGTTTATACAATATATTTTGTGTAGAAATCATTAGAGCTTTGGTATCTATTGAAAATTTACTAGTTTCTAACTCCGAAGATTTGATTCCTATATTTGTTTATAGTTGTACTCATAAATATCTGTGCTAAGAATTTATAAAATTCTTCATTCTGAAAAATTAAATTCAATATCTGGATAGAAAGGCATCTGTACTTTTTCGGTACACCCAAGAAGGAGGTACTTGAATTTTGAATCGTAACTCCTGCTCATTTGTTCGATTTCCTTTCACGCTCAACACCTGGCATCTGGAATTGGAGTTCAAGGAAACAAGGGGGACTCACCTTACTCCTGTCATCGAAACAAGGGAGCCCCACTTTCCCAGCCAGAACACGGTCTCTAGAGATTCATTAGCTGCCTCCGTAATAAGGGAGACTCACCTTACTCCTGTCAACGAAACAAGGGAGCCTCACCTTCATAGTCAGGACTAAGAGCCAGAAGATCAGGAGTTACCAATCGATAAAAAGCCCTCCATAGTACCGCTATTGTGCCTATCCAGGTTGTCAGGTATCCATTAAAGGACTAAAATTTTTTATTTGATTTTTATTGCTTCCCTTCATAGTTGCAACCCTATAAATACGAAGCAGTAGATAATTATATGGATGGTCTATTGATTAATGATAAATATTATTCAGATATTAAGTATAAATATTACTAATATAAATATTACTAAGATTATTATAATTAACTGCTGCTTCTGGCGCCCTTCTCTGTGATCAGTAGAAGTCCAGATTACTCAGAATTAACTCCTTAAATTTGAAATAGTAATTCTGAGGAAAACCCTTACTCACACCCTGTTGCTCTAAAAATAACAATTGAAAAGTAATTTTGTTATAAGTGGCGCTAGCCAACGTGGGGCTTTTCTTTTGAAATCTTGGACTTGTGATCTGTGAATTCTACTGACCTCAGAAGTTGCAACTGTAAGGAGCAAATTTCTGTGAATTTTGCTAGTAGTTCTATTTTTGGAATATTTTTATCTTTTACCCTGAATAGTGCCTTTTGGTGAAATTTCTTGAGAGCATTTTTATGATGGATCCTCACGATTTGAAGGTTACCGAATTAAATTATGAGTTAAAAATTCGCAGTGTTGAACCGACTGGGGATGTTAATAAAAAGAGGAAAATTTTAAGGGGTATTTTGAGCCAAGAAAGTGCTAATCGTAGTTTTTCTGAAATTAGGATTAGTCCTTATGAACATGATAATGAAGTCACTGAAATCAAAGAAACTTTAGCTGATTTGAAACAACTTGTAGCAAATTTTACTGGTGGTAGATCAGACCCAGTTGTAAAAAGACTCAACTCACGCTTGACTCATTTATCGGGGAGAATTCAAAAATTGAGAACTGAAGATCAGGCTGAAGAAGCTACTAAAAAGGATTTGCATTTACAACTCTTAGAGTTGGAGGGAGATTTTGCGTTAAAATTAGATTCTATAGTACCTTTAGCTTCTTCTTCACCTTCCTCATTAGAGCCTCCTACAGTACCTTTTCAGGCTCCAAAGTATGTCGCACCGTACAAATGGAACATTCATTTTACGGGTTCAAATCGGGAAGATTCTGTTCATTCTTTTTTGGAGAAAGTGGATTTGTTGAGACAGGCCAGAAACGTTTCTAAGGCTGATTTATTCGTGTCTGCTTGTGATCTTTTTCAAGGACAGGCTTTAACTTGGTATATGAATATTCGTTCCAAGGTCAATACTTGGGATGAATTGGTTAGTAAACTTAAGAAAGATTTTCTTCCTTATGGATATGATGATGATTTGAAAAGAGAGATAGATAGAAGAACTCAAGGTTCTCATGAGAGAGTTGCACTGTACATCTCTTCCATGGAAGGTTTATTTAACCGATTAACTGTTTTACCTGATGAAAAAGATAGAGTTGACCGAATTCGTCGGAATTTAATACCTTCATACGTTTCTGCTCTTGCTCTCAGAGATATCGACACTATTGAGGATCTTTCAGATTTGTGTAAGAAATTAGAGGAATCCAAACTTTGGGCTGAGCGCTATACACCCCCTCCCACTCATAAGTCCTCATTATTAGAACCTGATTTGAGTTTTTGGACCGATGAATCTGGTAATTCCCGTGCTCAAAGATGTTTCCGAGAGTCAAATGTTTCCACTATAAATGATGTTAAATGTTGGAATTGTGGTATGGATGGACATAGTCACCTTCGGTGCAATAAACCAAAAAGGAAATTTTGTTTTGGCTGTGGAAAGAAAAATTTTATAAAAACAAATTGCTTTACTTGTAATCCTCATTTGAGACAGCCAAAAAACGGACCAGGCGGTGGCATAAGTCTGGACGCTGTCACCAACAATCAGGTCTTGCCAAGTCCAGGAACATCCGGTCTTTCCAACCCACCAAACCCACAAACTACAAAAAAATCAAAACCCAAGTAACTCTTACTTCTGTTACCGAGTGGAACTCTTGGCTCAGGAAAGTCGAGAATTTTTATAAGTCTAGTGTTAATGTCAGTCCCTTGTTTCTCAAGAAATTTAATGATAATAGACCCTATTTGAAGGTAAAAATTTTTGATGAAATTATCGAAGCTCTTATTGATAGTGGTAGTTCTTCGTCGATTTTGGGTTCTTCAGGGTTTGCTCTTTTGCAAAAATTTAATTTGAATATTAAGTATGATAATTTTTTAAATGTGACCACAGCTGATGGTCGAGGTCAGGATACTCTGGGTTATATTCAGGTACCAATTGAAGTAAAAGGAATGATTAAGTTACTGAAAATTTTGGTTATACCTTCCATCAGGCATACCTTGATTCTGGGTGTTGATTTCCTGGAACTTTTCAAACTTGAAATGAATTTTAAAAATTTTTCTTATAAGACTGGTGTTTGTACTGTCAATACCATTCAGTCTTCCTCTGATCTGACTTCTGATCAGAAGGCGGAGCTTCAAAAGGTGATAGATTTATTTTCGAACATCTCTCCAACAGATCGAATTGGTAGAACACATTTAATAACTCATTCTATTATCACAAATGAAACAAAGCCTATTTGTCAGCGTCAGTACCCGTTAAGTCCTGCTATGCAAAGCCATCTTAATAAGGAAATTGATGAAATGTTGAGAATGGATATCATCCAACCCTCTAAATCTCCATGGTGTAGTCCTCTATGGTTGGTACCAAAAAAGTCAGGTGAATTTAGAGTATGTTTCGATGGAAGGAAGCTGAATGAAGTAACTGTCAGTGATTCTTATCCTATGCCCTTGATTGATTCCATACTGAATAAGCTTCGAGATGCTAAGTTTTTGAGTTCTGTAGACCTTCGTATGGCTTTCCATCAGATTCCTCTCGATGATGCTTCAAAAGCTAAGACTGCTTTTGCAGTATATGGACGAGGGTTGTTCGAATTCAATGTTCTTCCGTTTGGTCTGAACAACAGTCCCAAAACTATGGCTCGGTTGATGCATCACGTGATTGGTCCTTCTCTTGAACCTTACTGTTTTGTTTATCTAGATGATATTATCGTTGCGACGCCTGACTTTGAAACTCATCTACAGGTACTTCGAGAAGTTTATATGAGATTGAAGAATGCTGGTCTTACCATAAATTTGAAGAAATGTGAGTTTTGTCGTCCTTCCTTGGTTTATTTAGGGTTCGTGGTAGATCAACAAGGTCTTCGTACCGATCCAGACAAGGTCTCTGCTGTCATGGATTTCCCCACCCCTAAGACCACCACTGAAGTTCGACGGCTGTTGGGTTTAGTTGGATGGTACAGACGCTTCATCAAGGATTTCTCCAGTATTGCTACTCCTATTTCTGATTTGCTTCATAATAGGAAGAAAGGTCAATCCATTACATGGACCCCTGAAGCCGAGGTCGCTTTCAACGAAATCAAACATCGCTTAACTACAGCTCCGGTCTTATCGAGTCCTGATTTTTCGAAGCCATTTATCATCCAATGTGATTCCTCAGATACTGGGATGGGTGCAGTGCTGTACCAGGAATGTGATGGTCTCGATCATCCCATTGCTTATGCCAGCAAATCATTCAACAAAGCCCAGAGAAAATATACTACCACTGAAAAAGAACTGTTGGCGGTGATTTTTGGCATAGAAAAGTTTCGGAGTTATGTTGAAGGCACTCCATCCTTCACTGTTGAAAGTGATCATGCTTCTCTCATTTGGCTTAATAACCTCTCGAACCCTTCAGGACGTCTTGCACGATGGGCAGTTAAACTATCTCAGTTCAATTTCAAGCTTGTATATCGAAAAGGTTCACAGAATGTTGTAGCGGACGCCTTGTCCAGATCTGTGAACGAAGCAGCAGTATTGGATATGTCATCGTTGAAACCTGATTCTTGGTACTTGAAAATGATAGATCGAGTGAATCGCAACCCTGAAGACTACCCCTCGTTTCGAGTTGAAAATGGTGTTCTTTTTAAACATATATGTTCTAAGACGAATATTATAAGTAATTCTTTTGAGTGGAAAATTGTAGTCCCAACTCCAAATAGGCTGGAACTTTTGAAGTTTTATCATGACGATATGACAGCTTCTCATTTTGGAATTTCCAAGACTCTAAATCGAATTTTAGAGCTGTATTATTGGACAGGTATCCGGAAGGATGTTTATCATTATGTAAGAAAATGTCCTGTTTGTGCAGCCAACAAAAGTTCCAACTTCCCAAGAGCTGGTTTGATGGGTTCTTACAGGAACATTAATTTTCCATTTCAGCTTATTTCTGCGGATCTTATTGGTCCTTTTCCAAGGTCGAAAAATGGGAATCGATATGTGTTGGTAATAGTGGATTATTTTACTAAATTTGTTCTTGTGCATCCTATGGCACAAGCCACTTCTAAAGGGATCATTAAATTTTTGGAAAATCAAGTATTTTTAATATTCGGTGTTCCTCAGATATTTGCATGTGACAATGGTAGCCAATTCATTAGTAGAAATTTTAAAAAATTCATTGAAAGTTATAAGGTGCAAAAGATTTGGTATAACGCTAGGTATCATCCTCAGGTCAATCATACAGAGAGGGTGAATCGAGTAATAGTGACTGCAATTCGTTCTTATATTCATGACAACCATAGAGATTGGGATCTTTCTATCCATAAGGTAGCCCATGCCATCCGTTCAGCTAAACATGATAGTCACGGATACACTCCCGATTTTCTGAATTTTGCTAGGAATGTCCCTGTTACAGGCGATTTTTATGGCAAAATTTCCGAAAATCCTGATAATTCAGTAAACATTGGAGATAAGATGCAATTAATTGATGACTTGCAAGAAGTTCCCAACCTTTATGTTGATGTAAGAAATAAACTGAAGGAGGCTTACACTCGTAATGCCAAACACTATAATTTGAGGAAAAGATCTTTGAAATTTCATGTTGGTGATAAAGTTTGGAAGAAAAACTATACTTTATCAAGTGCACCTAATGACTATGCTGCAAAGTTAGCTCCTAAATACATCCCTGCCACAGTTAGCAAAGTTTTATCTAATCTAGTTTATACTCTTGAAGATATGGATGGCAATGATTTAGGAAATTGGCACATAAAAGATCTGAAAAGCAACGAATGTGACTTTGACTCTGATGATTCCCATTCTGACACCGAAACGTCGGATTAGAACATGTATGTTTTGTGGTTCCTGTTGCCGCAGTCTGTTGCATCTCTTGCAAATTTTTTTGGTTCTTTGAGGATAATTGACACAATGTTTTTTTTGTAATGTTTCTCCAGGTTAGGTACAGCTTGGACGTTATTTTTGGGTTGACTAGGACGTTTCACTCCTGTCACAAGTTTCCGTTCTGAATTATTGAATTTGAGCCATTGAATTCAGGTTAATGCAGTTTTTGTGAATGGTGTGTTCCTGTTCAGTAGGTTTAGTTTCAGAAGTACTTTGACATAGTGAGAGTGATCCGATATCCTATGGATGTTTTCTTTTGAGTTGAGGTATTACATGAAAGAGTATTTGTGTGATAGCCATTTTGTTTTCCTGATTGGAGCAATCAGGAAGGAAGTACTTGGAGACTGGGTCTCAGTACTCATAAGTGTTTAGATATCTTTTGTAGTTAGGCTTTGCTCATTGTGTCAATGATTCCGGTTTTAGGATTCCTAGGTGGAGGTATCTTTTATTTTTCATTATTTTGTTGCAAGAGGTTCTCATACTGTGGTTGGCAGTCTTCGTGTGTCTTTATCTTTTCCACCCTACTCACCTACTCATAGCTCTGTGAGTTGGGGCTTAAGAATTCTCTCACCGGGGCATTCACCAGCTGGTAGGTAAAAGTCCTACAACTGGCCACTTTCAGGACTTATTTACTTTTCCCTGATAACCTTACATCCAGGTTAAGAATTAGGATGATGTTTTTTATTTTGTTATGACTCCTCGAAATGTGGCGTTCACTAGTTGTTCTTATTAAGGGAATTCCTTTCTTTCGAGGATTGTCTGTTTGTTCAATGTCTTATTGTCCGGTTATTCTATACAGGGTGATAGGAGCTTCGGTACCGGATTCCTGATATCGATTGTCCTCATTGGTCTTTGCTGATCAGGACTTTCGATGCCAGAGTTCTGATATGCGATGGCCTGTCATTCTGTATGGTTCGATTTGGAGCTTCGGTACCGGATTCCTGATATCGATCATCTTGTCCAATGTACTTGGCTGATAAAGATTTTCGATGCCAGATTTCTGATATGCGATGGCCTATCGTTCCGGCTGTGATGGACAGGACATTCGACATTGGGTTTTTCCTTTGTTTTTTTCTTTTGTTTCGTTGATGACTTGTGAGTGTGGGTGGTAAATGGTTTATGGTTTCTGTTCCTTCTTTTCTTCCTCTTCCTTCTGTTCGTCTCTATCTTTACTTCCTATCTTCTCTCTCTAGGGTATTTTTGGGGTTAATTGTTTTGTTGATTATGGGATGGCAGCTCCCTTAATGCTGGACGATCTTGTGGTGGGTTCGGCTTGGCGAGTCGTTTTGGTTGTTGAAGTTCCATGCTAATTCATCTGGGATATCGATGTGGTCCTGATGCAAACCTTCCACGCTGTTGGAAGTTTGGTTTTGCAAACGTAGTCACCATATTCGATGTCTAGTTGTCTTGCTTGGAATTTTGATAGCGGGATCGGTTCGAAGGGTTGGGTCCACTCCACAAGGATCAGGTGTGATTGATTTGGATAGCAAACTTGGAGGTGGTTTCTATCTGGGTTTTTAACCTCCCATTCTTTCGTATTGAATGTGGTGTTTGCTAGGGTACCAAAACTTAAGGCGGTTTGGTATCATGCATTTCAATGCCTACCCCATTGATTTTTGTTTTGTAGGAGACCTGGTGTGATGGGCGCGAGCATAGTTCAGTCCGGCAGCTTGACTTGTCGAGCAGAGTCCTTGGAAGGGTGAACTTGGGGGGTGTCGTGTGCGCTAGCGTGGAGGTCTAGGCCGGTCAACGTGTGAAGCTCGCCTAAGAGCGGTCGTGCGGCACTACTGGGGGATCCTGAGCTCCTTGGATTCGTCGAGACTGAGGACTTGTTCGCGGTATCAAACTCAGGAGTATCTCCGAATTTTGTGTTGGGGTTTTCTTGTGGTTTAGCCACTTTCAGCCTGGTAGAGCTAGATCTCACCCCAATTGAAGTGGACAATTGGCTATCTCTGTCTTTTGCTTATATCTATCTTAACTTCATTTCCTTTTTTGTTTCCACTTGGGAATTCTTGTGGGGTTTCTGTTGCTGTTGTGATGATTGGGGTGGTTCTTCAACATTGAACTCAGGGACGAGTGGTATCGGATGTTTCGATGGCGCAGCATTTTCATCTCGCAGCGAAAAGATCATCTGATCTGAGTTCGGTGGTGGATGGCCATTCTTAGTTTTCGCCTCGGAAGCAGGAAGCCAACAACAATTCACCAACACCAGTTTAACACAATGTTGTTGACTGTTTTATCATTGAAAATCTAGTAGTTGTAACAACCAGTTAAAATTTCTCCGATTCTGGCCAAGTAATAAATCAGTTCCTTCTTCCCTAATTTTGTTATACCTTCGTTCCGTGAAGTTGATCTATATTCGAGAAAAACTCGAAACCCAGGTTTCGACTTTTTCTTTACCGGGAAGGAATGGAGTGTAACGAAAATAAAATTTTTCGTTACATTGTTATTGATCAGTGCGATTATTGTGTTATCATTCAGCACTACACTCCATTTCTGACCGTAAGTATAGTTCTTCTGCCACAAATTAGTACCAAGATCTTTTCCTTTAGTCCGCATGCGCTGTAGATTCCGGCTTCATATTTCGGATCGCGAGTGTATGTACCACGGAACCTTGAACTCGGGAGGAAGGAAGCGAATTGTCAGTTGTCGAGGAGTCTTTTCCGATCTCTCAGAGAGAGAACTTTTGTAAGCGCTGAGCGATAAGAAAGAATTTCAGACTATCATTTATCTTATTTAAATTAATCGAATCATCTTCCCATTATTAATTTTACACGGAGGTTATTATAGTGTGTTTCATTCCTGTTCAGTGAAATAGTATATTTTTGAGAATTTATGAGAAGTTGTGAGTTTTGAGGTTAAAGGCCGTGTGTGAATCTAATAATCGGAAGTTTCCTTTCCCGAACAGATTCGTTGGAATGTTGTTTTAATTGAGTAGTGATATTCCACCGAATTTTTGCATTTGTTCTTTGGATTCTGCGTTTTCATACATTTTCAGGTTTTCATCCTCATCTGCCAGGAGGAATCAGAAGTTGGTCCCAGGAACAATCTAACCAGGATAATC
Source organism: Zygogramma bicolorata (assembly GCA_032362365.1). Classification (NCBI taxonomy): domain Eukaryota; kingdom Metazoa; phylum Arthropoda; class Insecta; order Coleoptera; family Chrysomelidae; genus Zygogramma; species Zygogramma bicolorata. The sequence goes on from JAVJAQ010000691.1 coordinate 376,091, forward strand.
TGTCTCTGTAGAACTGTCTGCAGTTTTCCATCGGCCTGAAGGATAAGGTGAGTAGAAATTCTTTTTGCTATATTTTTTGTGTTTCATTTATTCTGAGAATATTCTACTCATCTCATCTCAGGGTTGTTCCTGGTATTGAGATCATCCTGTATTGTGTCTTTTCAGAAGAGAAATATCTGTCAGTTGGAATATTAAGAATATTAAGGAATTTGTGGTCCTTCCAAAATTTGAAAATTTCCCCATAAGACAGATATTTCTTAAGTTATTTATGAAAACGCCGAATTCTTGGGAAGCCTTCTTGTGTCTGAATTCTTCTAATCGCTGGGCGATTAATATCTACCTTCAGTGGATGTATGAGGAAAAGTTTATACAATATATTTTGTGTAGAAATCATTAGAGCTTTGGTATCTATTGAAAATTTACTAGTTTCTAACTCCGAAGATTTGATTCCTATATTTGTTTATAGTTGTACTCATAAATATCTGTGCTAAGAATTTATAAAATTCTTTATTCTGAAAAATTAAATTCAATATCTGGATAGAAAGGCATCTGTACTTTTTCGGTACACCCAAGAAGGAGGTACTTGAATTTTGAATCGTAACTCCTGCTCATTTGTTCGATTTCCTTTCACGCTCAACACCTGGCATCTGGAATTGGAGTTCAAGGAAACAAGGGGGACTCACCTTACTCCTGTCATCGAAACAAGGGAGCCCCACCTTCCCCGCCAGAACACGGTCTCTAGAGAACTCATTAGCTGCCTCCGTAATAAGGGAGACTCACCTTACTCCTGTCAACGAAACAAGGGAGCCTCACCTTCATAGTCAGGACTAAGAGCCAGAAGATCAGGAGTTACCAATCGATAAAAAGCCCTCCATAGTACCGCTATTGTGCCTATCCAGGTTGTCAGGTATCCATTAAAGGACTAAAATTTTTTATTTGATTTTTATTGCTTCCCTTCATAGTTGCAACCCTATAAATACGAAGCAGTAGATAATTATATGGATGGTCTATTGATTAATGATAAATATTATTCAGATATTAAGTATAAATATTACTAATATAAATATTACTAAGATTATTATAATTAACTGCTGCTTCTGGCGCCCTTCTCTGTGATCAGTAGAAGTCCAGATTACTCAGAATTAACTCCTTAAATTTGAAATAGTAATTCTGAGGAAAACCCTTACTCACACCCTGTTGCTCTAAAAATAGCAATTGAAAAGTAATTTTGTTATAATGTCACTCTTCATAATGTTGTCAAACTCTAAATGAAAAAAGCACCATGTATTTGTGAAAGGAATTATACGCGATTATTCCAAAATTAATTAACATATATCGAATTTTGAACGATGTGCGGAAAAATAGTATATTCTCCTCGTAGAAAAAGCAACATTCCTAGACTCTGTGTTGCTAAGTCTCAGCTTGCGCCTCGACATAGAAATCCTCACAGTCGTCCAGGAATATTAGGTTTTACCTACCTAGTAAGCAATAAACCATTTTAATTTTTTTTTTCATATGTAGATTCACACGGTAGTGTAGTGGTTAGCATATCTGCCTATCAAGCGGAAGGCCGGGGTTCGAATCCTCGCCGGGCCACCGTGCTGGGTAATCGCACGTTAAAAGGTAAGGCCTCGTTGATCCATTGCTCGCACAAGTTTCGACTTTTGAGGGTTGACGTTCGTCAGCTGGTTAACGAAAACGAACAATTTAAGAACAATTTAAGAACACGGAAGGAAAGCCCCGTAATGTTCAAAGAACACCGCGTGAATCAAGAGAAAGGAGATACGAATTAACATTCACTTTGAATTTCTGGAGTTTGTAAGCCAGGAAAAACGTCTTTTGACGAGGAGATCCAAAGCTCAGCTGTTCTATTGAAAAAGATCCCTGAGCAAGAGAGGTACGACAGGTTTCCAAATTTACAACAAAGGGTTGGGAATTCTGTACTCGTCAAGTCATCCGTGTAGATATTACCAAGGATGGAACGACTGATAACAATTCGGAAAAGCATCGACCGTGAAAGTATTTATAGAAGTGAGACAAGTTATGTTTTTCAATTTTTCAACAACTGTTGATCTATCACTCAAATTTCAATTTTTCCATCCGACAAAACCTGGAGAATTCCTGTGTATGAAGTGTGTGCACTTGTTCGTTCCTGACCACTTCATATTCAACAAAACAAACCGAACGTCTGTAACGATTACTCATTTCACCAATGTTTTCAATCTATTTTTTGATTGTATTTCAGTCCTAACGCCCTTCTGGACCACAACAACGGAACTGAGTGAAGTTCGTTTTTTCATATCTTTTTTTTGAAGATTTGTATCATATTTATGTTTGATAGTGAGCCTCGATGAAGATAAAATAATATATGGAAACTTCGGAATAAAATTCAACGTCGCTGTTTTCTTCCTTTTAACCTACAAGCCACTTGAATTTCCATTGACATCAATATAGCGTTCAGTTTTTCTTCAGCAGATTGTGTTCCATCAGTCAAGTATGTCTTCAATCATTTCGAACAAGGTTCAAGATCATCAAAGGGGATACAATGCACACATTACGTGTTTTCTTTTTTAGAGTTTGCTGCACCGAGGCTCCCAATCTCACCTTCATATTTGGGGCAATTTAACAAGTGCTAATTTTCAACCAATGAATCAGTTCCAATTAGATGTCTCAGTGCAGTACACTCTCAAAAATAAAGCCTGTATCACGGTATTTCAGATAACTCACACACTCTGTGGACGTGCTCATCAAATTCGTTCGAATATAAACAGATAACATGATCTAAAAACACGATTTTTAATTACTATCGGCAACAATGTACGTCAGAAGAATCCGGAGTCGGCTCCGGAACCTTGGGTGGACCTTGCCTTGGCGGATAAGCGAGTCAAGGGAAGTCTTCTACTCACATGATCCTTATGGGGATCATTGACACATTTATTTCCGGTAATAGCTATTATTCTTCACTTGAGGTCGAAGCGATTCTCAAGACCTAATCTCCTTTCACTCAGTCGTTAATTGGGTCAATTCATCTTCCGAACAACTGCATACGGCTTACGGAATGAATCGCAGTTTAAACAAATTTATTCATAAAAGTTATTCTTTGTTTACTTCGCCAACTTTGTTTGGGGGGTCTGGCATTCACTTCATGCATAGTGTGCAAGATAACTCCGATTTTTGGTAACAATGTTATAATCTTTTTCTACGACCACACTCCGAAAGTCGCTTTTCTCATAGTTTCACGTTCGCAAACACGATTATTTCTCACAATAAGTGAAATTTAACATTAGTGTGCCGCAAAGTAACATTTCTGTGCCACAACGTGACATTTCTGTTCCGAATAATATATTATATTATAATGATGGATACTATTCAGGAGGGTGAAGTTTACGGCGGGTGGCCTAAATCACCGAGAGAATAACAGCCATTATACGCGAGTAGAATACTATACTTTGTCCACGACTATCGCATAGACCATTCATTTTTAAACCAATTTTAGGAAGAGAAACGTTATACATCATCAAAATCTTAATTTTTAACAGTCTAATCGAATACCTAAGAAATATCAATGATATCAAAAAATTCAAAAATTAAAAAAAAATTATAATGCATGTGTTTCTTCAAAAAGTAGGGAATTCATTGATCACTAGTGAACAATGAAATCATTATTCACTACATCCATATGATGGTAGTGTATAATGAATTCATTATTCACTAGTTATTAATGGGTACCGTAATTCTTGAAGAAACACATGCGTTATGAATATTTAATACAATAGTCGTGGACAAATCAATCCATTGCTAGGCAACGGAGCAACATGTACCGATTATTTGAATCTCAACAAACGTCAAGCATAAAATATTTGTAAAATTTTTTTGTCCCATAATTTTTCGAATCAGATTGAACTGAAATGAATAGGCGAAAGTTCTGAAAATATTTCGCCAGAATTGAGAGAACTAGTTGATTCTTAGCTATTGAATTTACTACCGTCAAGGTCAAGAGAAAAATACGAAACTGCATTCAAACATTTCAGGGATTGGAAGGAAAAATGAAAACTAAAACTGTTTCAGAAAATATAATTTCAGCTCATTTTGAAAAACTATCCAAATCAGGAAAATCCTTTATTGTAAATATATATTGTATGGTATATATATTCAATGCTAAAATCGACTATTTGCCTGTCTTGGGCACCATGAAGAATAGAAAGAAACACAGACATTTAATTCTGTTTTGTAGTACAATGAATTTTTAGCAAAAAGTGTGTCGTAGGAAAAATATAGCGTGTAACACGAACAGAAATGCAATTCCTCACTGGTTTGAATTGCAGCATTCGCTTGCGCTCGTGCCTCAACTTTTCTTCACTTGCACAATATACTATTCACTGTCATAGGTGGTTCATTTTTGAATGGAATTGTTTCAAAATTTCACCGAATAAATTGAAAAGATGTTATGTCTGCAATCACAGGGTGCTGCTGAATAGCATACCGAATAATTTAAATAGGGTTCCTTTTTCATACATTCCCTTTTTTAGACAAATATTTTTGGAAAAATCCAGTACACATTTGGTGATTTTGAAGATTGAAATTTCCGTAACTGAACCTTAACGATACAATATGAATTCTATTTAGATTGGAACACGGATGATTTGATTCACATAAATATTCATATTTCCTTTTCTATTCTATTTTATTCAGGTTCTTCTAGAGAATCTGATCATGTGCATGCTACAGTTTGCTGATAATGTAAACTGATTGAAACTCATTGAACTATGTCAAAAATTTTAGTTGTTCAGTTTTTCTATTCGTTTTCATAGAGTAGGTGAATTTGACTGCTATGCTTTCGTAGTTTCGGTAAATGTTGAGATTTTTCCATTAATATTTATCGATTCTGCCAAGAGTTAAATAATGAAAGTGATTCTTGATTTTTTTTTAATTTATTTGTCAAAGAGTATTCGCTATTTTATGCATGAAAGTTTAATTTTTTCCGTCATATTCCTATAAAAAACAGTTCATTATTACTTTGTTAGTTCCACAAAAATAATCATATTTTTAAATAGCCATATATGTAGAAAAACATCAGTAGCTACTTCAAGCATAGTTTCAAGTGGATCTGAGAAAATTTCATTATTGTTATCACTATATAAAAAGGAAGTAAGCTTGCTTTCAAAACGTTCGTAGCCAAGGTAAAGTGAAATGAAATGAAAATACAAGTAACTGACAGAAAAGTAAAATCAATTACTCTTTTTTATTATTTTGCAGTTACGTATGGGGGCAAAGATACCAATTTGCCCTTAAAACAGAAAATATAAGAATATAAATCTGTTTCTTTCTGAATTTTCCGAAGAGAGAAAACCCAAACTGGATTTCATGAAATATTTAAGTACCTCCTGAAAAAATATTCAAACATTATAACAATATTTCCTTGAATTCTCCAAATGGGTTAATGATGGCTCAGTTTTTCTTCAGATTCATGTGACCCTTCCAAAATAATTTCAATGTAACATTCTACCTTTCATTAAAAAATTCAAGAAATACTTCACCGGTGGTGTAGTTTTTGAGACTCCTTATATTTTCTTCGAAGTTTTTGATAATCCAAGGTGTATTCCTTTTATTTTTGAAATTTGAATGGGAACATTTTTGTGATAATGAACTTATGAAATCATTCTCTCTGAATAGAAAGATTCAGTTGAATAATATTGATGAGAAAGACCAACTCCTGACTTTCACAATTTTTTTTCTTGTATTGCCCGAACCCGATTTAGAAAGCCAAACTGTTAACGTGCGTTTTGCCAATGTTGGCATCTCCATGAAAAAAATTACTGAACCATCCAGGGCTCACATATTTTTTTTTTACATACATTGGGAGATACCCCCATTGCTTGAACCTATATACATTTTGCAGAAACTTCCAGCCAACAATTGTTTGATTCACTAATGAATATTTCGAGGGCGAATTCGGATTATGTCTCATATATACTTTTGTTATCTTTCGAACATTTTCAATCTGTATTTCCCCTTCAGTTTTACCTAAATAGACCCAACGAGTAAATTATATTCTCCAGAAGAGAAAATAGCCTTGACTATGCCTTATACAGAAGTGGTAAAATCATTATCTTTTGTCCGAAATGTGTAATATTTTATGAAAACAACTTAGCATGAAACGATTTGAATGAATAACAAGTAATTTCAACATGCAATGATGAAAAAACATTTCATGAAATATTCATGGAATGTTAATGTAATGTTAAACTCTTGCAGTGTTCGATATGACATAATGAATTCTCCACTGGTGCCTTCTTCATATACATGCATCTCTCGATGCATGATTTCCCGATCATAAATTATGGTGGGTGTTTGGCTTCTAGATCGATCAAATTATCAGCATGAGTGTGTTGAGTACACAAAAACGTTTTCCTTCGAGTTACAGAACGAATAAAATGGAAGAAAGAACCTCTTCGTTTTCTGATACTCTCAAAAAAGATTCCCATTTCCAAGATTTGGTCTGAGAAACAGTTTCAGTTATAATTTATAATCAAATTGAACAATCAACCGAATTCAAAAATAATTTTCACAATCACCCATTATTATATGTGTATATGTAATCGTTCACCTCATAGACCAAGCGAAAGTGACAAATTCTTTAGATCAAAAGTCTCTTGATTTGAGTTCGAAACAGAAAATACTTGAAGCTGATTCAAATTGCAATATCCAATGAAACTGTAATGTAAAAACCGAAATGTTAATTCAGCATTATCATGAGAGAAACCATTCCAAGTTGTAAAGGACATATTTAAGGAAAGGTGGTTTATATCATATTATTTCTACTAACGGGTATGTTTAGGAGCAGAAGAGATTATATCTTTGACATATCATTGATGAATGATAATTCGAATGAAGAAAAATACAAGTTGGAGAAGTGACTAGAGGTTGAAGAGTAATTATGCGATGATTATTTCATTTTCAACCTGAAGAATAGTTAATAATCATGAATTATTTTCCAAAATATTGCTGTTCACATGTTCTTAGGATATGCAGTTATTTCAGTGTTGAAGTAAACCATAATTTGATTCAATATGGTTAGCATAAAAATATCACCCCGACTTTTTTCGTTGTTTTTTTGGGTTCTTGACCTACAGCAATGTGGAAAGATGAATATTATTGAGGCATGGCCCAGCTCTTCAGGTTGACTGACAGTCATTCGATATCTGAAGTTAAGCAACGCCGAGCGCGGTTAGTACTTGGATGGGTGACCATGCAGGGAAAAACCGTGTCGAAAGCCCGTAGAGCTGCAGCAAAATAGCATATCATAGCTCGCAGACGATATATCGAGCACAAGGTATATTGAGAATATGCCGTCCTTCAGAGGGGACGTAAAGCCGTCGGTCCTGAAACCATGGCTGTTGGGCTCCCTACCTCTGGTTGGAATACCACAGGGTTCAGCAAAATTTCGGTTGGGGGAAGTGTGCTCACAGAACCCACATGAGTCGAAACTTGTTCGAACTATAGATTAACGGGGCCTTACGTTTCAAGGTGTAACCACATTTTATTTTGAAATTTCCAGAAAACAAACTAACATCATGCGATATCTTCTAACATGAATCAACTTTAATTTCAATTTTTGAAACAGTGAAAGTAACCACATCATACAATTGATCTTGGTGACCTATTAAAAAGTGCCTTACCTGAATAATCAGGGCTTTTTTTAGTTTTCTCAAGTCGATACGGCTTCCCGTGCAAGTTATTTTTTGACGAGCATTAACATCATGAAGCTCCCATTATATTTGAATTAATTTTATACAGAGTTCAAATTCAAATAGACTAGGAACTTGAAACTTAAACTAGAAACGCTCCTTACAGGTGTATATCAAGTCTAACATGCTTCTCAGGACATTTTTCTGAGCAAGAAAAACATCTATCGAGTTAGTAGACCAACCCTTGAGCCCCACGCCATATCTCAAGTGAGACTCACAGTTCGAATAGTATATTCTAAAGAGTTTTTTTCATTCAAAGCTTGCCTCAGATTTCATACAAAGATTAGTATGTATTTTTATATTTGTATTTGTTTTAAAGAGAAATTTTCGGGATAGATCAGAAGTCTGCTCTCTCAACCTTGTACAGATTGGGGTTGACACCCCAAAATAAAGGAAGAAATCATTCATCCACCACAAAAGAATGATTTTCAACAATACTGAGGATATGAAGTTTTGATGAAAGCATCCAACACTTGATTTTACGTCCTCGTTCCTAAACAAACTATTCCTTCAAGAATTTTTCACCAATCGTCCATTCACCGGTTCTATGAAAATATTTCTCTAAACCACCAGTCTTATTCCTAATTGCCATCGGTTCAACCTTGCCGTGAAAATACTAAATCGTCTAAGTGACAATGTCATTTGGCAACATTGAGCCGATCCACAAGAAGTACATTCTCCATATAAAATAACACTGAAATGCAAGCCGCAACAGTTAACGAACATCGCTTGTTTCAGTGCACACTACAAACGGATACATTTTGAAAACGTAAGTGCTTTTGCGGAAATACGATTGTGAAACGGAGAGGGGTCCCCAATTTACCGGAACAGTGTTGTTTTGTCGCGCCGAATCTTTGTGACAAAGTGGTTTCCTATCGCGCGTTCGGTACATGATAGGATTATTGGAGGTTCAATTGGAAGCAATTGCGGAAAATTTATTATTGAAATACGTCGGAAAGCATGACAAACAAATATTCCATGTCGTACAATAACTTAGTTACCAGTTACATAATAGAGTACTTTATGCCCGTGAGGGTGAAAACAACAGGCATTTTTTCTGAATTTCACCTTTAAAGATCGACATCAACGATGGTATTCACATTCATACAATGAAATAGATGTGAAAATCAAATTGAATTCTCAGATTTTCCAAAATCTTCATAATTTTTATGTTATTATAATCTAGTATGTCATAAAATGTTCAATGAACCACGGATATGAATAGATATATCCTCAGACTACTTACAAACCTACGGTCCAGAGACGGAGTGGCATGAAAATTCTACTTCATACCTTCGGTACATCAATGAGTATTATATCGCACTAGTTTATTATTGTACTTTTTTCTTCACCAGTACTATAATTATTATACACCTATATGCCATATTTTCAATTTCAATCTGTTTCATGATGAGTTCCTTTAATGATACAGATTTTTCAAGAAGATAAAGATTTTCAATCAATTGTAAATCCAATTCATTGTCGGAAGGCCACACTGAAAATTGAAAATTCGGTTCAGAATAAAATCAGCATTTCCAATACAATATTGAACTCTACTGAAACTTGCAATAATGAAATAAATGGGAAAATTCCTTCGAATTCCAGATCAGTGGAACTTGGAATGAACATTTCATACCGCACAATGAATAATCTTAACATTCTTATGAAATCGGATTAATTACAATAATTATGTTATATTCCAATATGGATAATGATATTTATAGTTCTCCTATATCCACGGTAATACCCAAAGTGATACCATTGATTACAATTTTGTGGAATTTTTGAAAGAATTACTAATCATTATTGTTATTGTTTACAATGCAATCATGAATATATTACTTAAAGTTCTTCATTATTCACAGGGTGTAGAAAAAATTGCATATGCAGCTCTTATGCAATTGTTATTACATGATTATTGCATAATATACTATTTTCTAAACCCGTACTATAATAACACGATTATAATACAATGCCCATAGTCTGATTCATAATGAGATCCATTATAAAAATGATTGAAAATCTATATGGTAATATAATAGTATATTATGCAACGATCGTGTAATGATGGTTATTGATATATGAGAATAAACCGGGATACGAAACGAACCGAAGGTGAGTTTCGTATGGTTAATGCGAGTGTATTAATAACCATCACATGAGAGTTGTATACGCTATTTCATCTACACCCGATAAATAGTGAAGAACTACAAATATTATATATATATTTGTATTGCAAACAATGATACTAATTGAACGAATTTCTTTGAAAAATTTACAGAATTGTAATTGATAGTATTACTTCGAGAAATAAAACGATGAGATATGAAAAGAAGATCAAAAATTAAAGAAAAAAAGATTACTCGAGAGCGGAATCGAACCAACGTCTCTTCCGACTAGAATATTCAATCTCAGCGCCACAGACGGATTGGCTACGGAGAGCTCGCAAAGTTTGATGAAAAAATAAGTCATAAGTCATTTGTCAAATGAAAAATTTAATCATTCTAACTATATTTCTGTCGGTGAAGGTGTCGAAGGTGATTCTCTCATATCGCTGGTATCAGACATTTTTTTATGATTATCGAAGTTTGGCTATATTCTTCAAAAGTTCAATACCTATACCGATTTTGACTCGACAAACGTCAAATGCAGAGCATGCACATCATGCTTGATTGAAAAATAATGTGTTTCTATTGGTTGAAAATCTGTATCGTAATGAAAAATCTGTATCATAATGGATTTCATTATAAAACGGGTTTTGGACATATCAGTGTATTATTAGAGTACGGGTGTAGATAAACTTTGTATCCTAATGAGCTCATTGAAATACAGATTTTTCATTACGATACAGATTCTCAATCAATTGGAAATCCAATTCAGTGGCGTAAGCTACACTAAAAATTCGGTTCAGAATAAACTCAGCATTGAGACTAGCAATAATGAAATAAATGTTAATGTTCCTTTCACTTCCAGATCAATGAGACCCAGATTTTTAATTTGCATATAATATTTACAGTTCTTCATCATTTATCGGGAAAAATAGCGTATGCATCTATCATGTAATGGTTGTTATTACACCCGCATAAACCATACGACACTCACATTCGGCTCGTTTTCCGATTAACGCTCGTGTATTAATAACCATCATTACATCGTTGCATAATATAGGTACTATTGTTTAAGACTAATACATATGTTTCCTGCAGTATAATGCCATATAATATTCCCTTAGGGAATGATGGAGAGAAATTATTAGTAATAATCTTTATTCCCTCTTGTAGTCCTATCACGAAATTTCTCGAATTGAATATTACCATGGAAACGATATAACCAAACTCCAAAGTGTATCAAATGCGTAGGTAGTGTTTGTGTATTTGTATTGAGATAAATGAATCTGAATATTCATTTATTTAAGATAATGAATTGATCGTAAATAAAGTAGAGTATACTACTCGCAATAATGACTTTTATTCTCTCAGAATATTACTCCCTCGCCGCTGACGCGGCTCGGTTCGGAGAAATTTCTAGAATATTAGCTATCATTATCGACTCGTGCTATTATATAATATACTATTATAGTATACTTTGAGCTTCCGCATTTTGCCGCTTTGAGCTCGATCGTGTTTCCGTAGAAACGATAGTATATGCTTTTATAATGAAAAAAAGTTATTTTTTTAAATATTCACATTGTGGGTCCCATAAAGAACTAGAAATAAAAGTTTTTCTCCAAAAGACATTAAAAGCGGCCTTTTAATGACACTTGGCAGGCTTAGAAGTTGAACTTTTAATGCCTAGGCAGAAAAAGTCCACTTTTACTTCCTAGGCAGAAAAAGTTCGTTGCTAGGCAACCCTCCAAGTAATAATTTGAATCAAACTGGTTATTAAAATTGACAATTACATTGAGAAAACTCAAAATGATGCTGATGATAATAAACTGGATTTATTGCATTGAAACTACAAACTACAACACGAAATAGACAATCAGCACATCTTCAGAGAAAGATCCTATATTTTTCTTCTGTCTATATTCTATGAATCTGCTGTATGTGAGTTCATATACAGTTCTTGATTTTTCCGGTAAAAGGTTAAATTCCACATCTCGCGCCTGGTCTCTTATCTCAGGTGGTGTTAAGTGCATCAATTCATCCTCACTTTGCAGTAAATCCATTTCTAACATGACAACTTTTCAAAATTGACAATGACAAAGTAAACAGTAAACAAACATATTCAACAAACGTCATTAGCGGTAAACATAGTAACCCAAGGCCCAGTTACCGTTGATAAAATAATTTAGTTATTTGGATATTGATAATGGAACGCAATTTGAATATGAAAAAGTCGATTTTGCGTGGAATTGGAACAAATTTGAAGAAAAAATTATATGTCTCACACGTCAGAAAAGCAGATTTGATGCCTTGCCTGATTTCATGAAACACCAGCCGCGGCATTAAATCTTGTGCTTTTATGCCTAGTAAAACAAATAACTATTGGATTATTTGATGTATATGGCCTCGGGCGCCTTATAATCATCTACCTATAACAATGATAAAATTTTTCTACTATTAAGTTGGTTCTTTTCTGTGAAGTGTCGAAGCTACTCTGTTCAGAGCAGGTAACACTATATTGAGAAACGTGAATTCCGGAGTGAAGCTCTTAATATCTGTTCCTGGTGAACTGAATGAGTGTGAAAAACAAAAAAAAAATGAAAATATATTTACTTCTACAGTTTCATTTTATATGAATAATGATAATAGTAATACATTAATAATTTTCACCTCATTGCATAGATTCGGGTATTTGTCAAAAAGATTCTTATCTAATGAATACAAAATAATACAAAAGTTGTCACATTCAAAATAATCTTCAACTGTATTGATATTCTGCAGCCAACAACCAATCAGGAGTGAAAAAAAATAATGTTGAAATTATGGCTATTTGTGCTTCAGTATATTCAGTAATTTCTTACTCCCACATGATAATTCTGAGAAGTGGAATCGTTATGACAGGATATCAACGACATTTGTTCACTATCATTCATCACACCTAAACTAAAACTGCTGCAAAATTAATTCTAGACAAAAAAAGCACATATGTTTGTTGATTCCGGCTTTGTGAACTGTAGGGTTTAATATGGGTGTATATTCCTTTTAATATTTTTTTTTACCCAGTTCATCCAGAAAACTAGAGAGAGATTTCTAAGAGTGTTTATTCTCGATATATGCAGATTCACACAAAAGGGAATCCCTGTAATGTTCAAAGAACACCGCGTGAATCAAGGGACAGAAGATACAAATTAACATTCATTTTGAGTTCTTGAAGTTCCTCAGTAACACCTTTTTCGGCAAGGAGTTCCAAGCTCAGCTGTTCTATTGAAAAAAGATTTCAGACCGTGACAGGTTCGACAGGTCTCCAAATTCACAACAAAGGGGTGGGTATTCTTTACTCGTCGTGTCATCCGTGTAGATATTGCCAAGGGTGGAACGATTGATTACGATTCAGACGAGCATCGACTGTAAAAATATTTATAGAAGAGAGACAAGTCTCTGACCCCTCTACGATGTTCCAATGAAGTGAGCGAGTATGTGAGCGAAGAATCACCAACAAGATGGATTGCCTTACTCTGAATAGAATCGAGTGGCCTCGATGAATATTTTGGTGCTGAACCATCACTATCTTGACACATTGTGTATGAGTCAAATCTTATCTTGAGGCATACCAGCTCAGTTGGCGAAAGACGCATTGAGTGCAACGTTTCACTTCAACAAATTTTAATCATACCTATGAGAATGGGGCCATTAAAAGACGAAATTTGTATAGAAATAAACCATGTATGAATTCTGAAATTATCTTCAACAAAATCTGTGAATATAAAAAGCATACTTTGTATCTCGTCTAATTGGTATTTTATGCCATTGCATCATTATGAAGTCCTTGTTTAAAAATTATTCATTGAACGTTTCTCCAAGTCGCATCAGTGAATTGTTGATTGTTTCATTCTGAATGGGGGATTTCATTCAGTTACATCATGTTCGTCGACATATATGATGAGAGTATACGAAGAACAAACGAAGTTGCGAAAACACAATGTTTGTCCTCTGATCGGCGTGATGCATTATGCAAACATTTGCTTTCCATAATAGACTAGGGAAGCGTTCCACACAGATTTAATATTTGCTTATTAACCTCGTTGGCGTTAATCAGGAAATATACAATAACCGCTCACTGGTGCGGACTCAAAGTAAATAGATGCTTATACTCAAATTTGAGAGATTGTGAAACTGTCAATTTGGAAGGACTTATAAATGGAACAAGGCAAAGCAATCACTGCGTAGCACAACAGCGCTACTGTACTCAAAAATAGTGGCCATCACAAAGTTCAACCTTCTTTGCGTACCCCTATAATGTGTGAAAGAGAGAAAAATATACATCAAAAATAGAAACGTACATATGTTACTGGATGCATAGCTCATGATCAGGTGTATTTATGGTTTTGTAATTACATACAAATTGTGCAGATCCGAAAAATCATTGAAAATTCTCAGGCGCTAGCATGAAGTATGTAATTTTTTGCAAGCCCATCTGAATGTTGATATTTGATGCAGTAGAACCAACTATTACGAGGTTATGTTGTTCTGTGTTGGCCTAGAAGAGTTCTGTGTTGGCCTAGAAGAGTTCTGTGAATAAAAGAAATGTTGCGTTGCCATAGCAGCGAATATAAACTCATTATAAAAAAATGGAAATTTGAAAGAGGAATGTTGATCTGAATTGAGAAAATTGAAAAATTAGAGTATGGAGTATCGGTAGTGTAGAGCTAAGCACGTCTGCCTCTCAAGCGGAAGGCCGGTGTTCAATTCCCCGCTGGGCCACCGTGATGGGATTCGGACGTTAAAGGGTAAGGCCTCGTTAACCCATCGCTCGCACGAGTAAGAGGGTTGACGATCGTCAACATTTTAAACACAAACACAAGGTGAACATATTTACAAAGATATTCCCAATATCCCGTTGAATGTTTTTTTTTATATGCAGATTCACACGAAAGGGGAGCCCTGTGATGTTCAAAGAACACCGCGTGAAAGGACAGAAAATACGAATTAACATTTACTTTGAATTCCTGAAGTTTGTAAGCCTCAGAAAAAACCTCTTTTGGCAAGGAGCTCCAAAACTCAGCTGTTCTATTGACAAAAGATCCCTGAGCAAGAGAGGTTCGACAGGTTTCCAAATTCACAATAAATGGGGGGGGGAATTCTGTATCCGTCTAGTCATCCGTGTAGATTTTGCCAAAGGGAAACGATTGATAACAATTCGGAAGAGCATCAACCGTGAAAGTATATATAGAAGAGAGACAAGTCGCCGACCCTTCTACGATATTCCAATGAAGTGAGCGAGTCTGTGAGCGAAGAATCACCAACAAGGTGGATTGCTTTTTTCTGAATAGAATCGAGAAGCCTCAATGAATGTTTTGGTGCCGAACTCCACACATGAGAACTGTATTCGATGACAGGTCGTATCTGAGCCTTGTAGATCATCAGAAGCTGACGAGAGGTGAAGTATTTCTTCGCACGAAATAGAAATCCAAGTTTCTGGGAAGCACTTCCAGCGATCGATCTCACATGGTTTTCCCATGAGAGATTATCACTGATCGTGATTCCTAGCATCGAGATACTTGATTTTGTAGGAACAATTACTCCTGTGACATCTGAATATTTGATGATGATAGATCGGCTTTTCTTGACAAGAGACATGCCTTGGTTTTCGTAGCTTTGAATTCCACCAAGTTCATGTTACCCCATTCTATTATTTCTACCAAGTCGTCGTTAATTTCATTGGCGTGAATGTTGCTTTGAATTTTTGTTTCTCGAGCTGGTATGGGGACTCGGGAAGAAAAACTGGTATGAAGAGTACTGTCGTCCGCAAAACTATGTATTGAACAAGATGTTTTCTCGAACAAATCATTGATATGAAGCAAACACAAAGAGGGCGCCAGTACTGAACCCTGTGGAACACCTGAATCTGAAGAGATGTGGATTAATATTGAAATCTATACTCAGTAGGAATGCAGATTTCTCATCTATCCCGAAAGTTGCTATGTCAATGAAAACACAGCTTTTTCCTAGTAGAAGTGAATTTGACTATCAAAAAAATACAAGAATCAATAATTACAAAATACTTATCGTTGTTAACCTTTCGAAATCAGTAATTCTGCTTCCGTTTCCAGAACTTCTTCACGAATATTTCTCTTTTAGTTAGATTTTGGAAATCTATCAAAGCTCTGATATTTGACATATGATTTTGTCTTTCAATACGGGTAGCCATGTCTGACTTATATCAACAAAACTGGTTGAGATTCGACTATACTTAGACAGCATGATAAAAGCAGATTCCTTCAACATTCGTGTTCTCTTTTGCTTTCCATTGTGATGAATGAATCCAATAAACAATAATGAAATACTAACACTTTCAGAAATTCTCTGCATTCATTGCAGGCTCATATTTCAAAATACATCCTGACATGAAGATGCAATCTCTAATTATAATAAATTCCGATTCACTGAATATTTCTTGAAATGCGATCACAGCAAAAAAGTTTTCATCAGAATAAAGTGGAGGAAAAGGATATGTTCCCGATTCAAGAGAAATGAGAAGTGGTTCATATTGAAGCAACATCAAAATACTCTCGAAGAAGCAGAGTACGGGAGTGGGGAGATATGAGCCATCGTATAGTATCAGCAAAAGGATGCAACTTGGAAACTGGGATTCTTCTAAAAAATCTCACTTCATCCTATAGGATCAGAATATATTTCTTCAGCTACTGCCCCTAACGAGTCTTATCACAATATATTTTCTGTCCTAGGAATATGATGTAATTCCGGCTCTGTTTAGTAGTTTCAGTTGCTGTATCAATTGAATAAAGTGGTGACGTTTTTCTCACTCGAAAATCCCATATGGAGCGGGACATTTTCGATCAATTACAGCGATAAATTCCTGGCGGGACATTTTCGGGCTGGTAAATACCCGGTAGGTATCGAAAAATACCCGCTCGGTCCGTGTATCTATAGTAACGATTGTTAAAATGTACATTTGTCATCTTGACAGGCATAAATACTGAATTTTAAACGTCGTTGTTTTAACTCCGGAAATATTCTACCGAATTACACTCGTGCATCAAAATAAACCTGATAATTTTCCATCCAAGCATGTTGTCAGTAAAAAAACTGCATTCGGTTATTTTCATATTCTGCTAAAAGAGGCCTCCTCCTTTGGAGTCGGGCTCTTTTGACAAAATATGAAAATAAACTCGTGCAGTTTTTAGACAACATGCTTTCATGGAAAATTATCGGTAATTTTGAGGCACTTGTTTAGTTACTCCCGATAATAGTAGTTATTTCATCGTGACATTGTGGTTATTCGAATTAGCAATAAATACTCATCCAGGATGGTTCAAAATAGTCACCCACCCAATTATTATAGATTTATTCGAGAAAATCCCTTCACGCCTCAACAGTCCAACAGAACTATTTCGGACCGTTCCTGGACTGTTTCTGTTGTGAACCCGAATACGGCTAGTATATTACTTACATTGAGTGATAAGAGAGAACAATAGTGTCCAAGTATAATGAATATAATGTAACTGAAACACACTGCATTGTGTGACTTCCACAAGACAGTTTACAAAACTGTAATAACTTCTTCAGGGGTGTTCTGGTACTATGTACTATATCTGAAAAAGCTATTGTAGAGTGAATAAAATGAAGCGGTTTTATATACTATCTATTGGAAATCACGCAATAATTTTTCATCACATTATCACGATTTTTTTTCAACTATCTGTCGATTCCATCAGTTATATAATTGATATATTTTATAGCAGTCAACTGACTGATATGGATTTTTCAATAGTGGCTCATATCACTTAACAATGCAAAAATTATGGGCATTCACCTTTGATAATTTTTGCTAATATCACTGATATGAATCAACAAATTCAAGCCCCAAGGATATTATAGTAGTGATGTGTTTAATGACTTCTTATTGCCATAAGAAATTATATTAATTAACAAGGGAGCTACGCCCAGTTACACACGAGCGAAAAATTGGGAACACGTGGCGTTAGCCGAGTGCGGTTATTCGCAAGTGCACGTAATTGGCCTTAGCCCCGAGTCGCTTACTTTATTTTTTCTAATCCCACCATCGTGACAGCAATAACGTTATGACCTGTTACAATACACGAGTAGTGTGAATTAATTGCGGCCGCCAGTGAGAGTCGTAAAAAAAATATTTCATAAACAATGTCAATCTCTGAACATATATCTATTTTAGGTGGCTGTATTGACCTCTCCTACCTTGAATATCTCGAGTGTTTACGGAAATATTCGAACGCATTAAGAAACGAACATTCCTCAGCAATAACCCGAAGACTATTGATTAATGGACATATTTCAGATCCCGCGAATTAATACCATAACGATTGCAGCTAGAACTTTCACTAACTCAATGACTCTCAGCCAAGATCATCCACTTTGACATATCACGTTCCGGTATACGTGACGCTGCGAATGTTCGGTCGCTCCATTGGTTCGGAATCACGAGCTACGATCCACAAGTTCACTCGAGAAACTATTTATACAAAAGATAGATAAGTAGATATTATTTGGCATTGTTTACAATAGGTATTGTTCAATCAGTAAAGAATGATAGTCATTGTCATCGCTTGAAATTTGACATTACATGGAAAACCTGATTTATTGTGTAATAATAACTACAACTGTAACACAATAAAGTCATTGTTTCATCAAGTGAGGCTATGAAATTGAAGACACACTACAAATTTACACATTGAAATCATTCTATTATCAGGAAGAGAAATGATACTAAAGAAATGCAATGTACTTTATTGTTTTATCAAGAACAGTTGAGATTAAATGGTTTTATGTTATGTCCGTTGAAAAAAGAGTATTGTTTGGTGCAGGTGATGTGAGGTTTAATGTGTAGAAATGATACATGTGAATATGCAGATATAAAAGATATGAAGGATTATGCACTATGTCGATGAGATGACCTAATGTGGAAATCTCAAATGGCCTTTGGAATTAAAAATTCCGTTGTGTAATATATCAGCGTTCTTCTTGAACAATTTGCATACTCGAAAGAAAAACTGTTTATCAACCCTCAAGTACCACAACAGAGCTGGGATTCTCAACCAAGAATTCACCACTGATAGGAAGTCAAGTTTTTCATAATGCACTTTAGGAATTCAACCTCAACTGAGCTGTCGATATACACAAGGTTTTTTTAGAACAACCATCCTTCGAATACCATATTGTTGCTTCATTTTTGGAAAAAGTGTAGTATTTCATAAGAATACCTAGAGTGTGGGCTAGGTATTAGAATATTCTAGGCTGCTGATATCTGATTCTGAGATAACTCTAACCGCAATTCCAGATCTGCGATGGACTGACGACTGTAGCAGCTTTCAGAGGAGGTATGTCTTTGTTGTTGCGGTTTTTTATATACAGATTCACACGAAAAAAAACCCTGTAATGTTCAGAGATACGAACCAACATTTACTTGAAATAGTTTTGGTAGGTTTGGTGATCCAGAATTAAATTCTTTAATGGTGGTATTGGTGGGATTGGGGTCAATTTGATTAGAGGAAAACTATTGTTCCTTCGCCAACGTTTCGAATTTCAATCTGGAAGATTTCTCAATTATCACTCACAACATAATTTCCAACACAAAATGAATATCATAAGAAATCTGGAAAATAAAGCTCTCAAAATACTAATCCAGAGTATCATCAAAAAAATATCGAGCAAATAAAAAATTTCCTTCTAAAAAGTAAGTACCCGCCATCATTAACTTAAAATTCTTAGGTATGACAGACAATCAAATAGAATGAAGGATCCAATTTTAAAATATAACAAAATACCATATCTGAGAAATATCTCTTAGAGAATTACGAGGATTTTTAATGAAGAACAATTTAGAATTGCTTTCTCTAACGACAACACTATCGGAAAATTATTCTTTTCACGTCAAAAAGAAAAAACTCCCACTGATCTACAATCGAACGTTGTCTACAAAATTGATTGCAATAATTGCACTAAATGTTATGTGGGCCAAACAGGACGATATTTAAAAAACGATAGAGACACACGAAAGCTGAGTATCAAAAATCCCACAGCCTTAGTTGAACACACTAGGGAAAATGGCCATACTTTTGAGTTTACAAAACCCATCACTCTTGATCAGAAATCCTCTGCCAAAAAGGCTATTCAGTGAAATGATACAAATTCTTCACCAAGACAGCGTTAATACAAGAAGAGATATAGGAGGATAAAATACGGCTTATTACAATCTGATAAGTCAGCTACCGAAATGATTCTTTATCATTATACGGTGTTTTCAACAATCAGGTGATTTTTTTTCTTCTTATCAGCAATCATAAGAACTACAGCCATTCTATGAATTTAATTTCAGTAATTGTTTGTCTCGTGCTCAATGTGGAATTGTTTGTACCCAGAGTGTGTATCTAATTTGTCTGTTTTATACATAATTTTGATATTTATACTCGGAAAAACTGATTTTTGGTAAGTATTTAAAAAAAAAATTTTTTTCAATAATCAACATGTTGAACCCCTGAAAATGTTCCAATAGTTTGATCGCATTCTTTTATTATATATATCCTACCATTTTAACACGAAACTCATTGTTATAGAGCCCTGATGATGGATTTATTAAAATTCGAAACGTTGTCGAAGAAACGATAGTTTTTCTCTAATCAAATTGATCCCAATCCCACCAATACCACCATTGAAGAATTTAATTGAAATATTCGAAGTTTGCAGGCCTAAGGAATAAATAATATTCTTTGGTGAGAAGTTCCGAAGTTCAGCTGTTTTATCCCTGTTCTATCCCTGAGCAATAGAGGTTCGTGAGGTAACTAAGGGGTGGATATTTCGCACTCGTCGGATCATCCGTGTTGATACAGCAAAGGGTGGAGCGATTGATGACAATTCGAAAGAGGCGTGAGAATCTAAAGAAGAGAGACAAGTCTGCGACCCTTCTACGATGTATCAACAAAGTGAGCGATTCCGTGAGCGAAGAATCACAACAAGATGGATAGACTGCCTTACTTTGAATGGAGTCAGGACGTTTCAATGAATGTTTTGGTGTTGAGATCCATACATGAGAACTATATTCTAAGACCTGTCTCTATGTGCCTTTTAGATCATCAGAAGCTGACTATGAGTGAAGTATTTCTTTGCACGAAATAGAAAATAAAAATCCAAGGTCTCTCACCTCACGTGGTTTTCCTATAAGAGATCATTACTGATCGTAATTCCCAGCATAGAGATACTCGACTTCGTAGGAAAGATTCACGAAATGTTACAGTCGATGCCTCTTTTGCCAATCGAGTTGGCGCCAACAGAAGTTCAATCTTCTGACAACATTTACTTGTGGAGGAAACTATTACCTTGATTGAATCGGCAATAATTTCATATCGACTGGAAATACATCTCCCTGTGTGATCATTGCTGTATCGAGACGATGTCAGAAAAATTGCGAAATAGACAAAACGTCCTCGTTCCATTCTGAGGTTATTCACAAGTAGCAACAGTAACATCCCAAATAGCACAAGTACGTCCAGTGGACGTACTGCATATGTACGGTGAGGATGCATTGTACGTATTTAGGACGTACTTTTGTCTCCGACAGACGTACATAAGACCTCCCTGCGACTTACCGTTTCCGCATAGTCGGTAATCCCAGGTACGTACTTTTCTAGTCCACACAGGACCTGAAATGTACAGAAAGGGGAACTGTTTGGGACATTCCGAAGACGTACATTTTCCATTCTGTATGCTCTATCCCAAGTAGAACAAACATATTTGACCAATATTGGTTCAATATTACGGGAATATTAACCTTATATTGTAGATATCAATAGTGGCCACAAAAAAATGTGAACATTCGGCGATATTAGCTCAATATTCGAAAACAACGTAATGATATATCATATGATATCACTTAATGAATAAGTTTTCATATTCGGGATTATTCATTTCTTTTTTACCAAATAGTCAAGTTGGAAATTTTACTCATTCACGTGTACTAACCATCTAACCGAATACTTACCTGGAAAAAGACCTGGCTGCTGCGGGGCTTGAACTCTCGACCTTTTCTATGGAGATATTATTGTCGACCACTGTTACGCTCTACGGCACGAAGAGACTTGTTTTTAAGAAGGAGTTGGGTGCTATAGATGTGATGACTTCAAGTTAGTTTTGTTCGAGATAATATTAAAATGTCAGAAAGTTCAGTAACAATGAAAATATATTCGAAAAAACACTAAAGGATCACTGTCTCATGTGATGGCGGTTTTGGAATATCAAACTTGCTGTGCAAAAAATTCTGTATGTAATTTTCTGGTATTTAAATTCACCACATGTCGATGTTTCAATTTTTCTAAATTTTTTTAGGAATAATCCATTATGAATATTCCATTACCAATATTGATATATGTATGAATACACTAAGTGATCACTCTCAAAATCCCAATACCCCTTGAACCGAAAGGGACCCAACACGTACGTACTTGGGAGGTCCAAACAGTATGTACATACTAACAGAAATGTAAAAAATGAAAGGAACCCAATCCGTACGTACTTGGGAGTTCCAAACAGTATGTACAAAAAAGTACGTCAACGAGACGTCCATATAGTATGTACATACGATTTCCAAAAATGTACGTCATTACTATTATGTCCCGCAAACGTTTCGAAATATACGTATCTGAAAGGGACTCAATATGTACGCACCTGGAAGGTCCAAATAGTACGAACATAGTTCTTCCAAACATGTACGTGAATGATACGTCTGAGCAGTACGTACATGGAATTCACAAAAAAACACGTCATTGGTATGTCCCTAATTCATTCCGAAAAGTACGTACCTGAAGGGGAGTTAATGTAAACGTATCAGGGACACTTAATAAAGTACGTACATAGTACTTCCAAGCATGTACGTTTTTATTACATTCCGATTGGAACGGGACCAAGTATACCTACATGGGACGTCTAACCAGTACATACATGGTACATCCGGTAATGTACGTTCTTCGAATGTCTCCTATCCGTCCCGGGACGTATCGACGTAACTGGGACATAAATGTCTTCAGGACGTCGTGTGCTATTTGGGATATCTATGCATCGAATTCCTCTCTATCATGGAAATCGAATTTCACATAATGCACCTATAGTTCTCTCTTCTCTAACCGGCATGAATAATGATTGTATTGGTAACAGGAAAAATACAAATGTATTACTCAACCTACTTGTTTTTTGTCATTTAAATTAGCTCGAATAATGGATCTTCTCCAAATTGAGAAAGACTACTTCGACTCCAATGGGCTCAAGTGCATAAACAATCAGTTCGTTATTGGCTCCGCGATGGAATTGCAAATTACCATTTCATTTTCATACGTACCCCAATAAACACGTTCAAGGCAGTCGAGGATGTGGCGACCTATTGATTATTGGTGGATATGGAAATATATGAAGGTGCTTGTGGATTTTATTCAAACGTACCGTTTCAATTCAACCATTGGTTCATCCTTCATCACGTTCTCATTGACTTCCCTGTCCAATTTTGTATTTGGTGAAAATTTGCAATCTTTGAAACTTTCTGATTGGCATAACTTGAAAATTCATGAACCGAAATCTTTTCACTTTCTTGTGTGTCTGGTCGAAATGGCCGTCAATTTCTTGTTCATTGTCCGATTCAACTGAGTATTTTTTGTATTTTGAATACGTCTTCAAAATCTTCACTTCTTTTCCTGTCTGTCTGCTTCAGTTATGAAATAATGGTATTCGTTCAGCTTGCTTCCTCTTTTTCATTCTTCAGAAAATAACGAATCTGAGAATAAATAATCAATGTTGGATAAAACAATCTTCCAGATGCACATGTCTCTGCAATATTTTGATCATTTTATCTTTTCTTATCCGTTTCACCAATAGGGTTTACTGAACATTTCACAGAGATAGAAAAATTAATTTTTGTTTGAATAGCATTGAATAATTTCTCCCAGACCTTCACAGAATGCTTTAGAAGTTGTCAAGAAATATATTCGAAAGGTCATAACTTCTATAATATAAGGAGTACCGAAATGAGATTAGATTAAGTTGTGCAGTACGTGGAGGGATAATGTTTTGCATATTTCTCACTCTTCTCCCAACAGTAATGGGTTGGATGTTGGCAATTGCAAAGTCTCGAAATATCAATAACATATTCTTCCTTTCACTGAGAGTATGGAGGTCGAAATATAGTATATGATCTACTCAAAAAGCTGATGTCACTATCATTACCTAAGTGAGTGATTTGTACAACATATCATGAAAGATACCTATGCAAGGCACACTTGGCAAAAAAAATGGGTATGAATTATTTGTCAGTACTTCCCTTAGTTATATTTTATTATAATTATTATTTTCGATCCAATCGTCTGAAGACTAGTACAATTAGATACGACAATTTTTAAATTGCGCAGATAAAAATGATCGTCATTCGAAAAACGGTAAAACATTGCGATTGTAATTTTCAGACATAGCTGAGGTCTTCAGATCAATTTACGTTCGACCAAGTCCAAGGTCACATATGTCAAATATGAAAAAGTTGTAGGCTACACTGCTTCCACAGAGTTTAACAGCAGTTGGTGGCACTAGACCTGTTTAATAGACTGAAATGATCAAAATAAGCTTGAATTTTGGCTCACTTTTCAGGTAGTTACTGTATTGTTCCAGTATTTGACTTCAAAGTTTTCAAACTCAGAGTTTAAAGTTTCTGTTTGAGGAAGCTATTGTATAGCGAAACACGTGTCGCGGTTTGTTGAACCCTATTATGTGAAGTTCTTACAGGCAACTGTATATCAATTTTCTTTTTACTTATGCACTAGTTCGTCATTAACTATAATTTGTCTATTTCTGTAGTTGAAAAATAGTGAATTCATCCGATTATCATAGACTCAGAAACTATACCAAAATTTCACTTTATTCATTCAGAAACTTTTAGGAGGTTCGTTCCAAGTTCATATAACATCTCGAATTTTCCACACGCATTGTGTGGATACCGATTAGATTTTCGGAATCCTATACCAAACTCAATTCAGTGAGAGAGAGTTTCATTGACACAAATTTGTATGTTTATCCACCCTGCATCTGTTATAAAGAAACCCACTCTAGGAATAATAAAAACATGCCATAAAAACGTACTTGCTTATATGTTTTTTCAGAATATACAAAAGACTGCCTCAAGAAATGAAAAATAAAAAGTGTCAATGAAAATGGAAAACTCAAATGTGTACAGGAAAATGTTTCATTTGAAAATGTTTCCTCTTCATTAGGCTAGTTACCATTGGTTTCCATCAAGTTCATAACTTTTCGGTTTGTTATCATTTTATGCATATCCATACATATGTCATTAGGTCTTGTGATGAAATGTTAGTAATATCATTATTGAACGAAAATGGAATATTTTGAGCTATGATCGAAGACCTAAATAAAAATATATAGTGTTTGATTCTTGCAAAAATCAAATTCAATATATGACGCGATATTAGTTAGAGAAGTAGTAATTTTCACGCTCGATAGTGTTCCATGAACCATGAACATCCTTTTTCATATTCTACCGTACTAGGTAAATTCAGCTCTCGAGCCAA
Organism: Zygogramma bicolorata; assembly: GCA_032362365.1. Taxonomy (NCBI): domain Eukaryota; kingdom Metazoa; phylum Arthropoda; class Insecta; order Coleoptera; family Chrysomelidae; genus Zygogramma; species Zygogramma bicolorata. The sequence continues at coordinate 401,552 of JAVJAQ010000691.1, forward strand.
CTTCAAATATGTATTCCTGAAGTGGAACCGTTTCAATGTCAATTACGCAACTCTGCTTTTGTGTTCCTCAACCAGAGTTGCATGCATTTGTGGGTGTTGCTATGAACTCAATTTAGAACGTTGGCTACATACACAGAAGTTATCATCTACTGAATCGAGTTCACCTTGCTTTGTTGGTTCAAATAACAAGGTCGAATTGTCGGAGATCTAGTTACCTTGCAGCAGCTGTCTCGTTTGTTTCCTGTACCGCGCCCGAAACAAAATGATTGATTTCTATGACGTAATATTTCGTAATAGATGAAGTGAAACAAGATGAAGTTGTTGAATGTCGACTAGTCATTATAATGATTTGATAGAACGAAAAAGGTCACTAGTGACTCAAAAAACTATATTCAATATTGTTTCTTTTTCTAACCATGAATAGTCTGATTGTTCAGTTCCTTAGATTTCGGTGAGAAAATTCAGCCATTCTTTCATATTTTTTTCGAGTTTTGGCAAACAACTATCTTCTGCTTATATTGATAATACATTTTCATCATTCACAAGATGTGATTCTGAGCTTCTAGTTTCATTTCTAAAACTAATAGTTTAATATGAAATCGGCTAAGTGCCGGAACGTACGGAATTGGAATCTAAATGAAAATTATATGAATATGTGGTGTTTATAGGGGTTGTTTGGTTTTTATTGGTTGAAAATCTTAGATTTCAATCCAATCTACGTTGAAAATGGGATACGTTTGTCTGAACTTCCTTCATACATTTTTATAAGACTGTTTATTGGTAGATCTAAAATTTATCAAATTTTGTGATTTCTGATGTATTTTTTTTATACATATTTTTTTATAATTTTTTCAATTTGATATTTTTTATTTCATGGTTCGAGAGGTTCAATTGGAGTTTGATACTTTTATTATTAATAAGTTATCTGCAGATGAATATTCGAAACATATATTTTATTCATGTTTCACAGATACTCTTGCTACTTGGGATATTAAGTATTATATTCTTGTGATAGGCACATTTACGTTATACAAGAAGTTGCTGAGTGATAGGACGTCTTTAAAAAAATGTTTTATATTAACAATTCTACAATTGTTTATATTTTGATATTAATTCTTGATTTTTTCAGATTGTGGTGGGTTACTAACCCAGAAAAAACACGGAGTAATGATTTCTGGTATATTCTCAGAAAACAGTCTTTTGAATATTCCTGTAATATTTTTTTGCATATTCATTGAATATTCTAAAAACATTCCCTGAAGAACATTTTCGTGATATTGTCGATCTAATATGCAGCGAATATTATTAGAATATTGAGGTATTCATAGAATCATCTTTGAGCAATATTTCCAGAACACCCCAGGGATTCGCCATGGGAATTTTGAGGGAATATTCTATGGAATATTCTATGACGAAAAAATATTGCGGGAAAATTCATTGAATATCTATTGCTATCTGTACAATTCACTGAGAACAGAAAAAAAATCCTTTCCAAAAATGGACAGTAAAACACAAAAAAATTGAATGGTGTCCGGCACCCTTTTTTTCATGGCACTGGGTTCCTTATTAGTTTTTCTGGGCCTATAATTTTGAAGAGGATAATATGAGAATATCTAATCGTAACTTTCCTTCATTGGGTGGGAATTCAAGTTTTCCCCAGTATTCTGACAATTCTTCACACATCAGCTTCACCCTAATCATTCTGCGTCACTGGACCCCCTTAAGTGGTATTATGGGCTTGTAGTCTGGAAGTGTTGAAGTGTCTAGCATCCTAACATCCAGCAACTCAATCAAATCCAATATACCCAGTTCTTTCGTCTCAGTTTTTTTCGAGTTCTCAAGCTACCCACAATCTAACGAAATAACAATCAATTTTCGAATCTATACAAGTGTAGATGGGCAAATTTCAATCTAAAACGGTCCCTTCTTAGTGGAATAAGTTCAGTCAGCAACTTTCAGTATAACTCAAATTTGACTGAAAAACAATAAACGAAATAATAGTTATCGAATACTTATGGTCTCTACCATTTTGGAATCAACTCTGCTTCCGCTTTCGAAACTCCTTCACAAATATTTCTCTTTTGGTTGATTTTTGAAAATTTGTCGAAGCTTTGATATTTGACATTTGATTTTGTCTTTCAAGAGGGGTAGCTATGTCCGACTTATATCAGCAGAACTAGTTGGGATGCAAGTATCCTCAGACAGCATGATAAAAGCAGATGCCTTTAACTCTCCAATCCTGCTATTCCTTTCCTTTGTTATCATTTGAGTGGCATTCCATTATACTGTATGATCTCCATTGGTAGTGGAAATGTGTACTGATGATTCAAAACCATCAATCTGTTTGTTCCTGATGTACATATTGTGTTCACTCTTTCGCACTTCTAGAGGTCTGGATGTTTGGCCGATATATTTTTGACCACCCGAACAAGGAATTTGTTGAATACAATTCTTATTGATTTCTGTTATGCAAGTAGATTTGGTGTGTATCCGCTTTATCTTTTCCGACAGTTCAGTTTCCTATTTTCACCGACACTGGATGCGATCGATACATCTATAGGTTTTTATTGCCATAGTAATTACACTTCGGTATACACATCGCACATGAAAACACTATTTTCCGTCGGGACCGGATTGAAACGATGGCCCACCCCACTATAAAAAACTTGTTTGTTCTGTTCATTGCATTTCGCTATTGTTGATCTATTCGGATAAACTATCTACGTGCTATAAAACAGGACATTCGGTTCCAGCCATCAGATGAAATTGAATCATCCCTTCGATTGATGGGCAGTTAGGGAATTGATATGAATTCAGCGTTTATATTTGTAGGGTGGGATTAGATTTTGATGGATGTCGTCACAAAATTCAGTTATTGGTGTCTTTGCAGGTCGATATTATGGAAAGAATGTCAGAAATCGATGTGATTGGATGGACCACAGGTAATCAAAAAGTAATGACCACATGACACAAAAACAAGTTTCAATGAGTGATAGCATTTTTCATAGAGCTATAGTTAGTCAACAATATGGAAATATAATTTTAAGGGATGGATACTACGATAGATGTCACTAGTGATTTCGTTTCCAAGTCATGTCTTTTCTTTCGTTTTTTTTACGAACGTCGTTGGCTGAATCATATATTTTCTTGATGATTTATACATATTACCAAAAGACGGTAATCAATTATTCAGAAACGGAAGTGTTTTTTTCTCAATTTCGTAGATCAATCATGTTTTGAAGATTAATTTGAGACTTGAACTTTCATTTCCTTCATGAACTTCTATCTTCAACTCTGTTTGGAAGCTTCATTATATCCCTTTAAACATTTCAGTCAAACTGAAAGACAGAAACATGCGCCTATTTTTAGCTTCAGAGCAGGACTTTGTCAAGTAAACGAAATTCTTTATTATAGTGTGGATGGCGTAACAAAAACGCTTAATTTTTTCCTACACAGGCAATGACTAACTATATCTCTATAAACAATGGTGATAGTATACCTGAATATGCTTTGTAATATCTTTATTTATCTCAAGAAACATAAATGTTTATAACAGGGACATACTAAAATAAATAATACAATAAAACCTAAAGAGAAAACAGTTAGATCAGTTCAAATAGTTATAAAGAAAAATCAATACTGGCAAAAGAAATGTTTTCCAGAAGCTTCAGAGTAGTAGAAAATGAAAAACAGACACAAACATCAAATATCATTTTTTTTAGTTAAGAAAAAATCTTTAAGGTATCTTTTGAATTTAACAGCATCTTTAACTTTTTTCAAATGAGGAGGTAAACTGTTGTACATTTCAACACCATTATGAAGAAGGGATTTCTTTGCAAATTCTGTTTTGACTTTGATCAAAATGAGCTCATTAGTTCGTCTAGTAGCATAGTTATGAATATCAGAATCAACTGTAAATTCCAGAATAGAGTTTGATATTTTTTAAAGCAAAATGAACAAATAAGCATATTTTCATCCTGAATATTTGATCCAAATTCAATAACTTCCTTGGCTTGTATATATTCACAGTAGGCTCTGAGACATCTAATTTGAAAATACATTTTATTATTTTATTTTGTAAGGTTTCCAAGGCCCTCAATATTGATTTGTTTGCTATTCCCCAAGCTGAAATAAAATATTGCAGATTTGAATGTATCAATCCGAAATGAATCTGTTTCAAATGTTTCAGTGCTAAATAGTTTCTAATTCGATACAATACACCAATTAGTTGTGGAAGTTGTTTTCTCAAATGACTAATATGAGTTGACCATGAAAGTATAGAATCTAAATGTAAACCTAAAAATTTAATAGAATTTGTATAATTTATCTCATATTTTTTAAACTTGATTCTTGATAATCTATTATCGATTATTATAGGTCTTTTTGAAACAAACATGACGGAAGATTTCTGGATATTCAATGTTAATTTATGTCTGTTCAATTTTTGACTTGATATCATTGATGTTTTCAGAAAAATATAGAATTGTCGTATCATCTGCAAATAATTTAATTTGGCCACATAGATCTAGTTTGGATATTGAGTTTATGTATATGTGAAACAATGTTGGTCCAAGAACTGATCCTTGTGGTACACCACATTTTAATTTTTTTCTTGAACCAAAACAATCTCCCATATATTCAAACTGCTTTCTCTTATCTAAATAACGTGTGAACCATCCATGAATATTACCTCTCAAACCCATTTTGAACATTATATTGAGAAGAATTGAGTGATCAACCGTATCAATCCAGTTTCATCTGTAATCAAATTCAACACAGCAGACTCTGTATCACTGTATTATCGACCACTCATATATGAATGGATCCAATAAAGTCCCAAACGATGGCAAAAACTAAATTGTTCGTTTACAAACTTTTTTATTCTTCGGCCAACAAAAACAACATTTCAAAATATAACTTGGATCATGAAATCTCACGTATAAAATTCAATCTCACTATCAATTACCCTTACACCACACTGATATTATTTGTGCAAATAATATACGTTTGCTGTAAGGATGAAAATTGATCTCAACAAAAAGGTTCGAGGTGGTCTCGGTAGTGTAGTGGTTAGCATATCTGCCTATCAAGTGGAAGGCCGGGGTTCGAATCCTCGCCGGACCACCGTGCTGGGTAATCGCACGTTAAAAGGTAAGGCCTCGTCGATCCATTGCTCGCACAAGTTTCGACTTCTGGAGGTTGACGTTCGTCAGCTGGTTAACGGAACGAATAATTTTAGAACAACAACAACAATATAATATTGTTGATCACTCTATCAAATTTTGTTCATTGAGAAATGATAAAAAGGTTACGGAATTTCTCTTCACTCGATCTGGAGCAAAATGAGTGCGATTCAAAGGTGATTTTTTTTTCAGTATTATTGCGGTATGCTGATGAAAACTGAAAGGCTCTCCTGAGATAATTCAAAATTATTTCCATTGTGAGAATATTCCATGGGAGCTCTGCAATTTCAAGCTCTAAGAAGATAATAAAATAAGTGAAAATGCCCATGTAGTATTTCGATTTTTTATGATTCGAGTTTTATATAACAAGTATTTTCAATTTATGAACTGAATATTCATCTGAAAAACAAAACTAATCGTGAGAAAAAATATGGGTGATTCAATTTTGGAATACCAGTGTCAAATGAAAGTATTTCAAAATATTTTTCAGTTCCCAAAATGGTTATTTGTTCAACTCGTACAATAAATGCATGTTTTCGGGAAAAAGAGAATTGCTGGACGACGTGAGGAGAAACGGTTATCTTACGCTTCCTGAAAAACCGTTTTTTGCACCGGTTGAAACCAAAGTTTCATGTCCAAACGCTAATTTTGAGATTTGTTGGAACAAACAATTTGACACTAAAAACAAGTATGTAGCAGCATTGATCTCCGACGCTTTCATATTAGGAGGTATACAACTGATTTTGTTCACTATCACTATCAATATCCAATTTTACGTTAACGGGAAATTAACGTATGAATAAACTTCAATTTGATATTGAGGATTCTAAACCAGTTTGGATGAACTATTTATTGATATTTCAAATCAGAATCAATACAAATACCGAAAATTGTCGTTAAAGAGATATTTTCTGCTGTAGTTGAATAGTTACTTAATTTTTTTGTACTAGAATAATTCATATCCTGGCGGTTTGAGAAAAAGTAATTTCAAAGATTTTTCCCCAAAAAAGCAGTTCAGAAGCTATGAGAATTTTATAAGGAAAATCGAAACCAAAGTCAAAACTCGGTGCTCTACCACTCCAATAGATTCAGGTATCGAAAGATTATGTTCCTTACACATTTGATCACAGGGGCCCACCCAAATATTCAGTCCCAGGGAATCTGTGCTGGGAGGAGTTTTGACATATTCAGTAGAGAGTTACTTGAGGAGATATAATAAAACTTCCTGTAGATAGTCTGATATATGAATCTGTTCAAGCACTTAATTCCCATCCCGAATCTATATTAAGTTATTTTCAATAACACAAGGAAATTGACAGATAATTAATCAGATAATCAATACGGTGCTTATGGCTATGTCTGATATGAGTACTCAGCGTTCATATAGGCATATAGACAATAGCTGTCCCCTTAAGCTGCATTCAGTCCGGGGGCGCACCCAGATTTTTTTTGGGGGGGTTAATTTTCAATTTTAGGTTTCGAACTTCGAAAGTACCTATATCTCAAAATATATACAATGAATATAAAAATTCGAGAGTGATTTTGATTCAAACTAACAACAATATTTTGATGTTTGGTAATATGTCTCCACAATGTTCTAGAGCACTTAGAGCATCTTTGGGCCGTTTCCCCTTTTGCAGCCTAGTGATTTTCCTATACCACAGCTTGAGTTCGGCTGAAAGCTCTTCATTAGTGCCCCTCAAGTCATTTCGGTAGAAATCAACCAATTATTGAAATTGTTTCAATATACTGTCACTCAATTTATTAGGATCTGTCGGCAATAAACATTGGAATCCAATCATATCTGATTTTTCTGTGAGAGTATTATTAATAGCAATTAGCAATGTTAATATTGGTATTTGGTAGTAATACTAAACTATTCAATTCCGGGTCTATTTTGGAGGGGAGGTTAATAACCCCTGAAACCCCCCTCTTGGGTGCGCGCTTGATTCATACAATAATGAAAAGAATATTTCAAATGTTTTCCCATTCAGGAATAGTTTCAGAAGATACACAACGTAATTATTTACCTGAGAAACAATTCAATGGTACGGTTAGGGAATTACCATGTAACGATTTCAGTAAAAGATCTTTGCAGACATCCAAAGGTTCTGAAGATTCGAATTCTATCAACAGATAGCATAATTATCTGAAGTGAAAAAAGGTAATTTCTTCATGTTCACTCGAAGTGTTGAACTGTTGCTTTTCGTCATCAAATTTCCCCAAATTTCATGAAATTGATAATGATAACAGCAGTAGTTGATGCTGATGCAAGTTTTAAAGAGGCAAACAAATACACCTTTTATTTAATAGGAACTCACCAATGTTCATGTAGTAGTGAAACAGAATTAATTATGTGAAAACTGAAGTAGATTTTTTTTTACAGAAAATCATGAAATTCTGCGTAGCACTACTCACCATCGCCATAGCTGCGGCTGTTGAATCTGCAGCTCTCCTAAGAGATTTCAACTCACCAACCTCATTCTTCCCGCAACCTTTCAGCAATCAAATCCAATTCGTGACCCCAGGAATCGTTCCGGCTCATCAACAGCAAGACCTTGCCCACCACGCCGTCGTTGAGAACGCCATTGCTGAATCCCAGTTGCCCCACGAGCTGTTGAATCCATTCTACAAGAACCCATCCATAGCTGCAGCTCTGGCCAAGGAGTCCTGGTTCGGCCACAATGAATTCCCAGTGCACCATCGGGAAGCTGAGAAGATCTCCAGACAGGAAATCTACAAAATAATCTCGAGGTTGCACTGAGCTGCTATGGATGACTCATTTATATTTATTTCTGAATGACTGTGGTTGTGAGTGAATGAAAACGCAGTGAGTGAAAATCATCAACTATCCTCAAGTATTTTCCATCATTTTCCGAAGTTGAACAGGGTTGCTGAATCATTTAACAACTATAAGTAGAATTTTTTATATTCAGCTGGGAGATCTCTGTGAGTCTCATTATTGCAAGCCAGTTTCGGTCAATTTGGACCAGTTAAAATATTTTCAGTCATGGGAACTTTTTCTGAACGGTTTCTTGCCATTCACGGGATATGTTCACCTCGTAGTTCTCATATTTTGCTTTATACAGGGAAAATAAGGAAATAAACAGTGTTCCGGAGGCTGGATCTGATTGCAATTTTAGCAAAAGACATTTTTTTTTGAGACAAGGTCTCCATTGGATATTCTCTGTGTGCACAAGAAATCAAAGTTTATCGTAATGTTTTCTGGTCGTAAGTTCTATCAACTTAAATGAAATAATAAATATCTGCACAAAATAACTAACCCATTATTGAATCTAGAAGGCCTCGGATCATATAGACTTCTGACTGGCTCACAAGGAAAATTAGAAAATATTCTCCTGAAAAATATTCCAGAGTGACTTGGATGTATCGTAAGAATTTTTCTACAATATAATTTTCAAACCCGCAACCCACATCACGTTTATATAATCTCCATTATTGTGAAAATCTCACAGAAAACTCTTCTGGTGTTTTTGAAAATATGAATATTTTCATGTAGTTTGATTTTCAGACTCACAAATATCACTGATTTTGAAGTCTGAAAAAATCCTGTTACATTGTTCGGTGAATCTACAAGAGCATGAAAACTCACATAAACTGTACATATTGCCATTGTATTGTAAATAAATCTATTTTTCTACCTGTCTACGAATGTGTTTCCTACAATAAATTAGGAGGTTTATTTGTCATTGTTCCGATTGAGGTTGGTTCTAGAACAGTTCGAAGCAGTCGCACTATCATGCATCCATTTAGCACATACGTCCATTTTCTGTCCGTTCTATGTTGAAACGTCCATGAGTTCAAATTATTGGATGTACATCTGAATGTCCAATTGTGGACGTCCATTGGACATTCAGAGATGGACTTGATTCGGAACATCTTACTTCTTTTGGGCGTACAAAGGTGGACATTCAATGGACACTGACCTGGCCTCCGAATATCTCAATGTTCTTGCAGAGTATAACTTTGTGTCCCTGATAAACAAATACACCAAGGTTCAAGGAAATTCCCGTAGCTGTCTTGATCATATATTTTTTTCTACGGAAACTGAAAGTATTCAGGATTCTTGTGCTGGTATAGTATTCGACACACAAATTACGGATCACAGAGCTTCTATTGCATTTATACCTTTCAACTCGTCTAGTCCACGCGGAAACCAAACCAAACATGTAGGTATTTAGAAATATAAATTATAAAAAATTATCTGAGATTATCCAAGTTCACGATTTATTTTTTTTCTATCAAGAAAATGATGTAAACATCAAAACTAAACATCTAGTAGATACACTCAACCAATTAATTGCAAACAATACTTTAATAAATAGAAAGAAGCGTCATGAAATCAAGCGAAAAGAGTGGATCACTCGAGGAATATTAAATTCAATAAACCAAAGGAATAAGTTACATGCTGATCATAAAAAAAATCCTGAAAACAAAGAGTAGAAAGAGGCTTATCTTACGTATAGGAAAATAACGGATAAAGTGATCAAAAGCGCAAAGACAAACTTTTACATAAAGAAAATTACTGAAAACCAAAAAAATTCCAAACAATTATGGCAGGTGCTAAATGACATACAGGGAAAACAGAGGAGCAATGATATTTCAGAAATAAATACCGATACAGGTATGAACTTGACAGACGTTAAAAAAATAACCAACGAATTCAATAATTTTTTTTCTGGTATTGGTGAAAACCTTGCCAACAAAATAGTTAAACCTGGTAGCCCGTCTCCAGTAAACACAAAACTCAAAAATTCATTTTTCTGATTCAAGTTGAAGAGAAAGATGTTATAGAGGGAATAAAAAATTTGAAGAACAAAAAAAGTCCTGGAGTGGATGGAATACAAGCTGAAACAGTCAAAGCAATCAGTATTGTCATTGCACCACTAAACACTCACCTCATAAACAATATTCTTGAAACAGGAGAATGCCCATTAGAGTTTAAAAAAGCTATCATCATACCCATGTACAAAAATGGAGAAAAAAAAATCTTACTAATTATAGACCCATTTCTTCAATTAATACTTTCGCAAAAATTTTTGAAATACTATTAAAAATACAAATTGAATCTTTTTTTCATAAATATAATGTAATAAGTTCTAGCCAGTTTGGATTCAAGAAGGGCGTATCAACTACGGATGCAATCGCTGCTTTGACAGGTATGGTATATGGAGAAGTTGATAAAACAACACCTTGTCTTTGTGTATTCCTGGACCTGACCAAGGCTTTTGACACTGTATCGCATACGCAGTTGCTGGAGGCCTTGGACGGTGCAGGAATACGCGGAACGCCACTAAAATTACTGAAGAGTCACTTGAAAAATAGAACACAAGCAGTGAAAATACAAGATGAAGTTAGCGATTGGAAAGAGGTGAATTTTGGTGTACCGCAGGGGACAGTTCTGGGGCCACTTTTGTTTTCCTTGTGTGTTAATAACCTTCTCTTATTGCACACCACGGGTAAAATTATCAGTTTTGCTGACGTTACAGCCATAATCTACTCGGACAGTACTTGGACAACTCTGAAACATAAAGCAGAAAAAGGTCTAAAAAAAACCACTGAATGGTTTTCACACAAAAAACTGACTATTAACTACAATAAAACATGTTTTCTCCCCTTTACAAGTTACAAAAACAAACTTCCAACATTCCAGAGCTTACAAATCACCAGTGGAAATAGCGAATATGAAATTAGGGGAAAAAGCAATTTTAAATACTTAGGTGTCACTATAGACTCTCAGTTACATTGGGATGCTCATATAAACAATATTACAAAAACACTCAGACCCTTAATGTATAAATTCAGGTACCTACGAAATATTTTAAATGTAGCTTTTTTTAAAATATTTTACTACGCCCTTGTGGAGAGTCGTCTTCAATATGGAATATTAGCATGGGGTGGAACAACTAAAAATCACCTAAAGAAACTGGATGTGATACAAAAGAGAATTATCAAAATAATTTATAGAAAAAAAATCAAGTATTCTTCTGATATACTGTTCCAAGCAACAAAAATCCTCGATATAAGGCAGATTTATGTTTATAATCTTCTTATATTCACATATAAACATCGACAAACTCTCCTCGAAAAGGTGGACCACACATATTGTACTCGCAGTAAACGAAGTCAAACAGTTAAAGCTCCACGCACCCAAAAATCCATTGACCAAAGTATATACACTTACCTATATAGTAAAGTATACAATTCACTTCCTGATACATACAAAACGTATATTCTCAACTTACACTCATTGCCGCTCATTGGGAAACTGATTAAAGGCTATCTAAAGTGTACCGCAAGAGAGGATATTCATAGTCAAATTGATTGAAGTTAATGCTAAGAAAACCCCTCTGATTTTCATTTATATATCTTAGCTGGCAAATTGGTTTTGTTCTGTACGTCTGTACTTGTTCATACATTTGTTATATCTTTCTTGAATATTGTATATTATATATATTTAAGCAATTCACATGATAATTATGACCAATTTACAATTTTTTTTCTTCACATACTTACCTAAATGTATATAACATCATAAACCATACCTACTTCATATTTTCTACTGCCAATATTTATATTTTCGTGTATACAGTACCACTTAATTAAGACGCTTATCTGCCCATGCGCAACCCTCTAGACTCTAGGGTCTCAAATGGGCTTCTATTGTTTATTCAGCGTATAACAGGTTTATATAATTTATTGGATGTTTTACTCGAATTTTTCATTGAATAAACGTTATTATTATTATTATTATAAGGACTTGATTCCGCCATACGAGAATGCATGTACTCCTTTTGGGCATATTCAACTGAACTTTCAATGGAAATTTGATGAAAAAGCCACATTGGACTCTAAAATATAAGACTGTTTCATTAATCCAACAACTTTTATTTTCGGTCTTTGAAGATATTTGTTTCTATTTTTCGAGTCGTACAGTTGTACAATATTATTATAATATCGAAACGAATCACACGTTCATAGTATAGAACCACGGAGATCCAGAATTTGATGCATTTTCAGAATATCTGAACGCCATCATCATATTTACAATGGAGAAAGTATCTCAGAGTAAACTGCCGTTTCTCGATGTGGAGAGTGTCGTTCATGTCAGTGGCGTTCTGGAAGGCATCTCAACCAATATTGAAAATGTGCACTACCAGTTTTTTGCATTTGTTATTTTTTTCGTTTCGAATAACAACTTCGTTCGCTTCGTTTTTCAAAAAAATAATAGAAAACACTTCATAATGAATTCTCCTGGTACTACCTAATGAATTTTTTTTATATGATGTAAAAAATCTCAAAGAACAAGAATACCCAAAGTAATATGTGGTTGAAACTTGGCAACAGTACTTTTTTAATGTCAATCATATTATATAAAAATCACTTTACTGCGTGTCCACTTACAAGAATAACTTTTTGTTTAATAATAACTGTTTTTATTGTTTCTACCACTTTTGATAACAATTTCTGAGACTGGAGTTTGCTATAATTGATATAGAAAAAACTACAAATATACCCCACTAGTTGATGGTTTGGTATATCAAATTACGAATGAAATGATAAAATAAGTGCAAATAAAAAACAAAGAATTTAAAAATCAGTGGCACCCTTTTTTTTTGTTCGAAAATATTAGTTGAAGTGCGCTCTCAGATTCCATTGGAATTGATGATCTCAATACAGTCAAGACTGAATTCGCTCGTTATTACCCCGAAAACTACTGCCCGAGTTCAATAAAATCGGGTGGATGAGTATTGAGGTATTCAGGGAGAAACAATTCATTTTTTACAGATGTCATCAGTTTATTGAAAACGAAGCATGGATCAGACCTATTTTGTAGAAAATTCATCTTAACAATCCTTCAGTTAGGCCATGTTCTTAAATAATAACTTGTATCCGTCAGTCACAACAAGAAAACTGTAAGACAGATAACTAGATAACAATCAACGCATACAACTGTTTTGCAAACATCAGAACGATGACTCTGCAAAAAAGCCTATACAATTAATTGAAATCGAATATCGAAATCGCCCATGTACTAACGTTTCCTTCCGGTGAATTTTCTCAATCACTTACTATTACCTTCGACGGTTTTCACACCTAATCAATAACTCATCACTCTGATGAGGTTTCCAGCAAATTGGTCTGAATATTTCACAAACTCGTTTTCACATTGGCTATCTTGATTGAAATCGATCAATTTTAAGATGAACGATAATTAGAAAATGTCTGGCAATACTTACTAATTGACTTCTCTCGAACATCGAGTTGAATTAATTTCTCTACAGGGGCGCATCAGATTCGATGGGGACATAATTTTCTGGTTAGCTGAATTTTCGATTATTTGGAGATTAGTGGAACCGCTTGGAAAAACGATCAACTTTCATCCAATCAGGTTCTATTTCGATCCAGAATTAAGATAAAATAGTTTGATAATATATTCGTCAGATCATAATCATCATTTGATGAAGAAGGAGAAAGAAGTGTTCAGCATGGGGTTCATGGGAAAAAATGAGGTTCACTCTTAGAATCGGGAGAAAGTGGGGCCCCGAAAGGTTCAGGCAAGTTTCTAACAATACAGACCCGAATACCTCTCTCGTCAGGCATTGATGCATGGGAGCATTTGTTATCCTTAGGATATCCATTAACCTATGGACGTGCACTTGAGAACCTTCCGGACGTCTAGTGGATATCTATTCCGATGACGCCCAAATTCATTTCATCGGATAGTGGATATCCATCAGTTGAACTGAGGGCCTTGAGGAGGGTAAACACTCACAAGTTGAGTTGTGTGATCTTTCCAAGGCCTTTGACTGTGTCTCGCATGATATTCTTCTGGAAAAACTTCTATGGCATCAGGGGCTTGGCTCTGAATTTCTTTGCGTCTTACCTCAGTGAAAGATCTCAATGCGTCAGATTGAACGGTGACCTATCGAGTAGTAAATCCGTGAATCATCCGTTATCAGATGAGACAATCGATTTAGCTAAAACCTGGTTTATTTGTAATAAACTCAAGCTCAACCTAGATAAAAATCAATCCATTTTTATATCCTCCAATTCAAATCTCACACGTGGTAGCTGTGTGAAATTACTAGGCATGCAACTAGATGATAGACTCAACTGGGGCCCACAAATCGCAATATTAGCGAAGAAACTGTCTAGTGTCACCTTTTTGATTCGACGTTTGAGAGATATTGTCAGTGTGTATGTCCTCAAATCATGTTATTATGGTTTATTCCATAGTCATTTGTCTTATGGTATTCTTCTTTGGGGTGATTCGTGTCACTCTAGTAAAGCATTTATTCTTCAAAAGAGAGTAATCAGAATAATGGCAGGAGTTCATCATCATGAACATTGCCGCCCTCTTTTCATCAAATTTCAAATCATGCCTCTTCCTACTTTATATATTTACCCGTGTTTATTAGAAATACATGAAACTAAGCATAAATACTCGTCTCAATCCGAAGTCCATCATTACACCACTCGACATGCTAATTTAATTTCGACTCCATTTTACAGACTCCAGATATCGCAAAAGAATTCTCTGAACATACATTTATACAACAGACTACCTTCTAGAATGAAAAATTTGGCATTCATTCAATTCAAAGTAAAAATCAAAAATTTTCTGTTGAAACATTGCTTTTATAGTGTCGATGAGTATCTTGTTTTAAACAAGAATGAATTTGAATCTATGTGATGTACACTGCACACCTGAATGTTCATTCCTAATCAGTTAATATTTTGTCTATAATTATTTACTCTGTGTTTTACATTTTATCTGTTTTGCTCTTGACGTTCTACTATTACATTGTATATTGTAGTGAAATAAATACTTCTACTTCTATAGATGTCCATTTCATTACAATTTCACCATGATTTTGAATTCGAAACTCATACATACTCCATTATATATATATATATATATATATATATATATATATATCGAATGCACGGCTCAAGTCAAAAAATAGTGCTAAGGGGGGCTTTCTGTAATTCAAAACGTTATATATTGAATTATTTTGAATAACAAAAAGCCCCCTTAGCACTATTTTTTGACTTGAGCCGTGCATTCGATACTGTTGACCATCATACACTGATTGAGAAACTGAATCGAATTGGCATTAAAGGTTTTACAAATGATTCGATAAAATCGTATTTAACTAACAGAAAGCAAATTTTGGTAATAGAGGATGTAAAATTCGAAGAAAGAAATGTGATGGTAGGTGTGCCCCAGGGCTCAATCTTGGGTCCAGTACTCTTTATAATTTTTCTAAATGATTTGCAATACTCCTGCAAATCAGCTGACATAATTGTCAACTATGCAGATGACACAACATTTGGTTTACATGAAAGCACCAGCGATGCACTTGCTTTAAAAGCCAATCAAAGCACCTCAGAATTCCATGAGTATTGTGTAAATAATGGAATGAAAATAAATATTAACAAAACATTTTATATATAACATTTCTATCAAAAAACATAACAGAGGATTTCAACTTATTAAAATAAATCATAAGTCGATTGAAGAAACAGATTCCTTCAAATTGCTCGGGCTCAAAATTGAGTACTACTTGTTTTTTAGTGAGACAACTGAGATCAACGGTTACCTTAACAGTCTTAAAACTGGCATATTATGGTTTGGTACAATCTATTTTATCATATGAACTAATATTTTGGGGCTCATCTTCTTATATTGACAAAGCAT
Source organism: Zygogramma bicolorata (assembly GCA_032362365.1). Taxonomy (NCBI): domain Eukaryota; kingdom Metazoa; phylum Arthropoda; class Insecta; order Coleoptera; family Chrysomelidae; genus Zygogramma; species Zygogramma bicolorata. The sequence goes on from JAVJAQ010000691.1 coordinate 417,461, forward strand.
TTGTCATGAAAAAAAGATTAATAAGGTGTATGGTCGGTGCCCGCCAGACCTCTCATTGAAAGCAACTATTCATTGACTTGGAAATCCTCACACTTCCCTCATTATATATTTTTTTATTGGTTGACGATTTCAGGAAAAACGGCAATACGTTAAGAAATAGTGACCTCCACCAGTATGGCACTCGACACAGGGATTATTTCAAACAACCTTTTTCTAGACTCTCAATAGGTCAAAGTTCACATGATTATCAGAGGATTATATGCTATAATAAAGTTCTCAGTATATTTGGAGAAATTGACAATCATAGACACTTGAAAGTGGTTCTCTTCGAATTTTTTGTAAATAAGGCATTTTATTCAGTTGGCGAATTTTCAGCAACAAATTTTTTTTAATCTGTTTGTTCAAATTGTTGTATTTTAGATATTTTTTCATACTCATGTATGCTGGGTTAGACCCTTTGTTTCCTATGTGACTAGTCCGATAATCTTATACAATTCTATTGTGAAAGTTTCGAGTGATGATTAAAATTCTATTCTATTCTATACTGAAAATAGTTAAGTTGTTTGCTGGACCATGATTCTCAATATTGCCATAAACTTTATTTCAGGTAACATTCCGAATTGTCTCCCACAGATCAATCTCTTCTTCAGAAAAACATTCATATTCTTCAGATGAATGTGGAAAACTGATTATTAAAGTTTTATTTGCCATCAACTTTAAGAGATAAAAGGAATTTTTATCCAATTGAAAATGGCTAACCCTAGAATTGTTTCACTGATGGATCCTTGATTTTGTGCACTCCCGAAAATACTTTCCAGATATCTTATTGAACGATCATATAACCTAAACAATTCTTTTTTATGTTAGCTATTTGAGTGTAGCATTTTTGACAAGTTCCGTTCAATTACACGTTGCGTGTCTTCTTCTACGTCTTCAATGCAAAGCCTGCGGTAACTGAATCTTAATTCAAATTATTGAAGCGGAATTGTTGATTGAACGCAGAAGTAATAAATGAAAATAACGCTACTTATTCAGTATTACATATACATTTTTGACGAAAAGTTCACTAATGGATATCCAGCGCATATCCATTAATGCCCATATTTCAGATATGTCCCCTAAAGGGGCCCTATGGATATCCATCCAGAACATATCCACTCGTGGATGTCAAAAGGATATATATTTAATGTCCATGTATGGTCGAAAACTGGATATCCAATGGATATCTTGTGCTGCCTAGATACAGCTCTGAGAATCATAGGGAACGGAACGAAGACCTATCACATTCAATAAACCAGAAAAAAAAAACTGGAGATGTGTCTTTTCAAAGGAAATGTGAAGCTGAAAACTCCAAAAGCAGATACTGTCCTACACGCACTACTAACCATCTTCACGAAAGTCAAGTCCCCTGGTGATATCTTCGATAATAAAAAAATATGTAGCTTCTCCCTAGAGACTAGAGTCAAAAAGGCCATGAGAACTATATTAACAAAATCTATTATGAAAACCATGACACGTCTCCAGTCTATTGGTATCGACTATTTTCAGTCACATATGACCACCGCATATACTGCCGTTGAAGAAATCATCAGTTAGTCTGTTTGGAGAAAGCATAAATGTCCCAATAGAGCCTACTTCTGGAAATTTTCAGATCTGAATTCTTTGCTTTGGAGAAAAACTTTTTTTCTTTTCTATCACATTCAATAAACCAGAAAAAAACTGGAGATGTGTCTTTCCACGGGAAATGTGGAGCTGGAAACTCCTAAAGCAGACACTGTCCTACACGCACTACTAACCATCTTCACGAAAGTCAAGTCCCCTGGTGATATCTTCGATAACTAAATAATATGTAGCTTCTACCTAGAGACTAGAGTCAGAAAGGCCATAAGAACTATATTAACAAAATCTATTACAAAAACCATCACACATCTCCAGTCTATTGGTATCGACTATTTTCAGTCACATATGACCACCGCATATACTGCCGTTGAAGAAATCATCAGTTAGTCTGTTTGGAGAAAGCATAAATGTCCCAATAGAGCCTACTTCTGAAAATTTTCAGATCTGAATTCTTTGCTTTGGAGAAAAACTTTTTTTCTTTTTTATCACATTCGATAAACCAGAAAAAAAACTGGAGATGTGTCTTTCCACGGGAAATGTGGAGCTGGAAACTCCTAAAGCAGACACTGTCCTACACGCACTACTAACCATCTTCACGAAAGTCAAGTCCCCTGGTGATATCTTCGATAACTAAATAATATGTAGCTTCTACCTAGAGACTAGAGTCAGAAAGGCCATAAGAACTATATTAACAAAATCTATTACAAAAACCATGACACATCTCCAGTCTATTGGTATCGACTATTTTCAGTCATATATGACCACCGCATATACTGCCGTTGAAGAAATCATCAGTTAGTCTGTTTGGAGAAAGCATAAATGTCCCAATAGAGCCTACTTCTGAAAATTTTCAGATCTGAATTCTTTGCTTTGGAGAAAAACTTTTTTTCTTTTTTATCACATTCAATAAACCAGAAAAAAAACTGGAGATGTGTCTTTCCACGGGAAATGTGGAGCTGGAAACTCCTAAAGCAGACACTGTCCCACACGCACTACTAACCATCTTCACGAAAGTCAAGTCCCCTGGTGATATCTTCGATACCTAAATAATATGTAGCTTCTACCTAGAGACTAGAGTCAGAAAGGCCATAAGAACTATATTAACAAAATCTATTACAAAAACCATGACACATCTCCAGTCTATTGGTATCGACTATTTTCAGTCACATATGACCACCGCATATACTGCCGTTGAAGAAATCATCAGTTAGTCTGTTTGGAGAAAGCATAAATGTCCCAATAGAGCCTACTTCTGAAAATTTTCAGATCTGAATTCTTTGCTTTGGAGAAAAACTTTTTTTTTTATCACATTCAATAAACCAGAAAAAAAACTGGAGATGTGTCTTTCCACGGGAAATGTGGAGCTGGAAACTCCTAAAGCAGACACTGTTCCACACGCACTACTAACCAACTTCACGAAAGTCAAGTCCCCTGGTGGTGATATCTTCGATAACAAAATAATATGTAGCTTCTACCTAGAGACTAGAGTCAGAAAGGCCATAAGAACTATATTAACAAAAGCTATTACAAAAACCATGACACGTCTCCAGTCTATTGGTATCGACTATTTTCAGTCACATATGACTACCAGAACTAACAGACGGTTGCAACTGGAAAGCAAAGCAGTAGTGGGCACAAAATATTTTAGTTTTTCGTATATTGAAATTGTCATGACTCTATGATTATATGAGGGATCGATATGACTGAGGGAACTCTTTGTATCTAATCCCCAATATCTGAGGTACTCTTCTGAAGTGAATTCGACGATCAGAAACGTTCGTTAGTGCTGAGTTGATGAAAAATTAAGAAGTAGGTTTCTTTAATCTGTTTAACTGAACTTGAAAACGGAGGTTTCGTTCAGAACTGGATTTAAAAACATCAAGCATGAAATAATACTCCACCTTCATTTCATTTCAACTTTAATAGGCCTAGTTCTTCTGTCAGGGAGTCGTAACGAAGCATTTGGAAATATACACATGAAGCTCCCACCTAGGGAATAACAGGCTGTTCAGTTTTTGATTGCAGTTTCTGTTCGAACATGATTAAAATGTAAAAAAATAAAAATAAAAATTGAATGATATTTCAAAAAGATTACTGGCGAAGCACCCATAATACCAACGAGCATCCAATGAATGGGATGGTGAAACGAGTAGTTGTACTGTTTGAAAGTCATTACTTTATGGTGGATCAATATTCGTTTCGTAGTTTTCTGGGTTTGTAACCTACCACAATCTGTGAAAATAAGGATTAATATTGGAATCTACCAAATCACCAAACCATCAACACGTCCACCGAGACATATTGAAGAGAATACCATATTCATGGCACCAACGAACAAAGAAGAAGTTGAAAAAATAACAAGAACCTTAAAAAATAACAAATCTCCGGGAATCGATGAATTGAGGGCGGAAAACTTGAAAGATATACTTAGCTTGTTATATATCCGAACCCCTATCTCAACTCATCAATCAGAGCATATCGACGGGAGAATGGCCTTCAATACTGAAAAATGCAGTAATTAAACCCCTTTTCAAAGAAGGAGACAAAACGCAAATGGTGAATTACAGGCCGGTTTCAGTTATTTCGAATGTTGCAAAGATATTCGAAAAAATAATCAAACTGAAAATAGATAAATATTTAACTTAGAAAAAAATTATTTCGTGTAGGCAATATGGATTTCAACCGAATAAAAGTACTGAAGATGCAATTTCGTATCTAGTTTCTAATATTTATGAAGCTTTAGAAAAAAATAAAGCCTTCGATAAGGTAAGCCATACGCAGTTATTGGAAGCCTTAGAAGATATCGGTCTAAGAGGAAATGTACTAGAGCTAATGAGAAGCTACTCAACTAATAGACAACAATACGTCAAAATCAAGAATTGTCTGAGTGATAAAGTGGAGGTAAAATTTGGAGTACCTCAAGGGACCGTACTGGGACCTGTGTTGTTCACCATTTATATGAATAGCTTATTCAAAATAAATAGTTCTGGCAAGGTAATAAGTTTTGCTGATGATACAGCTATTCTGTATCAAGCTAATAGTTGGGAAGAACTCGAATATTTAGCGGAAAGTGACCTGAAAATCATAAAAAATTGGATGGACAATCATTTGCTAACAATAAACTACTCCACCAGATCCTATGCCTTGTCAATCCTTGTCAGATGGCGGTGAGTTCACACTCATCGTGAGATCCTGGAGGGATGAGTCAAGTGGCGTTCCCAGTATTCGTCATGGTGCATTCGAGCATTAGTCGTTGTTCGAATGCGGTCATCTCTGTGCTGATGATATATATATATATATATATATATAGTGATTACTGAATATTCGTCACCTCGGTTTTCTTGTCACAATATTATTTCATTTATTTTGTTATTTAGAATTTTTTGACTCATATTTCATATTCTATATCTCGATTTTGTAACAACAGTATTTTCTTTGATCAAATAATCCTTAATTTCATTATTGACCAAAATTTGATTCTGATTTGATGTTCTCACTTGATTTGTATTTCAATCCTTCCGTTCTTAGTAACAGGTTTCAAGAGTTAATAATATATACAATGGAAGTCCGAACCATTACAATTCAAAATAATGAAAGGTTTCATTTGAGGAACAGAACATTATCCTAGAACAACCTATGTATAACTGAAAATACTGCACTAATATTCCTCCAGCCTATATTAGACCATAATTTGATAAATTTTCATCCGAATGTTTTTGAAACTGGTGGAAATATCAAAATGAGGATGGCAGTATTAGGATTCCTTGGATATGAACTCCGAAATCTTCTAAACGAATGGAACAACTGAGAATCTTCGAAATCCCTCAGTAGAAGTTTGCATGGAAGGAAATGTTAACGCCTCGAAAAGATAGGATTGAATACTTAGAAATGCAAGCTTCTGAGAAGCACTCTTAGCGATCATGGTTTCCCATGAGATATTATTACGGATCGTAATTCCTAACATCGAGGAACTTGATTTTGTAGGAATAGTTTCTCTTGACATATGAATACTTGAACAATAGAAATCAGCTTCCTTTGAGATGAGACATGCCTGGGTTTTCCCACCACTGAATTCCACCAAGTTAATGTTACCTCATTCTATTATTTTTGACAAGTGATCGTTAATTCTATTGACGTTGATGCTCTTGTAAATTTTTGTTTCCCCTGTTGGTGTGAGGATATGGAAGAGAAACTAGTATGAAGAGTACTGTCGTCCGCGAAACTATACACCTAACATAACATTCTCCAGCAAATCATTAATATGAAGCAGAAACCAAGTGGGCGCCAGAACTGAACCGTGTGGAAAATCTACATTCATTGAGAGAATATCAGACGATACTCCATCAATAATCACATACAGAGACCCATCAGACAAGAAACTCTCCAACAAAGGACCCAACTGAAGAGGCACACCATAAGATGACAGTTTGTGAAAGAGTCCCCGATGCCAAATTCGATCGAACGCTTTTGAAAAGTCAATTGCAACAGCTAACATTTCTCAGAATTTTTTGAAGGCACGCTACCAAATATGTGAAACATTCGCTGATAAAACACTGGTTGATCTTCGATGTCGAAATCCATATTGCCGATCATTAATTAATCCTGATTTCGCCAGATATTTGATAATCTTCAAATTGATTGCTTCTTCCAGGACTATTGAAATGATAGAAAGCAATGCAACTGGTCTATGATCACAGGGTGAAGTTTGTTTTTCTTTCATTAGGAACTGGCTGAACTCTTTCTCTTCTCCAGAACTTAGAAAAAAAAAATATACGAAAGGTTGAATGATTCACAAAGTACTGGTGTCAATTCGGTGGCACACACTTTAGGAACAATTGCTGGGATTTCATCAGATCCGCAAGTTTCGTTTGTATTAAGGTTCTTCATCTGGTTCCTTGGCAACGAAAAGTTACTATCGATGGATTGCAGTAATACGGGATGTTGACTATCATTTAATTTGAGGCAAGATTTTATTAATCAATCTGTAGGATAACAGGGGTTGCTACTGCTGAGTTCCATTCAGAGGCAAGCAATCCGATAAAGTATATTGTTGCTATGCAATTCATGCCCTGTTATGAATATTTCTGTTGTAGTTGCTCTCTTGGGAAACATTAACCATTCTGCCTATGGCAGTTTCATGAAGGTTGACCCGAAAAGTAGTATTTTCCAAACGTTTCAATTTTCATTCGAGAACCTGAGAAGCAGCTTTCCCTGTGTTTATTATTTCCCAATGAAACATTGATTCAATGAGTTATGATTATCGATGATGAGAGCTCAAATGAAAAATCATTCTTTGTCTCATTGAGTTCTTGTGGATAGAAGTTCTTCTTGCATTCGTATGGTTGGTGAGTTTGTTCAGACGCAGGTTCAATTTGAACGTTACTGTTAGGAGACTGATTTTATTCAAATCATTATTGAAAGTGCTCATTCGTAACCTACTTCCAGGTTTGATGGTGAAGAATTGTTCACTAGGAAGAAAATGAAGTCGGGAAAATACTCGGTCTCTTCATCAATTCGAAACGTTATTCTTCCCATCGAATTTAATGAAGTGCTCAGATCCACTTTGAAGTGTACACACCAGTGAAGATAAAAAACTAGTAATTTCCCAGACAGTAACAGATATTGATGGAAAATGCCCTCTATGATATAATAAAATGAACACAGATATTTCAAATATTTCAATAAATTCTTCATGGAATATATTGATAACTGCAAAATATACATGCATCATCTATAATGATCATTCGTATGAAATTCTCAGAAGAATATGCACGGAATATTTCATTAATGGATATTCCTCCGTGACTCGTTTTGAAATATTACTGACAGGAAATTTCTTACGGCATATTTCAGAATATTCCCTATGGTATATTTTTTTTTAATATCTTTTACAGTATATTCTCATGATATTCTTCATGGTAAATTTATAAAACGTTCTCTGTGGTATATAACTGAAAGTTCAGAAAATTCGGGTTGGCACTTCTGACTTGGTATCGACGACATTACTGTAGGAGAGATAGGGTTTGAGGAGTCAATGTTGTTAAAACTGTTTCAAGACTCTTTATGTTTAACGATGGCGATCCATGACTACACCCCCTACCATTTGGGGACCCTCCAGGAGTTTTTTTTTTTCGTAATTTTATAAGCTTTTTTTATGTTTTCCACCACATAGGTAAATTACTGATTCATTACTCCTATTCTCTGTTAATACTTAAGGAACCTTTTCTCTTTTTCGTAGATCTTAACATTGTAACCCAAAAATTTTGCTGGTGATGAAGGATTAATCCCCCGAAACATGTCCAGCTGATGTAAGTCTTCTGTCTACTTGTTGTAATGTGATGTTTGTCCTCCGACTACACACACATTTAATAAAGATTATATTTGGTGAAGTTCGACTGTAAGTTTCTCACCTACCCAGTGACACTTTATGTATTTGTTCAACGTCATGTGATGAATGAAATGAGGTGGACACAAGTGAAATCACAAGCTTTCCTAAATAAATTTCTCATCCAGGCAGTTTACATCAGGATGGCTGCCTACTTGTCGTTGGAAAGTTGGAAGGGGGGAAAATCAAGAAAAAATGACATGGGCTTAGTTAAGGAGAAATATGCAATGTTATTGGGGATGCAGTCAAATTACTGGGCTGTTGTTTAAAGATTACTCTTCGTTATCTGGTCGAGCTCTCGAGATGAAAATAAACTAAGTCCTAACTATGAAGAACAGAGTGATCAATTTGACACATCCAGACTTTAAAGACGAATGTATTAAAGAATCAAAAGGTATTCTCCTTGAAAATTCATATCCTTGTAAACTTTTGAATAAATTACTTTTTATTTCCCCATCCACAGTTATAAATACTTCTCCAAATATTTTAAATATTTCTTCAAATAATAATAATTCAAATAATTCAAATAGTGGAGAGAGGCATCCCAATACTCTGTTTTTCAGTTCACTACCATATTTTCAGTCTCTAACACCTAGGCTTCTTAACGTGTTCAAGAATGAAAATATTAAATTCGCTCAATGCATCGTTACCACTACTAATAGTCTGTTCTCCAAAATTAAAACTCCTTTGAAAACTTCAGAAAACTCGAATGTGGTATATGAAATTCCTTGCCATACATGTGGCAGGACATACATATATTGGGCAGACCTCTAGAAATTTATCTGGACGCTTAACGTCACACAACAGTGATTGTAACATCAAGAAAGCCACCTGTGCACTTGCTGAACATGTAATCTGTAATGTAATATATATATATATATATATATATATATATATATATATATATATATATGCTTGAAAAATTCTCTAGGTGATTGTCTCACTATGAATATGCTGGGAAATATACATCCTCCATAGGATAATCCATGAGAGTGCTCCTGGAGAACCTTTAGGGTATTCTCATAAAAATTCCAAAAGAATGTTTCCAAGAATACTATTTTCGTTATATTTATAGGATATCCGAAATAAACTACGTATATATCAGCCAGTTAGAGCCACTTCATTTGCTTTCTGAAGAGAACTACAGGCAGGTATATCTTGAGGCAATGAATTGAATAGTATAGTACCGTTGTATAAAAGCAAATTATTGAATGTTGATATTTCATGCTATGTGGGTTGTTTATATGGTTTCACTTCGTGTTTTGTATCCATGGTTTCCCCCAAAGATCTGTCCTGGGGTCCCCCATTTTCATCGTATACAACAAAGTCCTAAATTTTTTTATACGATGACGAAGTGTCAGTTTGTACTCTCTTCTTATGATACGTCCTCCATTAGCGCCAAATCCCATATTCCACTTTTACTTAAAAATGCAGGAACCATCTATCTGAAGCTGAAACTTGGTTTTCCGCAAATAATTTACAACTGAACAGGGCAAATACTCAAAATTTTATGATTTTCAGTAATTACCACGGCAGGTAATAACCACTGTAAATTTATTGGGGTTGTTCTAGATGATTGTCTTAATTGGATACTGCACGTAGATCTACTCACTACCAGGCTAACCAGTATTATAGAGTATAATAAAGAATTAAGTTTATAACAATATAAGTCAGGTTTCATATTTCGTTACTTTATAAAACTATATATTGATATCTTTCATTTGATGTTATATGTTGTATATTTGAAAATATGAATGCATTATTTTGTTCCATCGACCAACTATAAACCATATTCTGTATGTGTCACATTATCAATGAAATATATATCTTTCTACCTATAATTCAATAAATATGTTCTTCGATGTATACAGAAACTGAGAACCACGTATGTAAGTGGAACGTCAGATGAATTGGGGTGATCTTTGGTAGAATTTATGAATCAGATAAAAACGACTGACTGTTCGGATCGCTATTGAAGTGGAGTCGGAAACGAATTGGCTAGCATAAGATTCAAATTAAAATGTTCATGTCCGTTTTATGGGATTCTTTGGTCGATTTACTCAAATAGGGTTCACCGCCTTATATCGGACTTTTTCTTACAAATCCGAACAGATATTTCAAAAAGTGACGAAATGATTGGAATATAGCATAAGTGATCGATTAGAATCTAGGGTATTTTTGTGTTGATCAAAATCCTGAGGATATGAAATTTTGTAACCATTTTTGATGTTGTAAAATTGAAAATTCACTTTTCAACCGGAACAAAAATCAATTCTTAAAGACCTCTCAAATTGATTAAAGCATATTTCACGTTATTGGTAGAAAACTAATTAATATTTTTTTTCGGTGCCAAAAACCAGTTCAACATGATTCCTTCGAGAAAATCATCGTGAAGCATAACTACTATATGATTGTGAGATGAACGCATCCAAATGAAACCGAATGGAATTCAAATTATATTTGACCTCCAAAAAAAGAACATCAAAATATGGATGTGAGATTTTGGAGTACCTGACTTTTTTTCATATGCAGATTCACATGGAAAGGAAGCCCTGTGATGTTCAAAGATCACGCGTGAATCGAGGGACAGGAGATATGAATCAACATTCACCTTCAATTTTGTAAGCCTCGGGAAAAATATCTCTTGGCAAGGAGTTTCAAAGTTCAGCTGTCCTATTGAAAACAAATCATTCAATCTCTTACTTGAAACTTCTGAAATGATTTTTCAGAGAGTAGGTACCGTGAACCTGCCTTAAGCCTTTGTTTGATTCAATAACAATCGAACAGGTAATAATCACAATAAAATTTATAATGACCCTGCGTCGGTCCTCGACCTGATGATGAATTTCAGACGGACGGTGTTTGTAATAGGTACCTGGGGGATGAATATTTTCAGCACTGCGTATATAATCCCATAACTGTTGAAGTTGAGGTTCAACAAGCATTTCCTTCTTGGTCGTGAGGCAGAGAATATAGGATTGTAATTCGAATAATACTCAGTGAATAGTGAATTTTTTGATCATAATGGCTGATAAAATTGAAATGAGTCTCGACGATATCATAAAAATGAACAAGAATCCTAGAAGACGTAATGGAAAGGAAGGCGGTCGGTCTCGTGGAAACAACGAAGATAATGAAATACGGCGAGTAAATTTCACATACTCAGTTCGACCTAGTGCAATGAGAACACCTTCAAGGGGACGTGGAGGCATTTCCCGACGAACCACCAGAAAGGATTCCAAAGTCAGTACAAGGATGCAAAGATTTTTTCAAGAATTTGGCTCTGGTAAAGTGGCTGCAGCTAAAGCAATTATACAAGCGACAATGGGACCTACGAAGCTCATGATATCTAATCTAGACTTTGGAGTATCCGACCTAGATATTCAGGAGCTTTTTGTTGATTTTGGGCCGCTGAAGGATGCTGCTGTACATCACGACAATTCTGGCAGGTCATTGGGTACCGCGCACGTAGTTTTTGAAAGGAATGATGACGCAATTAGAGCTATGAAAAGGTACAATGGATTGCCTTTGGATGGACGACCGATGAGTATTCAAGTGACTACATCGGCAATACCCAGCTCGATGAGAACACCAGTTGAGAAGATGTTTGTTCGGACCAGAGGTTCAAGAAGAGGACAGCCAAGGCGTATTATCAGAGGTCATGGTGGAAGCTCAATAGAAGGGACAGCAAAAACTAACAGAGGCCGCACTAGTAATCGCACTACGAGGGATCAAAGAAAAGTGCTCACAGCAGAAGAATTGGATGCAGAATTGGATGCCTACACCATGGAAATGAACGTCGACGATTGTTCCTAGGAACAGGTTCCTTTTCTGTAAGAATTGTTGAATTTAATCTACTTTATTACAAGTTTCCATGATGAATACTGTTGTATATTCATAAAACAAGTAATCGGCAAAAAATCATATGGTGGAAAAACATGTAGCTCATTTAATCATCAATTGTATCAAGGGATGTTGACTATACAATCAGTGAAAACAGAAATCGATAATATGCAAAAGAGCCTTTGCTAAAATGAAATAGCAAAATGTTTTATGAAATGGAAAGAGATGTCTCTTCTGAATATGTTCACAAATCCACCTCAGAAGTCCTACTTTCCATGAGAGATGAGAAATCAACGTTTGGACACAGTTTATGTGAGCGGTCATAATTCAATAGCTAATATTTCACTCGTCATCATGAGGCTGCTACCACTTTTCTCTTCTGTATGGAAAGAGCAACGTTTCGAATTGATAAAGAGTCTGCCAAAGTATTTTTCCGACTTCGTTTTCTTCCGAGTGAACAATTCTTCACTATTCAACCTGAAAGTAGGTTAGGAATGAACACTTCTCAAAACGATTTGAATAAAATCAGTCTGCTTACAGTAACGTTCTAATTGAACTTGCGTCTGAACAAATTCAACAACCATACGAAAGCAAGAAGAAAGGCACTACTTCTTGGGTCAACCGTAATGGAACTGCCATTGGCGAAATGGTTGATATTTCCCAAGAGAGCACACCAGAAGTATTTATAACGAGGCATGAATTACATAGCAACAAAGTAATAGATCGGATTGCTTGCCAATCAAATTGAGTGATAAAACATTCCGTATTATTGCAATTCATCAGCAGTATTTTCTCATCGCCGAGGAACTCAAGTCGTTATCACACAGATCACGTCTGTTGACAGTCATATGCCTGAAGTAATTATCCACCAACAGAATATAAAAAATCTTTTAATGGACCTGAATATGTAGGAGGCTTGCGGATCTGATGAAATCCAAGCAATTGTTCTTGAAGTGTGTGCCCCCAAATTTACACCCGTACTTTGTGAATTATTCAACCTTTCACATAACTTGAGTGTTTTTCCTAAGTCATGGAGAATAGGAAGAGTTCAGCCAGTTTCTGAAAAAGGGGAAGAAAACTTCACCCAATTGCATTGCTTTCTAACATTTCCAAAGTCGTGGAATAAGCAATCAATATCAAATATCTGGCGAAATCACGAATAATTAATGATAGGCAATACGGGTTTCGACAAGATAAACCAGTGACTCATTAGCGAATGTATCTCAGGACTTTGAATTCCTCCAAGAATTCTTTCCATTTCAAAACGATATAGTGAAGCTTATACTATATTTCGAACATTTTCATTGGTCTATTGATATAATAAGTTTATTCAGATTTGAAATAGGGTAGGTAATGCTTCAACAATTTCGTATGTACAATTTTTGAGGTGTGCTGAGATAGTGAAATATATTTTTGAATAAACAAGTACCCACTAAGGCAGCGCCTGTGCGTGGGAAAGTAAATTATACTTAAATAGTCACAGTTGTTGATACAAGACACTTTAAAATCCATTTAACACATATGCATACACATATACCTTCATATACACACATACACATATAAATTTCTCCAAAATAATTATAACAAAATAAAATTGAACTAAATATAGTGCTAAAATATATGGTAAATAAAATAAAATAACGCTATATAAGACATACATAGAAATTTGATACATAAATATCACAATGCAGGTAACGAATAATACCGATAAAATAGTTTTGAAAGATATTAAAATATTCTCATATTTGAACAATGAATGGATGGCCATACGTTCTGAAGAAAGAATGAAATACTTGGTCCTTTTTTTGAAGGAGTGTATGTTGGATACTTCTTTCATTTCAGTTGGGTGAAAGTTGAAGAATCTTCTAGCTAAAAAAATATGATTTCTCTGCCCCATTCTCGTTCTAGATGATATCATTTTCACATGGTTGTTTGTTTTCGAACGAGTTTGGTAGTCATGGTCGATGATTGGTAGATTAAATCTGTTTTTGAATTGTCTTATCACAGTTTTAGAGTAATAATGCTGACGTAAATCAAATACTTTCGTTTCTGCAAATATCAAGTCTGATGAGTATCTGATGGGTTTGGATGATAAAATTTTCAAAAATCGTTTTTGAATAACTTGGAGATTCTGTAGGTGTGTATCTGTTGCTGCCCTCCATGCTAGAATACCGTAGGTGAGTCGTGTTTCCACCAATGATTGATAAATAATTTTGAGGTATTTGAAATTCAATATTTGTTGAAAGTGTTTGAACTTATAAAGGAGCGAACGGAGAGTTTTGCAGACTTGCACCAGATGCTTATCCCATCGAAGATGACAGTCAACTATGATGCCCAGGTATTTCGTGCTATTATCTCTTTCTATCATAATGGTTTCTTCAGTACTTTTTTCAATTGGTAAGGAGTCATAGTTAGGAAGGCCACTGACGTAAAAAGAAACGGGAACGAAACAGGTTTTCATAATTTATTGAAAGTACTCTTTGATCAAAACATTCAATTAAACTTCCCATATCTTTTTCTGCTTGTTTCTCCAACCCGTCCCAAGTTACGTCATCATACATAATGACAGTGTCATCTGCAAAACTGGAAACCGTACCGGAGCTATTGAAAGTAAGTACCGAGTTTATATAAATTATAAAAAGAATTGGACCCAATACGGTTCCTTATGGTACTCCACATTTTATTTTTAATTTTTTGCTCAATGTAACATCAATTTCAACACGTTGTTTCCCTAATGGTGGGAGAGCTCCTCTTACGAAATACGCTATTTTTACTTTATTGTGTAGACAAAGACATTTCCAATGAATCAATGCTATTTGATTGAAGTTTCATATGGTTGTTACACGAATTGAAAAAGAAAAAGTGATTTCTATGTGATTCAGTGCTCGTCATATAGACAGGAAAGTAGCTGTTTTAGTTGAACTCTTCCTTCAAGTTCATGAATGAATCAAATTTTAATAAACACTCTGAGAGTGTTTTCAATTGTTTCAATAGAAGTTTTTTTTCATATTTCATCAGAAAAAAGACCAGAAAACTATCTCCTATTGTGGAATTGGAGTCTATGCATCTAATCCAGCAAATATGGCGTTTCTTTCCTACTAGTTACGCTATTTGCACTCTATTCACAGTGTCATATTTGTTGAAAAAAATGTATGAATGAAATGATTCAAAATATTTCTTTTCGTCAAACGATATTTTTTTTTTTCGGGTGATCAACCTTCAAAATTCTGAATTTATGCCTGCTGGGAGTGGGACCCTACCTTTCAGCGTGTGAATGATTGTATATATTGTTCATTCATAAAGGTTTACTGCTGACATAATTTTATATCACTGGTTTTGGGAATTCGAATTGAGAGGTACATTTTTTATCAAACATTTGGTTTGAATCTCCATCCACTTGAAATAAACAAAAGCACGTTTCATGTTGAACTGCTAGAACTCACTGAACTTCATGGAAGGTCAACAAATGAGCAAGTAATATCATGAACAAAAATGTTGAATTATTAATATTCTACTAGTTGACAACTACAGCAAATTTTAAATGAAGGTGATATAAGGATATTTGGATTATGGGTTTTGTCCTCATGAAATGGAAATCGGTTCGTGGATATTGAACGGAAAATTAAATGGAGTCATTATATTCCTGAAAAAAATCATCGAGCCACATACATATAATTCACTCCCTTCTAAATAGTCTGGAATGCTTTCCACTAGAGAAAACTGCTTATATTTCATTGAACCTTGTATTCGCGGGGACTACCGATCAATGCAAAAAGACATAACAGCCCGTTTCTGTAATACGCTCAGAAAAAAGAGAGTTCTTTCCTGTGGAAAGTGGAATATTTCCTTCCACTTTTCGATCAATCTTTCGAACGCTGGGGCAGTCGAAGTGAACTTCGGACCTATTCATTTTTTCTACCACAAACTTTGCGTCCAAACAAGTGGGAATCAAGTTTTAATGTAGTTTGTGTGGCTTGTAAGAGCCCTCCTGGGGCTTCGGGATGGTTTGAATTGAAAGGAGGACATTTCGTGGTCTTGGTTACTTTATACACGAATTCCCGTAAGCATCGTTCTTTTTCGTAAAAGAGATAAATGTAGTTTAGCTTTATAATGCAACTGACTCAATCAACTTGATATACCGGGTGAGTCACGTGTTTTTCTGAAAAAATGAGGCATATTGAAGTAATGTTTTTTAAGGAACAAACTGAACCTCAAAAAGACTCTCACACTTGTTTTTTATATCATATTTCAGATGACTTCAAAATATAACAATATTTTGCAAAAGTCATCATCAATGAGATAGCTCATTTTAACGAGCCGTGAAAAATATGAAATATACATTTTTCTCAGAAGCCCTCTATCGGCACTTACTTCTACTCAATTCTGAAAAATTCCTTCACAGGGTGCTCAGATATACCGTGAAGGTTCCCTCTATTTCCAAACATCGATATCCGTGACCGACTAGTTGAACTAATGAAATCATTATTTAATCAAATATCACCTCTTCTGGTAAAGAATCATGGAATAAAGAAATCATTATTCAATCAAGAATCACTACTTCCGGTAAAGAATCGTGGACTATCATGAAGTCGAAATTTACAAGGAATTTCATTCAGAAAATCATGCTTATTATGATGGCCGAAAGGGGAAAGAATTGTCCCGTTATCTCAGCACCATGTAAAGAATTGTTGGAAGTTGACTACTGAAAAGTTTTGTGGGGATATTCCTTAACAAATTCTCAGAACTCTTCATTTTACTGCTATTTCAGTGAAATTAGCTTCATTGGAGATGACTACCCTTACAACCATTGCAATCCCTCAAAATCAGCTGCATTCAGGTATGAAAATCCTCTTTGAAAATGATGAAGAGGTTCATTTGAGAAACTTCAACACCATATAATCATAGAACAACCTGTACAAGTGAAAACAGCTTTGGATCATGCCCATTCGTGTTCTGTATGACCAGGTATCGTCCAGCCACTAAGGGCATACTACTTGTGACTCAGCCTGTATACGGCAATAATTTGATGACTTTTCACCCTGAATATTTCTTAAACGGGTAGAAATATCGAAATGAGAATGGCAGAATTAGGATTTCTTGGATATGAATCTCGAAATTTTCGAAACGAATGAAACAACTGAAAATTTTCGAAATCACTAGAAGTATGCATGGAAGGAAATGTCAACGCCTCGAAGATATGGGACTGAAATATATTTCGTGCGAAGAAATGCTTCACTTCTGAAGCTTCTTAATTCTATTCAGAGAAAAGCAATCCGTCTTGTTGGTGATTCTGCGCTCACAGATTCGCTCATTTAATTGGGGCATCGTAGAAGGGTCAGAGACTTGTCTCTCTACTATAGATATTTTCACGGTCGGTGCTCTTCTAAATTGTTATCAATCGTTCCACCCTTGGCAATATCTACACGGATGACCCGGCGAGTACAAAATTCCCACCCCTTTGTTGTGAGCTTGGAGACCTGTCGATCCTCCCTTGCTCAGAGATTTTTTTCCAATAGAACAGCTGAACTCTGGGACACCAAGCCAAGAGAGGTTTTTCTTGAGGCTTACGAACTTCAAAGATTCAAGTTGAATGTTAATTCATATGTCTTGTTCCTTGATTCACGCGGTGATCTTTGAACATTACAGGACTTTCCTTTCATGTGAATATGCATATTAAAGCAATCATCCTTACCAAGCGAATCATATGCTATCCCACTAAGGTTTCTTCAGTAGTTGACTTCTGTGATCTCGATCCCGATAGAATTCAAGTGCGGAATTTCCGAACTAACTTGTATAACTGAAGCTTTTCTGGAAACCTGAGAAAAATGAGTGCAGCATCAAAAATATTTTCTTCGAATTTAATTCTGTAGTTTGTGTGTTTATGTTCTGTTACCAGCTCCACGAACACAGATCTTGAAAGATATGAGTGAAAAGCTGATGAAACCTGTACTTCTTTTCGTGAAATGATCATTTCAGTAGGCTCCTCCTACAAAGGGATACTAGTTCAGAGAGTAATCTGAGGCGACGACTCACTCTATAATGTCATCCCATTCATTGGTTACTTGCTGATATTATAGATGCTTCGCCAGCAATCTTTCTTGAAATATCGTTCAATTTTAATCATTCCTTATTTTCTTTTTCATTACTATCTTGTTCGGATATAAAGTGCAATTGAAAACTGTACAAGCCTGTTATTTCCTAGGCGAGAGCTTCACGTGTATACCTCCGACTGCTTCGTTACAATTTCCAGGCAGAAGTTGCTGGGCCTATCAAAGTTCAACTGAGATGGAGGTTTTCGAATCTTGTTTTAAACGAAACCTCCTTTGTCAAGTTCAGTTAACTAGATTAAATAAACTATTGTTTGATCATAGCCGCCACCTTGAAAGTTTCATCTGTCAATTCCACTCCAAAATATAATATTCATGGATCATATTATCCTGTCTTTCAGTTTTTTTGTTTTTCAGTTGACGCGTTCGAAAAATAAAAGGAGGGGAGTACGAAAACCTTTCCATATAGTTAAAAGTAATTATTTTCTTTGCTGTAACTCGTTTTTTTGCGAAATATGAATGAGTTGGAGTTACTATTATTCATTAGGTATAAATCTCTGCTTGAAACATTTTTGCCTTGTAATCAATATCGCACATTTTTGTTTTTTAACTTCTGAATTTGAACTTTCAACAATGCAGTCCAATAGTGTTTATATAGATTCATCTACCTGCCCTGGATTCCGACATTTTACAATTTTCACGCCTTACGACACTCCAGCACCAATCAGAATCGTTCCTTCCAGATAGACAAATATAGAAGGGGATTGAATGTCGATTTTTTTTTTGAATAAAAAATGCATACGTGCAGTTGAAGAAGTGTCATGCATGTATAATATATATGCACTATACATTGATAGCGGAACTGCTAGTACTGAATGTTACCTTTGAGAAATGATTTATTCCATTCTCTTCTTCAAGTCAATGCAAAATTAATATGAAACTTCCATAAGAAGGGAAATATAAAATAATCAGGAAACATTCTCTGTTGATATGTGTAAATTATTCATAGATATTCTAGTAATTCAATTCTTTTCCTAGAGATCGATTACCCCACCACCAAACTGATATTTTTGCATTCGATGCGCGTTTCGCTAACAAGGTTAGCATCTTCAGGAGAAGAAAATTGATACTGGATCTAAAGACTAAAGGTACGTCCACACTGGAGCAACATTTGGCAACTTGTAGCAATTTTATGTTGTAACGAGTTGATAAATGTTTAATTCATTAAACTTTGACATAAAACAAACTGTCCTCACTAGAACAACAATGTTAATGAATGTTTGCACTTGTCGAATCTCAAATTCAGTTGAGTACAACATTCTGTCCACGCTGCTGTAGTTTTGTGACATGATGGAGGAAGACTTATTAACTGCTACCGCGTGCTTTCTAATTTTGTGTGGTGATTCACGAAAACGGAAGCGTAAATGTTGGGTCCGTCCAAGTTTGAAAAAAGGAAAGAATATGGTGGACAGGAATTATTATCGGATTAAAAGAAACATGACGTTTTATTAGAACTTCGAACCGATGGGTGCTTCAAACATTTTTTGCGCATGAGTAGTTCAGATATGGAATTTTTGCTGCAAAAAATTGCACCAGTGATAAGAAAAGCAGATACAAACTGTAGAAATTCACGCACAGGCACTTTTTCTAATAAAATACTAAACAGAACACTTAGGCGCGGCGGTTTGTTTACTATCTAGTCACTCAATTTGCAACAGGTCTCAACTCGCAACAATCCGTTCACATCAAAGCAATGTTGACAAATGTTTCACTTTGTTTCATATTATCCTTTGATCTTTACCGCTAAATACGGATTTATGCAACATACTACAACTTATGTTGCATCGCAACACCAACTTTATGCAACGCAGCACAACATATTCCAACAAATGTAAACATTTTATGTTGTAACAAGTTTTTGTTGTATTATGTTGGAAAATGTTGCTCCAGTGTGGACGCGCCTTAAAGTTAGTTGATTATATACCTAAAGTTTTCCGGTCCGATATGGACTTTCTTTGTTACTGCTACTTATAATAATTGATTTCTTGATAACGAACTAGTGCAGTCACTACCTGCAAAGTTTTTTGGTCCGTCATCTGTTATTATTGAGTACCTAGGTACTCTGATTACTTTCTCAACTCTAGATTGAGAAGCGGGCTGAAAGGTATAGGTCCCTTGTCACCATTCACTATGTTTTTGCATTTTGCTATTTCTAGACTCCCACATGCATCGAGTAGTCTTGTGTTATGCAGATGCTTGATCAGTTTGAGATTGCTTTCACCAGTTTGTGGTCATTGTCTAGAGACTGTTGGACGACACTGGATTTTTTTAACCCTTCCGTATTTCATGTCTGCAAATTTTTCCTTGGAACGGGTTTCAATAGCTCGTCCGCTCTGGTCGATGTTGTTGCAATCTTCACAACTGATTTTTTAAATTCCCGACTTTTCTAAGTTTTCTAATTTATCTTTCGGGTTACCAAGAAGCTGTTGTGATTTCTAATGAGTTTTATATGCAGCTTTCATATTTACTACATCCAATATCTATCGAGCTCCTCTAGTGTATTGAGATTCATACGAGATCACTATACAGTATACTGCTTACAGTCAGTACCCTTTTTTACACAGGTGTACAATTACTCTTATGTATCTTATATTCCATCGAAACCTCTTCCTTATAGATGTTCTAATTTCCTTCATTTCATTCTTTTTTTTCTATGATATTTCTTTCTGTGTAAGTACATTGTAAATGCATTTCCTTATCCACTGGATATATGATCTCACATCGTATATTTTTGTGTTTGCAATTGTTTCTCAGCTCATTTCGAATACTAGTGACTCTTAATTAATAGTTTCACAGTTTTCGAAAGGATGATGAGGATGATGACGCAATTAGAGCAATGAAAAGGTATAGTAGTTTTCACAATAAATGGTATTGACTGAAGGATTATAATAAAACCAATTAGACCCTTAAGTTGTACACAATGGGATTAAATCGGGTAGTTTATTATAATTATAAAGGATTATGATAAAACCAATTAGACCCTTAAGTTGTACACTATGGGATTAAATGGGGTAGTTTATTGCAGTTAATAAGCCAATACCATTTACCGTGAAAAATACTATACAACGGAGTGCCTTTGGATGGACGACCGATGAATATTCAAGTGTTAGCAATAAAAACGTTGAATGGAATTCAATAAGTGGAGCTCTTGTTGAGGACGTAGAACTTCGTTGAAATAGGTTGTGATTTGATGAAAGTGAGAGAGTGTCAAAGACTTGTTTTATTCAATACAACAGAAAATGAAGTATATGAAGTAAAGGTAATAGCGAATTATGCAATGATAAATTGACTATTCTCTTTATGACACCTACTAAGAAATATTGGTAGGTTGCACTTTCCCAAGGAAATAACCGATACATAATGAAAATCTATGATTACGTAATAAAATAACAATTATTTGTTTGATTCCCACTCAACAATTGACGAATAAGCTACAAGTGTTCAGGGGTATTGAAGTACCTTAGTCATCAACTTCATCGAAAGAAATTCGTTCCAACATAACCGAGTGACATACAAACTGGAAGGAAGTCTTCGATTAATATCAGCAGATTTGCCTATGTATAACGTGTAACATACTCAAAAATACGACTTTCATACACATTTCAACTTTATTATTGTTTCGGCTGAGCAACGTTCCTATAACCTATTAGTTGATGTAGATTGATGAAAGTAGCCGTTATGTTTTATACCACTTATATTTTGTGAATAATGTTTCTGTAGTTTCATCCTTTACTGATCTTTCCCTTCATTCGATTTCTCTAATCGTCTTCTCGATCATACACATGATTTTATATGAGTCAAGAGAGTATAAATATTTTTTGTTTAATCCCTGTATAGTACAAGCATGTGAGCAAAAATAAATATAAATAGGTAGAAAATATTATAGTGTAAAATATTGACAAAATAAATGTAGAACTATAAATAAAATTGAAAGACACTTTACTAGTAGCGGTATGGGAGATCGGAATGAAGACGTAGTGAGGACAATATATCTTAATGTAGTAATTAATTCAAGATATAATATTCCTTGATACTTAGAGCCCCATCATATGCTTTTTGAAGAGAACTGAGAACTACAGGCAGGTATATCTTGTGACAATGAATTAAATAGTATAGAGACGTTGTTTAAAAGCAAATTCTTGAACGTTGATGTTTTATGCTATGTCGATGTTTTTACTTCGTGTTTTCTATCCATGGATTTCCCCAAGGATCTGTCCTGGGGCGCCCCTTTTCTTCACATACATAAATGACCTATATTTTTATACGATGACGAAGTATCAGTTTGTACACTTTTCTTATGATACGTCCTTCATTAGTTCCAGGTCCTATATAACACTTTTACTTGAACATGCAGGAACTATCTATCTAAAACTGAAACTTGGTTTACGGTAAATAATTTACAAGTGAACAGGGCAAGAACTAAAATTTTTATGATTTTCAGTAATAACCAGATCACTGTGAATTGATTGTTGAGTTGTTCTAGATGATTGTCTGAATTAGATCTACTCAATACCAGGCTGACCAGTATTGCATGAAACCAAATGAATATGTTCAATGGCATTTATTTCGGCGTTTTTCATTCCTTGATTAGATACGCTGCGGTTTCATGGGGTAATTACAGATTGGTAAATTCAGAAAGAAGTTCATTGAATTCTGAACTCTATAACGAACTTCCTTTGCCGAATTGGATCGATGAATCACAAATCCTCTAAAACTAATTTGAAAAAAATGCTACTTAAACATTGTTTCTATTCCATTATGGAGTATAGAAAAAATTAAGTTTGTGAAAATATATGTCAGGTTTCGGTTTATTAATTATCATTTTTGTTATTGTGTTATTTTATACAAACATTATATATTCATATATTTCATTTTATAATTTGCTATTTGTTTGGAAATATGAATGCATTATTTTGTTCCATTGACGAACAATATTCTGTATGTGTCACTTAGTCAATGAAATATCTATATATCTATAATTCAAAAAATATTTGCTTCGATTTATTATCCAGTCACAGAGAACTCCGTATGTAAGTGGAACGTCAGATAAATTAGGGTGATCTTTGGTAGAATTTATGAATCGAATAAAAACGACTGGTGGTTTGGATCTAGGGTATTTTTGTGTTGAAAAATTGAATATGAAATTTTGTAACCATTTTTGATGTGGGAAAATTGAAGATCCGTAGCAGATTCACTTTTCAACCGAAACGAAAATCAATTCTTAATGACCTCACAAATTGTTCGACCCATTTCACGTCATTGAAAAAGTCCGTTCAACAAGATTCTTCTGATAAAATCATCGTGAGGTGGAACTAATATATGATTGTAAGGTGAACGCCAACAAATGAAATCGAATGAACTTCAAATTATTTCAGAGCTCCAAAAAAAGTGCATCAAAATATGGATTATGAAAGTTAGTTTTTGGACTATATGTCTTTTTTTATATGCAGATTCACCTGATGCATGATTCACAAAGAGAAGCTCTGTAATGTTCGAAGATCACCGCGTGAATCAAGGTACAAGAGATATGAATTAAACTTTTGAAATGATTTTCAATGTGTGGGTACTGTGAATCTGCCTTAAACCTCTGTTTGATTCAACAACAATCAAACATTGGCATTTCTGCCAACAAACCTAACAGGTAATAATTACTATAAAATGTTATAATGACTCTTCATCGGTCCTCGGCCTAATGATGAATTCCAGACGGACGGTGTTTGGAAAAGTTACCTGAGAGGTATATATTTTCAGAACTGAGTGTATAATCCCATAACTGTTGAAGTTGAGGTTCTACCAGCATTTCCTCTTTGGTTGTGAGCCAGAGAATATAGTATTGTGGTTCGAATAATACTCAGTGAATAGTAAATTTATTGATCATAATGACTGATAACATTGAAATGAGCCTCGACGATATCATAAAAATGAACAAGATTTCTAGAGGACGTGATGGAAAGAAAGGCGGTCGATCCCGTGGAAACAAAGAAGATAATAAAAGACGGCGCGGTAATTTAGAACACTCAGTTCGACCTAGTGCAGTGAGAACACCTTCAAGGGGCCGTGGACGTGGTGGCATTTCCAGACGAACCACCAGGAAGGAATTCAAAGTCAGTTCAAGGATGCAGGGATTCTTCGAAGGATTTGGATCTCGTAAAGTGGCTGCAGCTAAAGCAATTATACAGGCGACAACGGGACCTACGAAGCTAATGATATCTAATCTAGACTTTGGAGTGTCCGACCTAGATATCCGAGAGCTTTTTGTTGATTTTGGCCCCCTGAAGGATGCTGCTATACATCACGACAATTCCGGCAGGTCATTGGGTACCGCGCACGTAGTTTTCGAGAGGAATGATGACGCAATTAGAGCTATGAAAAGGTACGATGGAGTGCCTTTGGATGGACGACCGATGGATATTCGAATGACTACATCGGAAATACCCAGCACGATGAGAACACCAGTTGAGAAGAAGGTGATGGTTCGGACCAGAGGTTCAAGAGGAGTACAGCCAAGAGTCATCATCAGAGGTCATGGTGGAAGCTCAAGAGGAGGGGCAACAAAAACAACTAACAGGGGCCGCAATAGTAACCACAATACGAGGAACCAAAGAAAAGTGCTCACAGTAGAAGAATTGGATGCAGAGTTGGATTCCTACGTCATGAAAAAGTGAAACGTCGATATTGCTTCCTTGGAATAGATTTCAGTATAACCGATCAAAATAAAAACGTCATTGTACAGAGTGGTGTTTTGCCAATACATTTTTGTGAGAATTTTTAAGTTGAATCTACTTTATACAAGTTTTCATTATGAATACTGTTGTATTTTCGAAAATAGTAATTCGTCCCAGAGGAATAGTTGTTAACGAAACAAACCTTTCGTTATCATTCAAAGCCAACTTGGAGAAGGAACCAATAATAACAAGAAATGATAATATAATATAATAATACGCACATATTACCTCCTGGACATGCATGGTTTATACTTAGGACCCATATAATGAGCAAGAAATCAAATCAGGTGGTGGAAAAGACACACATGGCGATGTGAAACAAATAATTATTTGTGCTACATTAGACACTTGAAGCTCTTCCAATCATCAATTGTATAAAGGGATGTTGACTATAGAATCAGTGAAAATATTTTGAGAGTGATCGATAATAGACAAAGGAGCCTTCGCTAACAATTTTTTTATGGATTGGAAAACGATAGTGGGCTGAGAATATTGAAAAAAAAATCAATTCTCTCTAAGGAATCGCTCCTGAAAAATTTCACAAATCCACGGCAAAAGTCCTCCTTTTTATATGGGACAGGAATTCAAAGTTGGGACACAGTTCATGTGAGAGGTCATAACTTTCAAAAGTTGTTATGTTTGCGTGATATAACTGGCTATTATGAGGCAGTTACCACTTTTTTATTCTTCGCACGTGTCAGATATATAATTCAAAGTCATCTAGGAGAAGTGGGAAATGATTTTTCCGGCCTCTTTTGAAACTTCCCAAGCTCTTTGTAATTTTTTCTGCTAATTAAAATTCGCGTAGTGCTCGAACATAAGTTTTCATGAAGATACCTAAAACGTTATACAAAACAAGCTATTCCTGACATTGTAACACAATCTCAGTGCCGGACGTACAAAAAAATAGGTTCTCACTTTCTTCACTCAGATCTCAATAATCAAACGTCACATTTCCTTCTACCATTTTCCCAATACAGAATCTATCGCTCATCAAAAGGCCGCCAATGTTTCAGTTATCCGAACATTGCCTGTATGCAGAAATTCCACCTATATTTAAATTTCCCTTGTTTTACCTAACGAACTAATTTTACAATACATATTTTTGTTCCCAATAAACTGAATCACTTCAATTCTCCCTCGACAACAATATTTAAAAGCTCAAGTAATCTTTCTAATGTAGATATATTTTTCTTATTGTTCACACAATTCAAATGTCACCAATCATTTCACTTCTTTAACATGGGCATTTGTACTACTTCTCACGATACAAACATATCTTACACCTGTAATAGGACCTGCTGGATGTATTGAATGAAAAAATTGCACTCATTAGAACCGAAATGTACAATCATATTTCCTGTAACCTGCATTTTCCTCTCAAGAGAAATTTTTCTTTTTCCGCCTCCATTTTTGATATAACATTTTTTTGAGAATTTAAAAGGCAGCAGGACATTTTACAAACTCATCCAAATATATATTGATTCAATAGTCAGAATTCACAAAAAAGGCGTGTATCTCCCCAACTAACCAACCAGCAGTTTTAGGTATGAACCACATCAGATTTGCAAAGCAACTGTTTACCTGATTGAGAGGATTTCTACATATTAATTACAATTCAAGAATCGAGACAATTGTAATGATCTCAATGGCTTCATTGGAATCAATTGAATATATTTGGTCTCTGATATAAGGGGTGAATTTTTCATGAAACTGGATGGTTGGGGGTTTGACTAAAAATTATAAGAGAAAAAAATGAAATGTTGGGAAGTGAAAATGTTGATGGAGATGTATATGAAATTCCGCACCGAAATGGAACGTCTGTGATTCATTTTTAATGAACATTGCTTGAAACCAAATAAATATTTTGAATGGCATTCATTTCGGCGTTTTTCATTCCTCGATACGCTGCCGTTTCATGGGGTGATTACAGATTAGTAAATTCAAAAAAAAGTTCATTGAGTTATGAACTCTATAACGAACTTCGTTTGCCGAATTGGATCGATTAATGACAAATTTTTGAAATTAATTTGAAAAAAATGCTACTTAAACATTTTTTCTACTCCATTATGTAGTATAATAATACACTAAGTTTGTAACAATACATGTCAAGTTTCTGTTTATCAATTATCATTTTTGTTACCATATTTCGATATTTTATATAACTATTATATATTCATATATTTCATTCCGTAATTTGTTATATGTTTGAAAATATGAATGCATTATTTCGTTCCATTGACGAACTATTACCATATTATGTATATGTCACATAGTCAATGAAATATCTATTTATCTATAATTCAAAAAATAAGTTCTTTGATTTATTATCCAGTCACCGAGAACCCCGTATGTAAGCGGAAAGTCAGATAAATTGGGGTGATCTTTGGTAGAATTTATGAATCAAATAAAAACGACGGGCTGTTCGGATCGCTATTAAAGTGGAGTCGGAAACAAATTGGCTAGCATAAGATTTAAATTGAAAGTTCATGTCCGTTTCATGGGATTCTTTGGTCGATTTTCTCAAACAGAGTTCACCGCCTCATATCGGACTTTTTCTTACAAATCTGAACAGAAGTTTCAAACAGTGACGAAATCATTGGAATAGACCATGAGTGACCGGTTTGGATCTAGGGTATTTTTGTGTTGATCAAAATCCTGAGGATATGAAATATTGTAACCATTTTTGATGTTGGAAAATTAAAAATCCGTAGCAGATTCACTTTTCAACCGAAACAAAAATCAATTCTAGATGACCTGTCAAATTGATCAACCCATTTTTCACGTTATTGCTAAAGTCCGTTCAACATGATTCCTTTGAGAAAATCAACGTGAGGTAGAACTAATATATGATTGTGAGATGAACTCCTCCAAATGAAATCGAATGAGCTTCAAATTATTTCAGAACTTTAAAAAAGTGCATCGAAATATAAATTATGAAAATTAGATTTTGGAGTATGTCTTTTTTTATATGCAGATTCGCATGAAAGGGAAGCCCTGTAATATTCAAAGATCACGCGTGCATCAAGGGACAGGAGATACGAATTAACATTCTCTCTTAATTTTGTAAGCCGCAGGAAAAATCTCTCTTGGCAAGGAGTTTCAAAGTTCAGCTGTTTTATTGAAAAAAGATTCCATTCAATCTATTATAGTAGTTTTCACAATAAATGGTATTGACTGAAGGATTATAATAAAACCAATTAGACCCTTAAGTTGTAAAATCCGAGATGCACATCATAAATGTAAAAGGACCGGATTCAGGTAATTTTGTTTCTCAGAGAGGAATTGTGAATATTAAGGACTCTTGTGTTGATTATCACGAAGATACGACAGCAGAGCATTTTGAAGATTGGTTTAAAAATTGTCTGTTACCCAACATTCCGCCAAACAGCGTTATAGTAATGGACAACGCAAGCTATCATAGTCGACAATTGCAAAAAATTCCCGGCTCAAAGAATACGAAATTGGAGATTCAAAACTTCATGGCTGCAAATGACATATATTTTGAGGAAAATCATACAAAAAAAGAACTTTTACAAGTGCTGCAGTCATTTTCTTTACAAAAAACGTATGTTTGTGATTCAATTGCGGAAGAATTGGGACATACAGTGTTACGACTACCTCCCTACTACTGCGTGTATGTACAATACCATAGAGCTTATGTGGCACCAACTTAAATCGAGCGTGCGCGGAAAAAATACTTCTCAGACTTTAAGTGCTAGTGCGGTAGAATTAATTAGGAACTGTATGAATGACATTCCTACCGAGAATTGGAAATGTTCTGTTAGTCATGTTATAAATGTTGAAAACTCGTACCTTGCTGTAAAATCAATTGCGCCAATTATAATTAATTTAGATGAGGATAGCGATAGCGACACTGAACCAAATATAGAATAGAATTGTAACATTCAAATAAATTACTTGTATATCTCATACATTATGCAAAATTCAAATTTCTTAAGTTCGACCCTGTAGCACATTTGCATCTTTTACCAGATGATTTTCTACACAATGGGATTAAAGCGGGTAGTTTATTGCAATTGATAAGCCAATACCATTTACTGTAAAAAATACTATACTTGAAACTTTTGAAATGATTTTTCAGTGTGTAGGTACTGTAAACCCGACCTAAATAACCCTGCGTCGGCCCTCGGCCTGATGATGAATTTGAGACACAGTTGATGTGAGCGGTAACTTTCGATAGCTATTATTTTGCGTGATATCACTCATCATGAGTCATAATGAGGAACCACTTCTCTCTTCTCTGCACGAGTCAGATATATCATTCAAAGCCAACTTGGAGAAGGAACCAATAATAACAAGAAATGATAATATAATATAATAATACGCACATATTACCTCCTGGACATGCATGGTTTATACTTAGGACCCATATAATGAGCAAGAAATCAAATCAGGTGGCGGAAAAGTCAAACATGGCGATGTGGAACAAATAATTATTTGGGCTAGATTAGATACTTGTAGCTCTTTCAATCATCAATTGTATGAAGGAATGTTGACTATAATATCGAAAACAATTTGAGAGTGATCAATAATAAAAAGAAGGGTGAGAGTAGCGTTCGCTGAAATGACTGTTTTATGGATTGGAAAGCGACGGGGGGCTGGGAATATTGGAAAAAAAAATTATTTGTAAGAGGTCTCTTCTGAAACAATTCACAAGTCCACCGCAGAGGCCCTTCTTTTTATATGGGACAGTAAATCAACGTTGAGACACAGTTTATGTGAGAGGTCATAACTTTCCATTGCTATTATGTTTGGGTGATATCACCCGTCTCACTCGTCATAATGAGGTTGTCACCACTTTTCTCTTCTCTGCATGTGTCAGATATATAATTCAAAGCCTTCTTGAAGAAGAAATCAATGATAATAAGAAATAATAATGAGCAACGAACGACGTTGCGTATTTATGTTTGTTCACATAAGCAAACTCTTCCTTATTTCTAACCTACTTTCAGGTTGGAAACTGACCCATTCCTCATCTAGGAGAAGTGGGAAATAATTTTCGCGACCTCCTTTGAAATTTCCCAAGCTCTTCGTAATTTTCATCTGTTCATCAGAATTTTCGTAGTGTTCGGACATATATCGTGAACGTACCAAAGATGTTATACAAAACAAGCTTATCCTGACATTGTAACACTATATCAGTGAGGAACGTACAAAAAAATTGGTTCTCATCATCTTCACTCAGATCTCAATAATCAGAAAAAATCCTCGAATGTTTACGTTTTATGCTACGTGGATGTTTTTACTTCGTGTTTTATGTCCATGTTTCCCCCAATTTACTTCGTGTTTTATGTACATGGTTTTTCCCCAAGGATCTGTCTTGGGAGCACCATTTTTTGTCATGTACATCAATGACCTATTTTTATCTGATGACGAAGTGTCAGTTTGTACTCTTTTCTTATGAAACGTCCTTCATCAGTTCCAATTCCCATCTTCCACTGTAGCATTTGAAAATGCCACTTTTATTTATTCTCCCTGTATAAGATACATATAGCTAGAAAATGAATCAAATTTAGGAAATCTCATCAGTGAGACAGTGAATATATCTTTCAACTGAAACCATCACTATTTCAAAATAATAAAATCAGTTCCACTAGTCGACAAAAGATAACGTGAATATCAAACTCTAAAATCGACAACTGATTTCTCAATTAGTACTGTTGGTTGCTTGACATCAATGAGTATCAAAAGGAAAAGTAAAAAGAAGAAACCTCACAAAGAAAACTTTCAGTTTATTTTCTCATCGTAGTTACAGATTGGTATGATTTGCAAATCATTCTTCCTAAATCAAACACAATTGTTGTCTGAAAAACTGAGAATTTCACATCTTCCATCGTCCTTTGAATTTTTGGTTCAGCAGGTCTTCAAAAATCATACTCTTGGTGTAGTTTTGAAATTCCTGTAATTTCGTCCTACAAGGCAAATTCTTTATAATATCTTTTCTCCCAGAGATGTCACTAACATTCAATGTCGTTACTGAAGATTTTCGAAATTTGGGATCCTGAATTGTAGCAGGAAAGAGAACGGAATGTGGTAGATAGATTTGTTGGGTTGAGGGTGTTGCAGATTAACTATCGTCTGTTCATAATTTATTGGTTTTGTAACAGAGTTTTTCTGAGCCTTCTTTAACTGGTTTTCATCGAATAGGCAAAAGTTCACAATCCAAAATTTCCATTGTAAATAGGTTTTTTTCTTCTAGTTGGGCGAGTTCGATGGAAGTCATCAACTTTTCTGTTGTATATAGTTGTACTTATAGAAAATAAATACTTCATCTTCATATATCACAGCCCTCCTAGTAAGTTTCAAAAAGAATGTTTTTATTGCTGGGAAACTGATAGCGGATTTCAGGGTTGTAGGGTGTGGATGAGAAAAACGTCACCTAATTCATTGAGGAACGAGTCCGCTGTACTACTTGAGGAAGTCGCCAACTTTCACTTATTTCTTTTGAAGATAACTCTGAAATTCATATGGTTGGGGAATTCCATGGTATTTCCATTCTGAGGAAAAGCTGGAGGTTTATAATGATTTTGTGGTCGTTATGTAACTTTATGAACGGTTGAATATAACTATCGTATCAGCAATATATAGTTAATTTTCTCCAGGTTGCTCATAAAAATGTTTATGTTCAACTGAAATTGAGTCTTGGCTTAACCAACTCGAAAAATCGTTTTTTAAAAACTGCCAAATGACGCCCATTTTTTCATTTTTTAAAATCACACTCAGATATTCACGGCCCATTTGTTCACCAGACGAAGAGCTGCCGGAGCTCATAACTTTTCTTCTTAGTCATAGAGAAGAAACGTTATACCACTTTTACTTTTTACTTTTATCTCAAGCTGAAACTTGGTTTCTGGCAAATAATTTACAAATGAACTGAGCAAGAACTCAAAATTTTATGATTCTCAATAATAACCAGAGCATGACAGGTAACCACTGTAAATTGATTGGGGTTATTCTATCTGATAGTCTGAATTGGAAAAACCTCCAAGATCTTCTCGATCAATACCACGCTGAACAGTATTATATTTTGACTCAGGCAACTTAGGCATTGTTTGAAACCAAATGAATATGTTGAGTAGCATTTATTTCGGCTTTTTTAATTCTTTGATTGAATACGCCGCGTTTTCAAGGTGTGATTACAGGTTAGTAAATTCAGAACAAAGTTCATTGAATTATGAACTCTATAAAGAACTTCCTTTGTCAAATTGGATCGATGAATGACAAATGTTTCGTTATTTTATATAACCATCATATATTCATATATATCATTTCATAATTTGTCATATGTTTGAAAATATGAAGGCATTATTTTGTTCCATTGACGAACTATAAACCATATTCTGTTTGTCAATAGCCAATGAAATATCTATCTATAACTCAAAAAATATGTTCTCTGATTTATTATCCAGTCATTGAAAACCCCGTATGTAAGCGAAACGTCAGATAAATTGGGGGGATCTTAGGTTTAATTTATGAATCAAATAAAAACGACAGGCTGTTCGGATCGCTATTAAAGTGGAGTCGGAAACGAATTGGCTAGCATAATATTTAAATTGAAAGTTCATGTCCGTTTTATGGGATTCTTTGGTCGATTTTCTCAAACAGAGTTCACCGCCTCATATCGGACTTTTTCTTACAAATCTGAACAGAAGTTTCAAACAGTTACGAAATGATTGGAATAGGGCATGAGGGACCAATTAGGATCTAGGGTATTTTTGTTTTGATCAAAATCCTGAATATATCAAATTTTGTAAGTATTTTTGATGTTGGAATTTCAGAGCTCCAAAAAAAATATTGATCATGTAAGTTAGATTTTCGAGTATATGTCTTTTCTCAAATGCAGATTCAAATGAAATAGAAGCCCTTTAGTGTTCGAAGATCACCGCTTGAATCAAGGGATAGGAGATACGAATTAACATTCGCTTCGAATTTTGCAAGCCTCAGGAAAAATCTCTCTTGGCAACTATAGTTGGGCTATTCAAAAGATAGATTTCAAGGACGCGTGAACAGTAAATGCCTGCATAGCCATGCCTTCTAAACTGAAATAAATGAAGAAATGTTTACACTGTACTGTACTCATTTGTGCTTTGTATTTACATGTGTTACGTTAATTAAATAATATGGATGGAAACACTCTTTCACCTCCAAGAAAAAGATTAAAAAAAAGGACATTTAACTGTAGAGGAGGGAGGTGTAATAAGGAACACTTAAAAAAAAGTATCCCAAGAGTTGATGTGAGGACGACGCGGCGACGTTTTTGTTGAGTGGTGTAAATCGGTCTTGTAACATTGGGGAGAGGAACATTCAAAGAGTGCGTGCCGTTCACGTGATCATTCTATCTTTTCAGCGGCTACAGTATACTATCAAAATTAGGCTGTTGTATTGAAAGAAGATCATTAAATCTCTTAATTGAAACTTCTGAAATTATTTTTCAGTGTGTAGGTACTGTAAACCTGCCTTAAACCTCTATTCGATTCAACAAATCATTTCTGACAACAAATCTGACAGGTAATGATCACTATGAAGTATTATAATGACCCTGCGTCGGTCCTCGGCCTGATAATGAATTTCAGACGGACGGTGTTTCGAAAAGGTACCTGTGGGGTATATATTTTCAGCACTGAGTGTATAATCCCATAACTGCTGAAGTTCAGGTTCTACCAGCATTTCCTTATTGGTCGTGAGGCAGAGAATATAGGATCGTATTTCGAATTATACTCGGTGAATAGTAAATTTATTGATCATAATGGCTGATAAAATTGAAATAAGTCTCGACGATATCATAAAAATAAGCAAGAAACCTAGAGGACGTGATGGAAAGAAATCCCGTAAAAACAAAGAAGATAATAAAAGACGGCAAGGAAATGACAATTACTCAGTTCGACCTAGTGCAATTAGAACACCTTCAAGAGCCCGTGGACGTGGTGGCATTTCCAGACGAATCACCAGGAAGGATTCCAAAGTCAGTACAAGGATGCAGGGATTCTTCGAAGGATTTGGATCTCGTAAAGTGCCTGAAGCAATTATACAGGTGACAAAAAGGCCTACGAAGCTAATAATCTCTAATCTAGACTTCAAGGTATGCGACCTAGATATCCAGGAGCTTTTTGTGGATTTTGGCCCTCTGAAAAATGCTGCTATACATCACGACAATTCCGGCAGGTCATTGGGTACCGCGCACTTAGTTTTCGAAAAGAATGATGACGCAATTAGAGCTATGAAAAGATACAATGGAGTGCCTTTGGATGGACGACCGATGAGTATTCAAATGACTACATCGAAAATACCCAGCTCGACGAGAACACCAGTAGAGAAGAAGGTGATGGTTCGGACCAGAGGTTCAAGAGGAGTACACCCAAGGGGAATTATCAGAGGTCATGGTGGAAGCTCAAGAGGAGGGGCAACAAAAACAACTGACAGAGGCCGCAATAGTTATCGTACTATGAGGGTCCAAAGAAAAGTGCTCACAGTAGAAGAGTTGGATGCCTACGCTATGGAAAAGTAAAACATCGATATTTCTTCCTTCGAACAGATTTCAGTATGACCGATCAAAATAAAAGCGTCATTGTACAGAGTATTGTTTTGCCAATATATTTTTGTGAGAATTTCTGAATTGAATCTACTTCATACAAGTTTTCATTATGAATACTGTTGTATGAAAATAGTCATTCGTCCCAGAGGAATAGTTAACGAAACAAACCTTTCGTGATTGGCAAGAAATCAAAGCAGGTGGCGGAAAAGTCACACATGGCGATGTGGCACAAATGATTATTCGCGCTACATAAGACACTTGTAGCTCTTTCGAAATGAAGAAGAAATCAATGATAATAAAAAGTAATAATGAGCAACGAACGACGTTATGTATTTATGTTTGTTCACATAAGCAAACTCTCCCTTGTTTCTAATACTTTCAGGTTGGAAACTGGCTCATTCCTCATCTAGGAGAAGTGGCAAATGATTTTCCCGGCCTCTTCTGGAACTTCCCAAGCTCTGCAATTCTTCTCCGCTTATCAGAACTCACGTCGTGCTCGAACATAAGCTAACTTAAACATAGAAGATGTTATTCAAAACAAGCTAATCCTGACATGATATTGTAACACACTATCTCAGTCCGAACGTACAAAAAAAATATGGGTTCTCACCTTCTTCATCAAAACTCGTACATTTGTAATAACTGAAGCTACACTCAGTTCTCAACAATCAAACGTCAACCTATCTCCTTATGTCATTTTCCCAGTACAGAATCTGTCGCTCATCAGGGACGGTCCAATTTTGTTGTACAAAAGGCCGAGAATATTTCAGTTGTCCGAACATTGCCTATATGCAGAAATTCCACCTATAATTGAATTTTCCTTGACTCACCTCACGAACTAATTGTACAATGAATTTTTTTGTTACCAATATACTGGATCTCTTTTATTCCCCCTCGACAACAAAATTTGGAAGCTTAAATAATCTTCCTAATGTAGATATATTTTTCTAACCGTTCACAAAATTCAAACGTCGCCAATCATTTCACTTGATTAGCATGTGCATTTTGTACTACTTTTTGGGATACAAACATATCTCACACCTGTAATTGGACCTCCTGGATGTATTGAATGAAAAAAATGCACTCATTAGAACCGAAATGTACAATCATATTTCCTGTAACCTGCATTTTCCTCTCAAGAGAAATTTTTCTCTTTCCACCTCCATTTTTGATATACCATTTCTCGAACCATTGAGGATTCAAGAGGGAGCAGAACATAATACAAACACATCCAAAAATATATTAATTCAATCTTCAGAATTTTCGAAAGAGTCGTGTATCTCCCCAAATAACCAACCGGCAGTTGTTCTCCAGTGTTAGGTATGAACCATATTACATTTGCAAAGCAACTCTCCACCTGACACTGGTGCAGATGGTGGAGCAACGCTATCTGTTTACCTGATTGAGAGGATTTTTGCATATTAATTACAAATCAAAGATTCGAGACAATAGTACTTATCTCACTGGCTTCACTGGAAACAATATATTTGGTCTCCTGTATAAGGGGTGAATATATATATATATATATATATATATATATATATATATATAAATCCTACTGGAGAGACATGAACCATTTTTCGCCTCGGTAAATAATACCCCATTGTTGAACGATAAGCTGAGTGTTTTAATTTGATCCAATTCCACCAGAATTTTCCAGTTTATTACAAATGAATCACAGATGTTCCATTTCGGGGGGAAATTTCATATCTTCATCATCATTTTCACTTCCTAACATTTCATTTTATTTTCTCATAATTCATCATTGCATAAATCGCTATTACCTGTACTTCATGTACGGCATTTTTTGTTGCCTTTAATAAAACAAGACTTTGACACTCTCTCACTTTCATTAAATCCCAACCTATTTCAACAAAGTTCTACATCCCCAACAAAAGCTCCACTTATTAAATTCCATTCAACATTATTATTTCTAACACAAACATATTTCGTCCTCAACACTACAAAGCAATCCAATTTATCCGAGTATGTCTCCAACAGAGTTCAAACACAATTCTATAAAGATAAATTGAACGCCCTTATCCACGTCAGATTCTTTTATTTGTGTTCAGGTTGTTCGTTGGCGACATGTGAGAATCAACTGATGTCATTTGTTTTCGAAAAAGAAGGAATTTTTTTTTATCATTATTAACTGAAGCCTTTTATTCAAAATGGTCCTTTCTCTTTAGAGTTTTTTATTGTCATCATATCCATAAACTGATGTAAAACAGTCACGGCCAGTTGCACCGCTTCAACTCAGCAGAGATTAAACTTGGCTCAATCGTTGAGGAACAAGGAAGTTGATTGGCAGATCCATAGGAACAAAGCCTGGCTTAGATAAAGCACAACTTAAGAAAAGCGGTGCACGTGCTGAGAAATAATCACAAACACAAAAATAAATGATGTGAGATCATATATCCAGTGAATGAGGAAATGTGTTTACAATTCACTAACAATAAAAAAATTCAAAGAAACCAAATGATGGAATATGAAAAATTCGAATATCTATAATGGAGATATTTTGATGGAAAAAATGATACACGAGAGTCATTGTTCACCTGTGTGAGGGTACTGACGGCAAGCAGTATACTGTTTGGTACATCTAGTGAGAAAATTATACAATTTATCCATATCCCCACTGATGAGCTGAAGGGATAAATTTTGCTGAAGAGTGAAACGAACTAATCTGGATTATGATATGAATGATATGTTATTGAATGCTTATTTCGAACTACTCCTCTCTATGCGTTATTACTGAAATTGATAATGTTATTTCAGCACTAAGCAGATGTAAGAGTGTGGAATTCACGAAGTAAAAAAAGAACAAAAGTTGCCATTTTTTGATGTATTGGTTATAAGGAACGAACAGAACGAAATATAATTTGACATTTACAGGAAAGACACGAACACGATCAGATACGTTCAAATGACTCGAATCATTGTCCACATCATAAAATGGCGGCACTGCAATTCCTTGTCCATAGGTAAATAACTTTTTATTCGAGAAAAGATAAGTACGACAATGAAAGGAGAGTGATTAGGTATGTAGCTGAAGCGAACGGTTTCAACCAAGAGGTAGTTGATAAAATAATTAGAAAATATAAATTGATGGAAACACTTCGGAAATCTTCGACTTTTCAAAAAGATGAGAAAAATGAACAGTTTATAGTAATCCCATATAAACCTCAATACTCTAGAGGAGTTCATCAGATATTTGATAAAGTGAATATGAAAGTTGCATATAAAACTCCTTACAAATCTCACAGCTTCTTGGTAACCCAGAAGATGAATTAGAAAATTCGGAACTTACGAAATCAGTTGTCAAGATTACAACAACAAATACATCTGCCATAGCGCACGAGCTATTAAAACCCGTTTCGAGGAGAAATTTGCAGACATGAAATACGGAAGGGTAGAAAAATCCAACACGCTCTGGACAATGACCACAAAATCGGTGGATGCAATCTTAAATTAATCAAGCATCTGCATGACACAAAACTACTCGATGCATGTGAGTCTAGAAATAGAAAAATGTAAAATCATAATGGATGGTGACAGGGGACTTATCCCTCTCAGCCCGCTTTTCAATGTAGTGTTGAGAAAGTAATCGGAATACTCAATAATCACAGATGACGGACCAAAAAACTTTGCAGGTTGTGCATTATCGAGAAATTGATTACAATAAGTAGCAGTAACAAAGTCCAAATTGAACCGGAAAACTTCAGGTATATAATCAACTTACCTTATTCTTCAGATTTAGAATTAATTTTCTTCTCCTGAAGATGCTAACCTTGTTAGCGAAACGCGCGGCGAGTACAGAAATCCCAGTTTGGTGTTAGGAAAATCGATCTCTTAGATTCAAATTACTCGAATGTCTATGAATAATTTATATATCAACAGAGAATGTTTTATGAATATTTTATATTTCTCTTCTTATGGAAGTTTGGTATTCATTGCATTGACTTGAAGAAGAGGAAGCAAAACATCACTTCCCAAGTATAACATTCAGTACTAGCGGTCCCTCTATCAATATATATATATATATATATATATATATATATATATATATATATATATATATATATATATATACTACATGCAAGACACTTCTTCAGCTGCACATGTCAATTTTTTACTTAAAAAACAACATTCAATTCCCTTTTATAGTTGTCTATCTGAAATGAATGATTCTGATGGGTGGTGGAGTGCCGTAAGTGGTAAAAATTGTAAAATCTTGGAATCCAGGGCAGGTAGAAGAATCTATATAAAAACTGTTGGACTGCATTGTTGAGAGCTCAAATAAAAGTTAAAAAACAAAAGTATGCAATCTTGATTACAACAATTTTCGACAACAAATGACAAAAAATAAGGACAAGGAAGAAATATTTGAAGCTAAGATTTATACTAAATGAATAATACTTGCATAGTGATTCTGATGATAATTCATTGATATTCCGCATTAAACTTGTTACAGCAAAACAATTATTTCTGTATAGAGTGGCCTTCTTTGACGTCCTCCCCCCTTTAATTTTTGAACGGGTCAACGGAATAAAGAATCTAATGCATGAATACTGTATTTTAGAAAGATTCTGTCAGATGAAAATTTCAAGACGGTGACTGTGCGTCATCTGGAAAAAAAAATTAATGGAAAGAGGGGTCTTGTGACATATCCTGAGGCTGCTGGCGAATACTTTACAACCATGAAATATTTAGTCATTATCAACACCTACCGTAAAATGGCGGAACGTTTGATAATTGCCTTAATACATCAACGTTTAACACAATAATTTGAATAAATAAGCTGAGTTCAGTTCAGAAGATGTTCGAAATGGTTGCCTTGAACTTCTTGTCATAAGAGCAGCATACTTGAAATATTCATTAATTCTTGCCGTATAACCGATAGTGAAGCAGCTTCAATTTTGTACACCTTTTGCTTCAAATAGCTCCATAGAAAAAGTTTAGAAGTGTCAAATCTGGCGAGAGGGGGCTGGCAATTCCGTAGGACCTTGACGGCAAATCCAACGACCGGAGGAAGTATCATCCATATAGTTTATTTTCTTTCTGGTGTGATGTGGTGGTGTTCCCGAATTCACTGGGATGCACTTCGACGATTTCGGTGATCAGAGTGTCAGCAGTAGTTTCCAGCATATTCAAATACATTTCCCTTGTTAAATGTTGTTCGATTAATAGATGCTCCACATCCACATACGATTTCCCAATATTCTTACCCAAACGTTAATATTTTCTGGATATTGAGTATGAGTTACACAGAAAACTTGTGGGTTGGTGTCATTCCAATACAGGCAATTTTGTCTGTGAGAATTGCCGTGGAGAGAAAATAAACATTCGTCACTGAAATAAATTTTGTGGAGATAGGTAGGATGCCTTGCAATGCTTTCCGTCATAATCACGCAGAATTCTGTTCTTCGATCAAGGTCGTCTTCAACTAACTGGTGTACCATTTCGAATTCATATGAATTGAATCTTATCTCATAAGTATCCACACAGTAGAAGGACACACCTCACAAACATTTGCTACGGAAGAAGTAGACTGTTGAGGATTTACTATCATCTCACCAATTATTTGAACCTGCTGTTCTTCCGGAATGTACGGATGACCTGGGGGCTTTTTGTTCTTAATATTTGCAGAACTATCGATGTTCGAATAAGCTTATCCTATGTCAAGAAGATCAAGGCAACCATTTCCAGCATCTGAACTGAATTCAGCATATTTCCTCGAATCATGATGTTGAAGGTCGATGTATCCAACAGAAATTAACGATTCGAGTTTTATATTCATAGTCAACTTAACAACTTCCTAAACCACAGAGGAATAGTAAATAACTTTCTGAGCCATCCATGTGAATATAACGTTTAAGAGTATATTATTACATTCACAAAGTGTTTATCACACAAAATATAACCAGTTTAATGTTCGACATTTTCTCTTGCTTTCATACTGTTTATATCCAGCAATATTTATCGTCCATGCGAGGACATTCATTTCACACAATATAAAGCTCTTCCATAAACCCATAAAAGAAACGTCTGAGAGATTTTATGTTCCATAAAGTTTTCACAGATGAATAAAAGTTCAAAGTATTATCACAATCTCCGTAGTGTTATGTGTGGAGGTTATGAAAAAATTCATTCCTCTGTATGATGAAAGTATCAACGAAAGAGTAAAATTATCTACAAAGTGAGTGGTCAGATAGTTGAACAAACATATTGAATGCACATAACTTTTTTTGTGGAACTAATAGTGGCTGTAATGACTGCCTAGTTTGTTGAAATATTCAGAGTAAACCTTATACTGTCCACATTCCCAAAACTAAAGCAATAAAAATTGAAAGAAAATGCAAGGAATCTCACGTTGAAAGATAGGCCCTCGTTCATCCTTAGCTCGCAACAGTTTCGACTCTTGAGGGGTATGTCGGCTGGTTAACGGAAACAAAGAGTTCAGAAAAACACTCTAGCTAGACTATATGGAATTTTTTTAAGAGCAATAATCGTAGGTCACAATATCTGACTTCCCAACAGTATCTCAATTCTGATTTCCTGCAATATTTAAATGTATTTTTTGACAACTGATTTTCAACAATGGTTTCGGCAGTAACGAAGTGTCGTTCAATTTCTGATTTCAAGTTCATTGTATTTGTCTTTTAGAAACGTAAAAGGGACCTTTCTTGTGGAAATTATGATTTATTCACGTAACAACGGCAAAAAGAGTTTTTTCATGTCATTCAGACATATTTCCATATTTTATCATCAATTTTCAAATATTCTCAATATATTTCATTTTCATTAACAATTTTTTTATGAATCAAATCAAATTTATTGCATGAGAAATGCATAAGAAAATATTTTAATTGTAAGATGTTCAAGTGTAAAACGACAATACAGAATATAAATAAAGTTGAGTAAGTGAAAAGTGGGCGAACCGTTCGACGTTCAAAAAGGAAATAAATACATGAAATAAGTGGCATGAACATAATTTTCGAACTGTTCTAGAGTGTAAAAGCATTCCTTCATTAGGAGTTTTTTCAGTTAGCCAATGGTGTATGATATGGGTGAATATGCAAGAGCATAGTATACATTCAATAGAGATTCAACATCTAGCATACTATTCGATGTCGATATCACATAGCAACAATTCAGTTTACCACATATGATATCTAATTGCTTTTTCCAGAAGAGATTGCAGTCTATCTGTGTGCCTAGAAATTTAGTTACCCCGTATGGATCAATTGAAAGTCTCTGAACGAAATATAGACACAGATAGATATACTATTGTAAACTTTCAACTCTTTTATATTTTCATTAGTTTTCAGAATTTTCCTTTTTTGTTTTTTTATACATCATTTTGGGTATTTTCAATGGCGCATTTGAATTTTGATTTTCAAAAATTTCCATGCATTTTCCATTTTTCCACGTTTTTAAAATTTTGTTTTTCATTCTTGATTTTTATAATTTTCCTCATCTACTATTTTCAGTTAACTATATACATGAGTTGAATATATATTCCCAACATAATTCTGCTGTTCTAATATTGTGTTAATCGCAGAAAGTCCCAACAACACCAATATGTGTATTAGGGATATGAAAACTGTAAGTTGGCTGGAGGATAGACACGATTCAATATTCATATTGACGCATTCGATATGGAATCCAGAACTGATTTGTAGAAGGTGGACTTCAGCATGCTCCAGTCCATCTCTCCCATATCGCTCATCAGTTCTATCATCCAATTCCAGCAATATGGCGAACTGGGCTTTGGTAACTAAGAAATTCAGAGGTACATTGAGAACCAACGCACGTCTGGTTCGGTGAAGGGTAGAAATGACAGGAATTCAGGTTTATTCTAACGTTGATGATCTTATGATTATTAAGCATCGCTATCAGAGTTTTTTTCTCTAGATCACTTTGTATATATCGATTTATAGCCAGGCCGATTATGATATTCTTTGTAGTACGAAAAGTTCATCCTGTATGTTTTCAGTCATCTCAAAACTGTGCAATCTTATCCAATTCAAATAACAGAAGCAGTTTAATTATGGGTGTTACTAAGCTATACTAGTAAATCACATGCGAATTTTTTAAACTGTGTGTTCGCCTCAAGATGAAGCCTGACATTCTATCTAATTATAAGTACTTTTTCTGAAGATATAAGTTGTAGATTTTTTGTTACATATACATATAAAAGGTGTTATTTGAGTATGGCCAAACTTGAAGGGGTAATTCTAATGCAAAAAGTCCATATAAACATTGGTCCGGTAATGCTTTGTTTTCAAGATACAGGGTGTCAATATTTGTATTTTTGCGTTCATCAAAAACAGTTGATCTAAAATTCCGAAAGATGTTATGTTATTTGTTCAATCATAAATAAAAAGCTTCCGGGACGCCACTGGACATGATGAGCATCTTCTGAACTGAACTCAGATTATTTCCTCAAATTATGAAGTCAAACGTCGATTCATTCGAGCAGTTATTCAATATTCCGCCATTTTGTAGAAGGTACTGACTTTATATTCCAGTGTTGTGAAATATTCATCAGGAGCTTCGCAAGGATGTGTCAAAAGACCCCCCTTTCCATTTGATTCCATTGGATTTTTCTTGCATCAGCTGCGGTTGCATTTCATACGAGTGATGATTTAGACATCTCTGTTTTAGTCCTAAATCTTCGAATGACAGTTCGGCGGTCCAAAGCAAGAACACAGTAATTGCATTTCAGTGAACATTGAGAAAAATGCATTTTTGATATAATTTCATAGCCTAAATCTATTTATTGAGCGTCGCTCTCGGTACTCAGGGAAAGTGCCAGTAGGACCTTAGTTATCATTGTGCATTTAAAAAAAATTCAAAAATTCAATTGAGGTCGACATTGCGACATGATTTGAAGTTTCGTATGGTACTTTGGAAAGCAGCTCAATGCGAATCTCATGATAGAACACAATAACTGCGTTCACTTCGTTACTATGCTTTCAATAGTTATGCAGTATTTGAAAAAAACAATCCTCGAGTGAAATTATTGTGTTCTTGAATGTGTTGCAATTTATTTCAAATTGAATGTGTTTTAATTCAAATATCATTGCCGTAGTAACATTAATATTGTGACAAATGAACTGAGAACTAATACTGGAACATTATTGAAATTAATTCCATGTTATAAAAGATATGGTGAGTTGTTAACTCTAATGAATCAACGGAAAACATTTCCAGAAGTGAACAAATAAATACTGATTCCTTTGCTTCTCCATGAAGGATTATGTAGAAACGTCAATAGATCGTTGATCGTGATGTTTTCGAAATGGCTGAACACACGGGTGATACTGCAAATAATCGTCTTGTTCATCAACAAAGACTGATCGATTTATGATATAAATCACGGGGCACGTTGCCGTTGCTTAATTGGAGTGAGGGAAAATAATTCCGAATTGGTCAGAAAATTACCTGTATGGCCATTCACAAACACAGTAATTACACGAACCCATCGAAAGACACAGTAAATGCCATGCACTTACTGTGTTTTTCCGTGAGGAGTTGTATATACT
The DNA here is from genome assembly GCA_032362365.1 of Zygogramma bicolorata. NCBI lineage: Eukaryota > Metazoa > Arthropoda > Insecta > Coleoptera > Chrysomelidae > Zygogramma > Zygogramma bicolorata. The sequence continues at coordinate 461,248 of JAVJAQ010000691.1, forward strand.
AAGTTTTGATATGGGGTCTCCATCGAAGTCAGGACAGTTACTGTGTTAGGGCAAGGTGATAACTACGCTATTTATGAACAGATTATAGTTTTTCAAACACAGAAATGCGTAGCAAAACACAATGAGTTCGCATATGCCATAGTCTCAAATTTGTGAAATATGTCGGTTACTGTGTTTTTGCTTAGGACAACTGAGTTAATTCCACACATTATGAGAAGGAATGAGGTGGTTATTGACCATATGCTGCCTGAGTAAAGTTTTTGAGATCGAAGGGAAGACTGAAACAGATATAGTTCTTCAAATGCTCCTACATAGACGTCTAAAATCAATTTTGTTTTCGAATGAAATAAGGACTAAGATTCAAACAGAGATCTTGAAATTGTCCCTAACTAAACGAAAATTACACCAAACTTCCTGAATTTCTGTTTCTCATTTTTCAATAACATTTGACTTCCCCACAATACATTTCACGTCATCAACTGTATGCACTTCCTCCAACCGTACATTGAAAAGTTGGAAAATGGAAAAACAGAAGTGAAACGGTAGCCAAGCATTCCCAATTCCACAGTTTCACGCTACATTTGGAACAAAGGGCAAATAAATTAACACAGCAACTCCACATTTCGTACTGACATTGAAAGGTTAATGTTAAACGTTATTAATGATCATGGAGATTGATGTTTTCAGCATGAAATGGGAGAAACTAATCTGCGAATGCTGACTTCGGAAATGAACTCGCTAGCTAGTACAATTCGCGTATTGATTGCGAAGAGCTGAGCTCGTGTATATGAATGATTTGATACCGATTATGACGATGAGAAATTACAGTGGGCCAATAACAACGATACGTGAACCTGACATTTCAGAGTTGTTTTCTTTCTACCCAAAAACGGTTCATTATAAACCGAGGCAAAAAGTTGATCATATCTCTGAAGAATAAAATATTGCTTGATATTTTTCAAGAGAGAATTATTGAATTTTTCCGAGCTTTGCATACTATTCGTGGAATTTAATGCTGGAAAAAGCCAGGCCTGTCTCTTCTCGACGAAAGTCGATAGATCTCTATTCAATTTTCAGATGTAACTACTCCTAAAAAGTTGAATATCTAGATGCTAGGAATTACGATCGGTAATAATCACTCAAGGAGAATGTGAGATCGATCGCTACAGGTGCTTTCCAGAAGCTTAAATTTCTATTTCGTGTAAAAAGTACTTCATTTCTCGTCAACTTCTAATGATCTACAAGGCACAGATATGGCCTTTCTTGAAGTATAGTTCTCATGTGGGGGGTTGGCACCAAAATATTCATTGAAATCTTATCCTACTTCAATCTGAAGAGATAAAAATCAATATTGGAATCTATACTAGTGTGAAAGGGTAGATTTCCAATCTACCCAGAAAAATTGTTCCAATGAAAAAATTGTTCGTTTTCGTTAACCAGCTGACGAACGTCAACCCTCAGAAGTCGAAACTTGTGCGAGCAATGGATCAACGAGGCCTTACCTTTTGACGTGCGATTACCCAGCACGGTGGCCCGGCGAGGATTCGAACCCCGGCCTTCCGCTTGATAGGCAGATATTCAAAATTCAAAAAGATTTTATTGCCTATTCTCAATATAATATTAACTTATCTACTAGAACCCTTATGTATATATACGAGCACAATAAATATATATAATAAATATATAAATAAAATACAGGCATACAACATATACAGGTATAAAATTCCTAAAAAGGAAAAGGATACCCGGAGTGGGAAGAGAGCTGCATCTGTTCAAGAAAGAGTTGCCCCTCACTCTCACAGACCGCTATCCCTAGCAAGTTCGTCAGGTCTGACCAAGTCGACATGCGAGACTCGCCGCGCTGATGTTAACGCTACTCTGGCATTCAGCTTCAAAGTCTCAAAGCAATGAAGGGATGACTGGGTTTCCTGCCTCCATGGCTCACACCCAGATTGCGATAAATATACCTTTCGGTTCAAAATAATTAAGTTTTATAAAGATAATAATAATAATAATAATAATAAAGGCTTTTATTGACAGGTATAAGTAACAATGTAAAGTAGTACAAACAAAAATATATATGTATATAAGGAATAATCATTACTACACTTCTCTTATTCATGCTATACCAACCCATAGGCCTGTCAATTGGCAGGGTTCAAAAAGTGTCCTAAGACAAATTTTGCTCTTCCACCCAACCATGATGATTTACAAATATTAGGAAGAATATTGTAAATAAACAACTAAGTCGAATAAATAGTTATCCAAGTTATTTATAACACCATCAATGAATACCCATAACATAATTCAGCTCTATAAGGGAGCAAAAAAAAATTACAAAAAATATATATATATGTAAATAAGATTTTTTTTTTCTTACACATCTACTTCAATAGATGAAATAGTTTACCATTCATGAGGTCATTCTTAACTCTCCTCTTGAATGAAGACACAGGCAAGTGTTTATATCCGTCAGGAATCCTGTTGTATAGCCAGGGTAGGTAAAATGAATATGATCCGCGAAAAGAAGCTGTTTTGAACTTTGGTGGGGTAAGTTTGGATTTAAATCTCAAATTCAAATTATGTACGTCAGTTCTATAACCGATTTTATTGTGTAAATAAGGAGGATTTTTAAAAAGTAAAATTTTATGGAAAAACACTGCTGCATGTAGGACACGCCTAGCCACCATGCTCAACCATCCAATGCTATTGAGATGCTGTGACACATGTTCTCTTCTTCTTGCTCCTGTTATGAAGCGAATGCAAGCATTCTGCAATTTTTGCAATCGATATCTGTCTCCATTCAGAATCCCCGGACCATAAATAACATCTGCATAGTCAGCGTGCGATAACACTAAGTTATTGCATAAGGTAATTTTTATGTTCCTGCTCAATATCGTTCTGTTAGAGTAAAGAATTTTGAGATTGCTGAATCCTTTTTTTATGATTGAAGAAATGTGATTTTTATATCTCAAGGAATCGTCTAATATTAATCCCAGATTTTTACTAGACTCTTCAAAGGGCAATGGTGTGCCATCAATTTGTATTTTATCTATGGGGTTGGCCTTTTTCCTAGCATACCTCCTACCAAATAATAAAGCCACTGATTTTGTTGGATTTATTGTGAGACAGTATTTACGGGATGTAGCAGAAAGGGAGTTCAAATCTTCGTTTATATGCATATAAGTTTCATCTATATTATTTTCTTTGAAGGAATGGTACATTTGGGTGTCATCGGCATAAAAATGTACTCTTGAGTACTTCAGGGTTTTGTGAAACTGAGACGTATATATTATAAATAGGAGTGGGCCTAATATGGATCCTTGTGGTACACCATTAGGAACCATAATATATTCAGAGGATTTTTCCTTGAGAATAACGGACTGTTGTCTTCCCGATAAATAGTTTCGTACCAGAGTTGAAGCATTACGGGAAAAACCAAAATAATGTAGAATAGCCAAGAGCAGTTTGTGGCTGATTCTGTCAAAAGCTTTGGAATAGTCCAATAACGTCAAAATTGTGAGTTTGTTATCATCAGTTGATATATGGATATCGTCAGTTACCTTCAAGAGAGCTGTTACACAACTGTGACCCGTGCGAAAGCCAGACTGGCAAGTTGGTAAGCAGTTAGAATTACTTACATGTTCTCTAATTTGCAAATTCATAATTTTCTCCAAAACGTTTGACATGCCACACAAAATACTAATCGGGCGGAGATCTGTAATTTCATCTGGAGGATACTTTTTCGGTAGAGGTATTACCTGAGATTTCTTCCATAGTATAGGGAATTCACCAGATTCTAGACAACGATTAAATATATGTGACATATAAGGAATAATGAAAGGACAACAAAATAAAATCATCTTTATACTGATTCCATCGGCACCAATGGCATTTGATTTTATCGTTAAAAGGAATTTATAGATTTCCTCATCATTGGTGAGCTTGAAAGAAAAATCAGAAATATGCCCAAACTTATTCAGTAAGAAGTATTCCAAGGTATCACTATCAGGATTTGAACTAGATCTTGAGACATCTATGAAAAAATCATTAATTTTATCAACATCATTCATATGATCCGGAATTATATTGCGTTCTTTTTGTTGTATACCTAGGTCACAAGCAACCTTCCATAAGTTATTTTTATTCATTCTAACTTCATATTCCATGTAAGCTCTTTGCTCGAGTTTCAGAGTTCTATTTGTTAGGTTTCTCAGTTCCTTATAGTAATTATAGTGATGAGGTAGTTTCGATATTCTGAACCTAGTGAGAGCTTTATCTCGCAATGACATTAGTAGCTTCAGATTATCAGTTAACCAGGGAGATGCTTTTTTTGTGATTTTCACTGTTTTCAGAGGAGCATGTGCATTAAAAACTTGTAAGATACCATCACAAAGTATTTGAACTTTTTGATTGATATTATCAGTGTGAAGTATCTGTTCGAAATCAAAGTTGATTAAGTCTTGATAAAAGGCGTCGCTATTGAACTTCTTGAAACTAAAAGTGTGCAGAAACGGTTCAAATTTGACTTTTTCAATTGAAATTTCACAAGACACTAGTAAATGATCACTGAAGGTGGAACAATCAACAGTTTTTATGTTATGATATTTCAATTTATTTGAGCAAATTATTAGATCTAATAATTTGAGACTAGTTGGTCCAAACCGAGTAGGTTAATTCATTATCTGTTGAAGATCATAAGTTTCCAATATGCTGTTCAAATCTATGCATGGTTTATTGAAAGGATCCAATAAATCATTATTAAAATCACCTGTACATATCAAATTTTCAGTTTGGGGTGCTAAGACTGACAATGAGTTATCTAACTCTGTAAGGAATTCATATATTGAAAAGTTCGGTGGTCTATATGTCACTCCAACAGAAAAATTTTGCGAGTTATGTCTAAAGCTGATCCAAAGTTGTTCAGTGTTACGAATACCTAAATGAGTTACTATTTTAGCTTTGAAGTTTTGCTTTATATAAATTGCCAAACCTCCCCCACGACCAATAGATCTATCTCGCCTGAACAGTGAATATCCAGCAAGAAAAACACTTGCATTAACAACATCCTTGGTTAACCATGTTTCTGTTACCGTGATACAATCGAATTTCTGGAACACTGCTCTTCTGAATTCAAGAAAAGAGTTGGTTATCGATCTAGCATTTATATGACATAAACTAAAATTATACATAACTCTTGAGACTAATTATTTTAATTAACACAATTCAGAGAGTAAAAGTACAGACGGGAAGCAACAAAATTTATTGCCTAATATTCAAATGAACGTTAATATTTGATCAGATCAGTTAGTGTTTAGTTGATCGGGTACTGATTTTTCTTGGCTGATCGGTATAACTCTGTAAGGAATTCATATATTGAAAAGTTCGGTGGTCTATATGTCACTCCAACAGAAAAGTTTTGCGAGTTATGTCTAAAGCTGATCCAAAGTTGTTCAGTGTTACGAATACCTAAATGAGTTACTATTTTAGCTTTGAAGTTTTGCTTTATATAAATTGCCAAACCTCCCCCACGACCAATAGATCTATCTCGCCTGAACAGTGAATATCCAGCAAGAAAAACACTTGCATTAACAACATCCTTGGTTAACCATGTTTCTGTTACCGTGATACAATCGAATTTCTGGAACACTGCTCTTCTGAATTCAAGAAAAGAGTTGGTTATCGATCTAGCATTTATATGACATAAACTAAAATTATACATAACTCTTGAGACTAATTATTTTAATTAACACAATTCAGAGAGTAAAAGTACAGACGGGAAGCAACAAAATTTATTGCCTAATATTCAAATGAACGTTAATATTTGATCAGATCAGTTAGTGTTTTGTTGATCGGGTACTGATTTTTCTTGGCTGATCGGTATAACCGGAGGCCGAAGACACCAATTTTCTCTTCTTATCTTCCTCTATTGTTTCTGAGTCAGAACTCGAACCGAAAGGGATTGGGAGTATTTCTTCTTCTGCGTTTTTCAACTGCGCGTAGGTATATTCAATTCCGTTCACGGTGAGTATTTTTTTCCTTAGATCAACTTTCGAGGTACGGTCTTGAACTTTAGATTTCTTCAAAGAAGCTAATAGGAATTTGTTAACACCATAGTCTTCTGCAGTAAGGTCATGTACTATATTTATTTTGAGTTGTCTCATAGTTTCTCGATTCGACTTTGCTGCAGCAAGGATGTCTTGTTTCAATTGATGAACCACTACTTCCAGGGCTATTGGTCGAGCTACGCCTTCATTTTTCTTACCAATTCTATAAATATCGCGGAAGTCGGCGATTGTACATTTGATGTTCAAAGTGTTCTTAGTCAAACTCAGGATATCGTCAACAGGATTGTTGTCGGATTCTGGAATGCCATAAATCACAAGATTATATTTTTTCTGTCGCCGCTCGATTCCCAGAATTCTTTCTTGTAGTTTCAGATTTTCAGCTTCTAGCTCTATGTTTTTCTGTTTCAAATGTTCAATTTGAGCAGAGAAGTCATTCCGCAGAGCTTTTATTTCTTGCTTGATCTCCTCGTTTCCATTTTGTATCAGCCTGTATATATCATCTATGGAGATTGGCATCACGAATAAATGATATTTATCAAAAGGTGTTTTTCAAGAGATAAAAACACTTTGGCAAACTGGTCGTATTTCTCGATGTTGTCTAGTTAGAATGATTCTTGATGAGATTTAGTAGAAAATATGCAAAAACTACTTTTAAGCAATTCATAGTGGAATTTTTAAAAATTCCATTTTCGTCGATATTTGTTGGAATTTCGCTAATAATGTACCTAAAAGGTATATTTATTCGCGCCATGAAGGCTCGGAATTTTGCTAGATGATCTTGTGCCCCGTCGATACTCATGATGAGATCATCCAAGGCACATCCCATTTCGTTCATGTTAATCATCCCTTCAAGGCGAATGAATCTTTGAGCTATATCTGCCAGAGTATAGTCACATGTCGACTTCGTCCGACCCTCTAAGATGCGGGGATCTTCCCTCTCGATGGGGGGAGTGGTGGGGAATGAGGGGGAACCCGGGGGGGGGTAGCGTGCCTCCTGGGTAGCAAAGTGAGACTTGGCCTCTCACTCTTTCTGCTATTCTCGCTGATCACACTCGTTGTGGGTACTTGAGGACCTTCCTCCCTCCGTTAGGTTAGGGGTAGGAACTGGCCGAGAACTGAGTCCTCGGGCTTGGGGGAGCCAGGTCGCTCTACGATTTTCAAGTTCTTGTAACCTGCCTCTCTGTACACAGGGCAGGTCTTGGAATTTGCTGGATGTCTACACTGTCGTACACTGTTTGTCCAGTGTTGTCCTGCGCACTTAAGGCAGGCTACTTGGCGATGGCAGTTTGAGGTGGCGTGCCCCCAAGCCTGACATCTGTGACATTGGATTATTTTGCGATAATTTTTTCTGAGTTCCCATGATATTCTCGTGGAAACCAAGCTTCTCACCTGGTTACTCAGAGATTTCAGGGTATGCTTAGAATCTGTGATGACAAGGTATAATGGTCTATGTGCAGTTTGCATTCTATAAACCTTTGGATAGGCAGATATGCTAACCACTACACTATCGAGACCAAAATTGCTGCGTTAATTTAAAAACAGTCCCTTCTGAGTGAAACACTTTAAAAAACAAAATGAACGGAGAAGAAAGAATTCATCTAGCACAAAAAAAAACTTTTGAATAGCATTCATCGAAACTTCTTGATTATATTCAGAGGAAAGCAATCCGCAATGAACCTCTGTTTATGATAAATATTCCATCTGGTCTGATCAGAATATCGTTATAATGATTGAACAGTTTATTAACTAAGTAACAATTCTTCTGTTGCCCAATGAAATATGATTTTTCCACAAGTATATCTCACTAATTATCGAGACTCATTTAATCAAGATTTTCTAGAGACAATTAACAACACCAAACTGTTATTATTTAGAATCTTATTATCAGTCTGAATGATAAAAATATATAATAACGTTTAAACACTGCCGGGTCCACCAACAATTACTTGGGTTACTTTTTCAATTTTCGGATTCTTCAGCTCCACATACGATGAATATGAAACTTGTATGTAATATATTATAGGTATATATTATTTTTGTGTAGAAAACTCAATCAATGGAACTGTAATAACTGTAGTTGTAATCAAATTTGAATTAATTTGAAAAAAAAAGTTGTCTCTGAAACATTTTATTTGTTCATCTGTTGACAGAGACTAGTGAAATTAGTATGATTCATTTCACTTGGTGCCATTTCCTCTCAGTTCATTCAATTAGATTATAGTGAATCGAATCCAGTATAACTTTCAATTGAAGTGGATTATATTCTATTCAATATTTCAGAGTATAAATTGAGATGAGTTTCACATTAAAATTGAGAAGACTATAAAAACTTTACACCTAAAATTCTATAGTATGATATCTGTACCTGTAAACGACCATCACAAATGAGCTAGTAATTCTAATGAGAAACTAAATCAAAATTGAAAATACAAGATACCAAAACATAATTCAATCGTTCGATGATTGAATATGATATGAAAGACTATGTTGTCATCAATATTCTTCTGACTTCTTCATATAGAGATTCATATGGAGGGGAAGCCCTGTAATGTTAAAAAACACCACGTGATGGGACAGGAGATACGAATTAACATTCACTTTGAATGTTTGAAGTTTGTAAACCTCAGAAAAACCTCCTTCGGCTAGGAGTTCAAGAGTTCAGCTGTTCTCTAGACTAAAGTTCTCCGAGCAAAAGTGGTTCAATAGGTCTCCAAACAAGGAATCAAGCATTGATGAGCGGAAAAAAATGGCTGCCATTCCCAACAGCTTGAATCTGTCAATGATTCACATTCAAATTACTGGAGGGTGATAATTGAAGTGAAACCAAGGGCCGAAATGCAGTGAGTTGATTTTCAATATGTTCGTATACAATCTATTCGCATTCCTCGACTCAGTTGACAGTTGTCGAGTGACGTTACTGACCGAACCGATGACCTTGAATCGGTGAACTAGGGAACCCACCATATTGGGATTTCATGATAAGCGATACGCCCTCTGGTAAAAAGTTTCAAAAAATGTCAAATTATTGTCGGATTGGTGCTTATTAACAAGCAATACCCCAACAAACAAGAGAAAAAGGGCATTTTTCGGGATATACATTTTCAGTGAGCATGCGCAAAACAAGTAGTATTTCTGGTAATGTCAATCTATACTTCCCGTCTCAAGAATGTATGGCACAGTTGCCAATTCTTGATTGATTTCTGGCATTGATGATGTAAATTGATTATACTACCAGGAATTATTCGAGCCAAAATTCTTGAAATGAAAACTGTATATGTAATAGGTACATGCCAAAATAATGTGGACAATCTGGTTTTTTACGGTAGAGCATTTCCTATTCCAACTCAGAAAAACCCACAGATCTACCAGGTCGGTCGGTGTATCAGATTCTACCTACTAGAATTGGTATCTAGGAAACCAGCAATTGCCTGGGGCAACGAGCTAGCCATAAAAAATTTACCCAGACTGTGGTCGAACCAGCAATAAAATAGCCTCATCGGATATCCTCCTTATGATTTCATTATTCGGGGGTTATATCCCGAGTGCACCAAGTTTAATCGGTTAAAATGTGTGCTGCAATTCCATGATTCTCGAAATTTTGCTTAGAAAATGACTTGAATGTATGATAATTTGATAAAATCCCGAGACCGCAGGTCGAGGGATTTCATTTTAAATTATTATACATGAAAGCATTTGCTTGAAAGCAAAATTTTGAAAATCATGGAAATGCACGCATTTTGGTCGATTGAACTTGGTGAAGGAGGGATATATGTTTAGATTATTTCCAGAAAACACGTAAACTCAGGAAACATCAATATCGAACACAGGAACAATATAGTACCAGAGATAGTACCTGAAAAGTGATCCAAACGCCCGGTTTATTTCGAACATTTTAATCGGTTAAAAGATCTAGTGCATTTAATCGCTGTAAAACTCTGTAAAAGCAGTCTAGCCTTCAACTGTTTCATCGTTTATTCGCATTGAGGAAAATAATCATAAATGAAGGTGCGTTGCAACGGGTAGTGAACCACGAATGTCCTTCACGAAAGGAAATATTCGGTTCGTGAGGAAATCAACCGCGTTTGATTTTTGTTTCGTGTACTTGATCGTGAGCAGGCACAGAGGACCGTTGTGTTTATCATGGCAGCCAATATTTTAAGAATGAATGACGCAGACACTATTAAATTCTTAGAATTTTACAAAAATGAGACAGTTTTGTGGGATCCTACAAGAGAAGACTACAAAAATCGAAATTCACGTGCAGCTGCAGCAAGAAGAATTGCTGCTGCAATGGCAATTGATGGTTTTACAGACGTCCATGTAATCATAAAGTTCAAGAATTTGCGTAGCTCATACTCAAAAGAATTGAAAAAAATTCAACAGAGCACGAAATCTGGATGTTCTTCTGATGATGTTTACACTCCTAAAGTGAGGTGCTTCCCTCATATTAGTATCACTTCTTTGAATTTTGGAGCTAACGCACCTCAATAAATAATCAAAATGGTGTTCGGACGTCCTGAGCAAATTTTTAAAATCTTCGGAAATATCGAAAATTTCATTACTCAAAATGGTTTAGCTCCTTTGTAGAATCCACTTTCTTGTCCACCATCGTCGTCATTTTTTTTTCTTGCCGAGAGAGCTTTCGAAATTCTCCCGGATATCACACTCCGCACATGATTTGACAAGCTTCTGCTACTAAGCACTGCATTTTGGCAACTGACTGAAAAATGTATGTGAACCCATGGTACAATTATACAAGGTATGTTCTTGCGCAGGTAGGGGTATGGTGGGAGAATCAGGGAGAGTACTCTCTCTCTCACACATACAGTTTTTCTCTCTCGCTCTTTCCACCCGAGGCCGCCATATTAGCTGTTTATGTTTACAACTGTCCACGTCTGTTGACATCTGTCAAATGCCGATGAGCCAGGTTAAGTGCAAAAGTTATTGCGAAGAATGTCTGTGTGTCAAGTGGAAACGTATCATTTTTCCACTAAAAAGTATAATTCTATCATTACATAATATTTTTTAGTCAATCTTTCTGGCGATTGAGCAGAACTCAACCAATTCAATTCAAAGTACTTTTGAATTTACAAGCGGGAAAAAGTAACTATGGCGGCGACGGGTGGAATGCGCAGAACGAGCCTAAACTCGTTCGTCCGTGGAACATACCTTGTATAATTGTACCATGTGTGAACCTTTCTCACGAAAGTCGAAAGAGTTTATGTCGTGAATGCACTTGATCGTGACACCACGATCGTGGCTCACGTCCGTGGTTCACTACCGTGGCAACGATACTTAATTTATTAGGATCACTGTAAAAATAAAAAAATCTCCATTGATAAATATTAATCTGTTGATGCCAGACTATAATCTTTCAATGACAAATAAGATCTGACAAAGAAAGATTTCAATCTGTCAATATGCCATTGTTAGATTTTAATCTGTCAATGATAGATATTGATCTGTCAATAAACCAGTGACAGGTTATGATCTGTCATTGACAGATTATATTCTTCCATTGACAGATTTTTTATTTGATATTCTGTTTACCAATCAGTAATTGTAGCCATTTCAATCAAATTCATAGCACTTCTGATGTGGTGTCAGGACAATGAATTCATAACTTCAGAAGAATATTTGCGTCTGAATGAATCCATTTCCTTCGTGTTATATTTCAAATACTTCAATCCTATAAATAATAAAAAAATTATATCAAAGTGGCGGTTTTCTGATTGAATATCAGTGAATTTGAATAAAAATTACACCTACAAAATTCAATACTAAAATTTTGTCAACAATTCAGTCCATCGAAAATATATTGAGTATCATAACGAAAACGGATGTTAAACAACAATGATATTTTTTTTAATGTAGTGCAGTTTTGTACAAATTTGAATCACCACCTGTGTTATTTATCCCCATGTATCAAATAGTATATCTGTCAATGCTGTGACGTACTTCCTCTCAATATCTTGTACAACCTACATCGAAGGTTCCGACAAAGCATTCGTCTCATTTCAATCTGTCAATATGCCATTGATAGATTTTAATCTGTCAATGATAGATATTGATCTGTCAATACACCATTGACAGGTTATGATCTGTCATTGAAAGATTTTATATTTGATATTCTGTTTACCAATTAATGATTGTAGCCATTTCAATCAAATTCATCGCACTTCTGATGTGGTGTCAGGACAATGAATTCATAACTTCAAAAGAATATTTGCATCTGAATGAATCCATTTCCTTCGTGTTATATTTCAGAGACTTCAATCCTATAAATAATAAAAATATTATATCAAAGTGGCGGTGATTGAATATTAGTGAATTTGAATAAAAATTACACCTTCAAAATTCAACAGTAAAATGTTGTCAACAATTCAGGTAATCAAAAATATATTGAGTATCATAACGAGGACGGATGTTAATCAACAATGATATTTTATTTAGTGTAGTGCATTTTTGTACAAATTTGAATCACCATCTGTGTTACGTATCCCCATGTATCAATTAGTATATCTGTCAATGCTGTGACGTACTTCCTCTCAATATCTTGTACAACCTACATCGGAGGTTCCGACAAAGCAGTCTCTTGTTAGTTGGGGTACTCTTTACTTATTAATTGAATTCTGGTTCAAAGTGGCGTTGCTGTATTATTTCGAGATTTTGGAATATGATTAAAATGACTAGTAATGTTCATCAAGCACAATTCATGGTTAAAGTTCACATGTAAAGTGAAAAATCTCTGAAAACTGTAATAGTCGCTCACAAAATTTCACGGTTTGGAGTTTTCAAACAACGTCAAAGTGGTAAAGATTAGTTGAAGTTTTTTCGAATGTGGCGTTGCAATATCAATTTAGAATCCAAATAATCCCAAACATCGATTGTGAATTCAGCGACAAGCTTTGAGTCAACGAGCACTTGAGAAAGAGTAAAAAACTTTTCTGCAACATAAAGAAAAATACATTTTTGGACAATCCCATGTTTTATATTGAAACAGCTATGAATTACGTCAAAAGTATTGACCAAATTTAATAAATAAATTTTTTTCGTGCGACAGAAATTTACTGTCTCGATAATTCCAATTATTTCTAATATGCAGGTTTCTCACTGATCACTGGGAATTAGAAATGGAGAGATTGCACGTTTGACTTCGAATAATAGTACATTATATACCGCGGGACTGAAGTAGTACATTTAATCCTGAAGGTAAAGTTTATGGCCCGACCGCAGGGAGGGCCATAATTTACCTGAAGGATCAAATGTACTTCAGTCGCAAGGTATATACGATACTTTTCGTACTTCCGGTATGATTTTATTAATTATTTCAATAATTTCAATCAGTTTTTCTCTTTTCAACTCATTTAATAAACTGTCTTTAAAATAAGTTACCATAGTAACATTGCGTTGTGACAGTTATAATTTAGAAACATAGTCATTACTAGTGTCATTGTAAAGAAACATTGTTATTGATAATTATTGGTATCATGAGTGAAGAAGGTGTATCTGATATTGATAAAAGAGTAGCCGAAGTAGGTGAAGAATTGTTACCACCGAAATCTAGAAAACTATACGAGCAGCAGTACGATGCTTTTAAAAAGTGGTGTCGCTTAAAAAATGTGAGACAACCTACTGAAAATGCGCTGTTAGTCTACTTCGATGATAAATCAAAAGCGGTTTGTGCCTCAACTCTCTGGGCACATTACTCAATGCTGAAATCGGTTATTAACATTAGAGAAGATATTGATATAAGTAAATTTCCAAAATTATTAGCTTTTTTGAAGAGAAGAAATGAAATTACCATTCTAATTAATTATATTTTTCAATAAAATATCCCTTAAATTCGTTTGTTTGTGATTTAATCGTTCCGGGAGTTTCGTCAATATTTAATCCCGGAGGGATTAAATGTGACACTTTAGTACCTGTCACAAGGGAGTGAAGTTGTCACTTTAGGCCCGGAAGTACGAAAAAGCAATTAATACATTTGATATGTTTCACGATGATATACTTATGATCGAAGATGAAGACGATCCAAACGAAGGAGAAGAAGTAGGGTAAGGAAAAGCCAACTTGTTCATTGAAAATTGCGGTCTTCCAGCTTCAATATAGGTTGGAAATGAACATATTTCCAAATGATTGAGAATGAATAATCAACTCTCGCCAATCCCACGAAGTGATTTACGCATTTCCGTACAATATTAATAACGAAGGCAATCTCGAAAGGGAACCGATTCATGAATATTAACGCAAATGTTAACGGCAATTATTATGACGTTCAATCACTTCGAGAAACTGCCGGAATATATAAAGTAATTAGTATAGAAAGCAATATTCCAGAGTATCAAGGGAGTTTGTAATATTCTGCTCTCTCATTTGAACGGATACATCAAAGCTTAGAGCCATAGAAGATATTGGATACGTAAAGCTGGGGCCTCTAATACGTGGCTGTATTTCACTCAGAATCAGGGACCAGGTACTGAATCGAAAAAATCATCAACACAAATGAATTCCTGTTTCGTTTCGAGATATTTGAAGCGAGCTCCTTTAATTCAATATCCACTCCAAGTGTAGAACAAAAGGAACTGGAATATCTATGTTGACTTGAGAGAGACGTAAGAGTCTCTTTTTCTTGCACAATTTTTATACCAAGCACTCGGAACAGATATCATTTATAAGATATTTTCACATTTTCACAGGAACTAGTTTTAAAAAAAAAATATTCATCGAGAATCCGAGTCCGTAAAATATTGTTGCGAAATGTCCTAGCGCCGTCTCTGACGCTCATAAACGCAGAATAATATAAGGGATCGAAGATCGAACGTCACTTTCACAGGAACTCGTAATTTGCGTGTACAATTCGATACACATCTTCGAGGCTTCTCTCGAAGATTGTCCATAGGCGTACGCAGGTATAAAAAGAGACACTTCATCGCGGACACACAGTTATTCAGGCGGAGAGTTTATTCGCAGAGTTGGTTATTTAGAGTTATTCAGAGATAGTTATTGAGATAGTTATTCGGAGTTTAAAGTGGAGAGAGCTTTGGCATTGCTAATAGCCTAAGAGCCAGCTTAAATCTGACAACACATTCTTTACGGTATCTGAAATTTCGTCCAGTGAGACTTCTATACCCAGTACACAAGCAATGGGTACTAGCTAAGCCCGGCCGTGGTAGGTTTGGGGTCCCTCAGGTGGGTCAGGTATGAAAATTAAGTAAATTTTTAAAGTATTTTACGGCGTCTGCCGTTTCAATATGTTATAACCTACCTCTAGAGAAATTGAAAAATAACAATGGCTGCTGATTTTTAAGGTTGCAACAGCCACTTTTCAAAATTCGAAAAAAAAATTTTTAAAGCATTTTACGGCGTCTGCTATTTTGATATATTATTTATTAAAATTTTTAAGCTTATATTGAAAATGGCTAACATTTTTTCCGGTTGTAACTATACAGCGAAACATTACCTGCAGTCTATGCTTAGAAAACACATGGTTCAGTAGGAGTAGTAGTTGATGCTCTCTCTCTATCTCTTTGATCAAATATTTCCTTCTTATGTTAGGGCTGAATGGTGGGGTTTTAGTTCCTTTTACGAACACAAAGGCACACCTCGCCCAACCGTTTACAGACAAATATATTTCAGCAGTGTTGCCAATAAGGCGCAAAAAGCGCGAAATCTGCGCATTTTGAAAATCTTCGCGGATTTTTTGCGCCTTGAAGTTTTCTCGGATTTTCCTCCGATTTTAGATATTGCCACTTCTTCAGCAGAAAAGAGTGGCTTTCTGACTATTACACATAAAATAACCGATAAGTGATACACTTTTGAAGTGGCGGATTCCGAGATTTCCTTTTATCAAAACACACTGTTTTATGGCCGAAGCTAGCGTGCTGCCCCAAAACTTCTATTTCCAGCTGATGCCAAAACTAGAATCGAAAGATCAGAGAAACACTGTCAGCCAAAGGTTTGATAAGCATCCATAACTTATGAATCATCTGAGGAAATGATTGGAAGTCGAGGGTTCATTCCTTCAAAAAAATCAAAACTTTTTTTTCTGAAACACAAAGAAAATATTTTCAGATTCATAGATTATATCAGACTCGAACACAATTTCCATTTCATAGCAATTCAAGTTTTCAAACAGATGTAGATTAATATATTTTTTTGAGGTTTAAAAATTACTCGGCGCTTTTGTATCATATATTGCGGATTTTCCATATCAGCTTCGCGTAAAACGACTTTATTGGATTGGCAACACTGTATTTTAGTTGCATGTTGAAAGTATAGAGACATAATACTGTAAATATATACATAACTTGGTCCACTTCTAGCAAAAAGCTTAAGGGGCTTCCACGCTTTTACTGGTTGTGACTTCAATTCAGCTTTATATAATCGGGGCACAATAAAACTTTGACGTTACTAAAAAATAACGTTGAATTTCAAAAAATATTAGCTACTTTCGGTGACATTGGCCTGACTGAGAATACCTTACATGAACTGTTTAATGTTATCCAAAAGTACACTTGCAGTATGTACAATGCTAAAAAATCCATCGATGTTGATGAAGGGAGATTTCCGCTGTTCGTTGATTCTTACAAAGCTGTAGATATGAACAAAAATTTCAATAAAAAAGTCCGGAGCTTTGATGCAAGCTTGATCCCTCCTTGTGAATTTGAACTGTACCAACAAGTTTCAAGGACGCATTATATTTCCAGCATTTGGAAAAATACTCATCGAAAGAGCCCACATGACAATATTAGCTTAAAATAGTTTAGTTTTTTATATTTACCTAGATTTAAGTTATTGACTATTCCTATACAATGTTGTGTTGTCTACTGGAAAATAAAGATCTTATCTTATCTTATCTCAATAAATAATAAACCAAAATAGCAGACGCCGTAAAAACTTTTTTTTTCGAATTTTGAAAAGTGGCTGTTGCAACCTTGAAAATCAGCAGCCATAGTTATTTTTCAATTTCTCTAGAGGTACGTTGGAAAAAAAGTGGCGACAGGAAGAAAAGAAAGAGCAAGAAGTTGAAAGGAAAGAACGAGAAGAAGTACTCCAGTAAATTCTCGAAAATGAATAGAAAGAACGAGAAAATGAAATGAAAATGAAAAAAAAGAACGAGAAGAAGGACTCCAGAAAATTCACGGAAGTGAAAAGAAAGAACGAGAAGGACTCCAGAAAATTCTAGAAGAAAAAGAATGAATTAGGAAAAGAAAAACAACGAAAAGCAGAACATTAGGACAAGTTCTTCGAGCATGTGTTACACAAAACCGAAGCACGAATGAAAAAACTGAAGAAGAACTAAAAGCAAATCTAGAAGGAGAATTGAAGCAAAACTTTGAGAAAATAGACGATGAATCCAATAAGTTAGTGAATACAGTGCGGGAGGAGATGAGAAATGAAATGAGAGATCTAGAAAAGCAGATAGTTCTCCTCAAGAACCAAGATCGCCGAAACAGGGTTGTCACATCTGGTATTTTTGTAAAACCACCGACTTTTGATGGTCAGTCGTCTTGGTCCATGTATCGTCAACAATTCGAGGCTGCGGCAGCAACCAATGAATTGTTCAAAGAAGAAAAAGCTTCTGCATTCATAGTAGCTTTGAGTGGACCAGCTTTGGGTTTGTTGCAGACGATACCTAGCGAACAGCAAAATAAATACCATTATCTTATTTCTGTTTCGCGAACAGCTGTACCGGACCCAAATGACACGCACACAAAAATCCGGTAAGTGTCTGCAAGAATTTGAAGCAGATGTAAGACGCCTTATTCAGCTGGCGTACCCAGAACCAACTGGAGATTTCAAGGAGCAGCAAGCGGTGCAGATGTTTATAGATGGACTGAGAGACCCGGAGATGCAGAGAATTTTACGTCTGACCAGTTTCAAGAGGAGTAGCCTTGATACGTTCGCTAGAAGTGGAGGCGGCCTTCCACACCTCAAGGCCGAAAGTGCGAGCGGTAACAATTGACGATCCCGAACAAAGATCTGGCGCAGCGAATGGTTCATTCGAGAAAGTTCTTGGGGAGATCAAATCATTGATGAGTAGAATGAACACCCAGAAGAAGAGGACGTGCTACAGATGTGGAAAACTGGGACATCTCATAAAAGACTGTTGGGTGAAAGTGCCGCAGAGGATTTGCTATAGATGTAGAAGGTCGGGGCATTTTATAAAAGACTGTAGTGAAGTGGAGGATACTATACCTGAATCGAAATGTGTTGATATATTCAGACCATTTGAGGTTACTATCACTTACTAAACTTTCCTCAAATTATCTGGAATCAGCATTGATTCCCAGTCTCAGTGAATTGTTAGACAATAAATTTTTTTTGAGGTGGATTGGAGTAGATTTGAGAGAAATCATTATCAATCATTCGTTTTCATAACAGCTCTTGATTGAATTGGGTGATATTATTGACGTATAATCGCATACCTGAATATCTCTTCGTGTACTCAGGAAGATCATTGATATATGATGGATATGTGTACGTCAATTTTCATAATCATTACTGTCCATTCAGAAACGAACCAATCCATTCTGATACGTTATATAGTGTTTATTTTTCCGAGAATGAAGTCAAAGTTCATCGAATCAAACGCCAGTAAATTGAAAATTAAAGAATCAAATTATCAGTTTTCAAGTAAGAAAAAATGATACTACTTCTACCAAACGTATCCAAATGAATGGCATACCTCAAGGATCCACCATTAGCGTAACACTTTTTCTCATAGCCGTTAATAATATTCTACAACATATCAAACATCCTGTAAAAGGCAGACTTTATGCAGATGACTTAGTTATCTACACCAAAGGGAAAAACACTGAAACTCTTCAGGAAAATTTACAGAACGCCCTAGAACATCTTGAGAATTGGTCAGAGAAAACTGGATTGCGATTTTCACTTAACAAAACAAAATGCATGCTCTTCACAAAAAAACACCACCCCATAGAACCACTACTACGACTTCATAATCAGCCTCTTCAATACTGTGAAACTATAAGATTTCTCGGGATGACCTTCGATAAGAAATTAACGTGGAAACATCACATCCGAAACCTAAAAGCACAATGCCAGAATGGACTCAACCTGATGAGAACTCTCGCCAATATAGACTGGGGTGCAGATTACTCATGCCAAATGCATATATATAGATCCCTCATCAGATCTAAACTGGACTATGGATCTATTATATATAATTCTGCAAAAAATTCAGTTTTGAAGTTATTAGTCAGTATACAAAATACAGCCATCCGCCTAGCAACCGGAGCCTTTTGTACCAGCCCAAGTTCAAGTCTACTGTGCCTATCTGGAGAACCATCACTACATACCAGAAGAATATATTTAAGCCTATCTTACGCTACAGCGATGTCTGCAAATAAAAACAATCCTGCCTACAGCCACTGCTTCTCTGATCGCTTCACATCCACTTACAAGAGAATGAGAAACCTTGATCCACCCTTCTATGAAAGGATAAACAGATATCAGTCTGACTATAATATCACCATACCAGAAAGCTATCCTGATGACATACTGTCGCCCCCACCATGGACACTAAATATGCCGAAAACAAATATATCATTGCAGCATTTCAACAAATACGAAACGAATCCTTCAATAATAAAGCAACATCTAAATCAGATCCTTGACACAATGCCAGCATATACACATATATATATATATATATATATATATATATATATATACTGATGGATCCAAAACTCCTGGAGGAACAGCTGCAGCATTCTCGACAAACCAGTACAAGGCCACTTATAAACTTCCTCCGACATTCAGTGTTTTCAATGCAGAGCTCTACGCTTTATGGAAATCCTTGGAATATGCGAAAAATGAAAAATTACCGAACATCCTTATCCTCACTGATTCTCTCAGCTCCGTACTGAGCCTCTCCCAAATCTACCCTCGTAATACAATCCTCCAAATGATAAAATCAGAACTTCAACACCTACAAACGAACGAACAGAATATCACTTTCCTATGGATCCCATCCCATATCGGCATCAAGGGAAATGAAAAAACCCATCTACTCGCAAAAACTACAGCAAATAGCGAAGTACCCCCATGCACGAACAAAATTGTCCAATCCGATTTCAAAACAGCAGTGAGAAGAATTCTGATTAATAGCTGGCAACAACAATGGAACACCAGCAGATCAAAGTTAAGTGAAATAAAGATGTCAGTAAATCGATGGAAAGACACCCCAATGCCCAGGAGACACCAGGTCCTCCTCGCAAGACTCCGTATAGGGCACACTCGACTTACCCACGGCCATATCATAGGCAAAACAGAAGAACCACACTGTGATATCTGTCAAACGAAGATCACTGTGAAACACATTATCCAAGACTGCCCATTATACTACCAAGCAAGGAAGGACAATAACATCCCAGAGAGTATCGCCCAAACCTTAGGAGAACACAGCACAGCCGAAAATGTGATAAACTTTTTTACACATACCAAACTTATAGGAAAAATTTAGTGTCGTTATCCAGTACCATGCAATGTCAACTGAATGTCTTTAATAACTGTAAAGGTTGATGAGACAATAAATAAAATTAATTAAAAAAAAAATTATCAGTTCCTTCTTTCCAAATTTCCAAAGGTAGACGTCTATTCATTTCATCTTCCTTTCTTCTATCACTCTCGGAAATATACTTGGGAGTGCTATGGGCCTCTAGCTCAAAACAGAGGTTCTGTCTCTCTTTTCATGAAGACTGATGTACTAATTCTCCTGGTCAACTGATTAATCCATGATAAGCATTCGAAATGTTACAATGTCATCATTTCAATGTCATTCTATTCTAGTCTGTGATCTCTATCGGCAGTAAGAATGTGCTCTGATAATTTAGAACCAACCCCTATCTATCTGTTCCTGATGTACATCTTGTTTTCTCTCTCGCACTTCCAAAGGTCTTGAAGTTTCATCGATATATTTATAGTAGTTTTCACAATAAATGGTATTGACTGGAGGATTATATTAAAACCAATTAGCCCCCCACGTTGTAAAATCCGAGATGCACATCATAAATGTAAAAGGACCGGATTGAGGTAATTTTGTTTCTCAGAGAGGGATTGTAGAGGATTACAGCTTACACTTCTTATTCATTTTAATCTTTGTGTTTCATTGGAAGTGTTCACTTGTGTTACGGCGTGCAATAATTTTATAATATTCATTTGTTATTACAGACATTAATAGCAAAGATTTTATACCCCAACATACAGAATAGGGAGTATGTGGCGTCCGTGGATAAAAAGTAATAGTGCTTCTTCCAGTGGTTCGTTAAAGAAGAATCACTTATCTTGTGACGCGAAAATCATTATAAAAAATGTGTATAGTTCCTTACTTCAACAAGGATATAACGCGGGTGCTATAGCAAAAGTAACCAGTGATTTGACGAAGGTGCCTCTTACTTCAGTTAGACGAATTGTTGAAAATTCCATGGAATCAAGAAAAAAGCGTGAAGATTCCGGTGTCACAAAAAGTCTAGACGATTGGGAAAAAGATTTGATCAGGCGAAAAATCTACACTTTGTACGATGAGCAGCGTGTCCCTACAATCAAAAGTCTGAAACAGCAGCTCATCAATGACGAAACTCACATCAACTGTGGCCTCACTACTCTTTGGCGAGCTCTGTCTGCAATGGGCTCTCAATATCGCAAAATTGAAAAGAGACAAGTAATAATGGAATTCACACGTTTAATAAACTGGCGTTCTGAATATATAACGTCAATAAGAAAATACCGGTCTGAAAATCGGCCAATACTCTACCTCGACGAGACGTGGTTTGACACACATACACACACAATCACAATATTACACGCAGGATCAGAAAATGGTTGGATCCCAAACGCTATGTGGCTTTCTGCCAAAAATATTAAGGACTCTTGGGTTGATTATCACGAAGATACGACAGCAGAGCTTTTCGAAGATTGGTTTAAAAATTGTCTGTTACCTAACATTCCGCCAAACAGCGTTATAGTAATGGACAACGCAAGCTATCATGGTCGACAATTGCAAAAAATTCCTGGCTCAAAGATAACGAAATTGGAGATTCAAAACTTCATGGCTGCAAATGATATATATTTTGAGGAAAATTATACAAAAAAAAAACTTTTATAAGTGCTGCAGTCATTTTCTTAAAAAAAAAATGTATGTTTGTGATACAATTGCAGAAGAATTGGGACATACAGTGTTACGACTACCTCCCTATTACTGCGTGTTCAATCCCATAGAGCTTATGTGGCACCAACTTAAATCGAGCGTGCGCGGAAAAATACTTCTCCGACTTCAAGTGGTAGTGTGGTAGAAATAATTAGGAACTGTATGAATGACATTCCTACCGAGAGTTGGAAAAGTTCTGTTAGTCATGTTATAAATGTTGAAAACTCGTACCTTTCTGTAAAATCAATTGCGCCAATTATAATTCATTCAGATGAGGATAGCGATAGCGACACTGAACTGAATATAGAATAGAATTGTAACATTTAAATAAATTACTTGTATATCTCCATTATGCAAAATTCAAATTTCTTAAGTTCGACCCTGTAGCACATTTGCATCTTTTACCAGATGATTTTCTACACAATGGTATCAAATCTGGTAGTTTATTGCAGTTGATAAACCAATAGCATTTACTGTGAAAAATACTATTCGAAATATAACGTTTACGGATTTTCATGAAATTCAGTTGAAGTCGCTACCATACATGACGCTACTGTTAGCCGTTAACCAGTGCTGCCCTTTTGTGAGTTATTACCACTGATTACTCGATTTGTGAGCATTTTCATCGCTGCGGAATAACCGTGTATAAAAAGGACTTTTGTGATGATTTTGCCTGAATTCTGAGATTTCGATTGTATCGACTCCTGAAGAAAAATGTTATTTGAAACAAAAAGTCTGAGATTAGTCCCTTTATTGAGATCGGGATGTTTTTATTTTCTATTGAACGAAATATTGTTTTGTTATGAATAAAATAAACATTTTATAATTTTATTTAAATGAAAACACTTGTGCTTGGAAGGTAGTACCTCCCAAGCTTCAAGGTACTAATAAACGATAAGATTGGAACCTTTGGTGTAATAGTTGAAACTTTTCTTAGAGATCAATTACCCTAACACCAAACTGATATTTTGGCACTCGACGCGCGTTTCGCTTACAAGGTTAGCATCTTCAGGAGAAAACTTCTCCTGAAGATGCTGACCTTGTTGAGTGCAAAAATATCAGTTTGGTGTTAGGGTAGTTGATCTCTAGGAGAAGTTTCAAGGTACTGTACAAACATCGCTATGGATTGAATAGCGGTTAAGCCTAGTAATGAAGTAGAACTCCACTGAGATAAACAATTCAGGTAATCCAATTGTGTTTCAATTGTGGATTTTCCATATCATTTTACTCAGGTTAATTCTGGTGAATGATGAATAACTCTCAATATTCAATATTGCAATGGTGATTGAAAATAATCGACAACAGTTATAAAAGAATATAAATATACCCCATAAATATTTCTGAAATATCTTCGAGAAGTATTGTCTATTGAAAAATTTTGATTTGCGATATAATTGCATTATTGGTCTCATTCTTAATACTTTTCAATAATCTAATGATATTCAAGAATCAATAGGCCACCGCAGAATAGACCTGATTGGGAATCTGGAATGGGCTCTAAGCCAAACAATGTAATTGGGTTTTTGTATAGTTTCTGGAAATCATAATCAAATACCAATTAATATTCTACTATTCATATTGAGCTTCACTTTCAAGATAATATAAGTTGATTCCTACTGATGGAAACAGTAGGTACTTGAATCTGGAATATTCAAAAAACTGCATTATCAATCACTAATTATTCAGCCTCTGCTGAATGTTTCTTCACCAAATTCTAAATCATCTATTTGAGAGTTCTAATGCTGATCTTTTTTTTCTGTTATCTGTATCACGTTGATCTGAATTAGAGTCCATCTCTTCGGTGTGATTCGTATATTCTTCGGATTACGTACGTTGATCTTCGACGTATTCGTGAGCACCCGCAAAATAGTAGACCCGTAAACAAGTTCTCGACGTAAACGTAAAAAAGGCAAAACTACGCATGCGTAGCTGTCAATTTGTACGTTTACGTTAACGTTCGTGGCAGCACTTCGACTCTCTATTAACTGAAATTGTACAGTCCAAATAGCCTCTCGTATTCCCTCTGACACGATCCGACGTTCCTCTTTATATTTGTTGGTTCGAGTCTCAACAAACCCGATTTTGTTCTGGATTATTTTTAACGATTGAAATATTATATCTCTCCTTGTGCCAGAGTTGGGTTGAATACTGGAAAAAATTATCCTAATACCGGTTACGGATACTCAAAATGTATCCGTAAAATTTTAAAAGAGTACGAATACTTTCACTCAAAAATGTATTCCGATGCAAGTATCTGGATATTTTTTCGGATACTTCCTAGGATACTTTTGAAATTGCTAGTGTTAGAAATGTATGAAATGATGAAAAATCAAATCAGGAAGTACTTGAAAAATTGTATAGCATTGTGTCTGTACTCTAAAGACAAGAGTTTGCAGGGAGGTATTTGAGGTGAAGCACGAGTTAACAATCCAATGTAGGATAAATCCAGTTGTTTACTTCATATGAATACACCTCACTGAAGCTTTCGTGGGATTCCTGATAAATTGCTAAACTTGCATGAGAGTGCTATTGCATTTTTCATCGAAAGAGCTCTGGTCTTATTATTAGTGTCACGAAAAATCGGGACTAATTATCAATTTCAAGTTAGTGTTAGACATTAACATTTGGTGGATTTGCCACTTCTGATATTTTCATTAAACGTTGTTTTGAGTTTATAAAAGGCATTGGTTTCCCTACTTCAATCAACCGAACCCATTTGAAATATGAGCATGCTACAGATTTTCGAGTTATAAATACGACAAACGACATTTGTTGAGTTATAACTCGTATAATATGGAATAAGTGTGTTGGACTGCGAAACAACATTACGAGAGTGTATACGATCTCAACTCGAGAATCGGACTCCTAGGCTTTCGATATTGAATTTGGTCGGACCAGCTGAATTTTAGAATTATAAACTTTCTAGAGAGTGTATAGGTACTTTCTTGTACATGTACACTAAAACAAAATAAAAATACAGAAAACAACTTTATTATAATCCGAAAAATAATTTCTTCTAATTATGCAGGGTACATACATTCTTGAAAAGGGAGATATATAAAATATAATAAATATATGTAACGATAACGGGTATAAAAATGGAATTCAACATATCAAGTTCATTTCGATTGAAGATAGGTAGGTGCGTTGAGGGTGGACGTTAACAATTTGAAAGTATCCGAATATCAAAAGTATCCGGATACAGCTCTGCGATACATAAAAAGTATCCAGATACTGTATCTGGATTACTACCTAGCTGTGTCAGGTACTTTCAATTTATGGAATTTCCAGAGTATGTCGTCAGCAAGAATTATATATTGAATCCAATAAAGTTTATTTCCTTCGAGTTTTTCATAAATATGGGAAACATTTTATTTTTATCTATATCCACTCTATATCAAAAATTGATCATCAATGAGATAATTTAAAGAGAGTTTTGAAATATTCACCTGGTCGAACTGTTATTTAATTATTCCTTTTCGGGGTAGATCAGAAGTCTACCTTCCAATAATCGTATGGTTTCGAGGGAAACACAAAGTGTTTTTCATTCATGTAGATATATAATTCCACAATAAATGATAATATTGAGTTTTATGATTAAGTAATTTTGGAAATCTTAGTCTCAATCTTAGTTTAGTGAAGAAAGCTACCTCGGTTCTTTTTGTTCAAGAAATGATTTGAGTATTTTGACAGCTATGCCAACATCCCTACCAATGTTCAACATTATGTAACAAGACAGAAATGTTGTTGGTTCTGTTTTGGGCAAATTGAAGCTAACTTTTCAAAGATACCAATCACCCTAATTGATATAAAACTGATATAACTTTCAATTGTTACAGTTTTCTTCTTCTGAAGATGCTAACGTTTCTTGGTAGTGTGGTACTTATTTCACATATAAAGCATGCAATTTGCAATTCCCTTCAATCGATATTTTAGTTGTTAAGTGCTCAATTGGGCATAAGGTATTGAGTGTTGTAGCATTATATATTCCAGACAAAGTAAACATAGATGAATTTGAACTCTTTTTCGAATCTTTAGAACAGCTTGAAATATTCGAAAATCATTGTGTTCTGCTAGGAGATTTTAATGTCCCGAGATTTGTTGATAGAAGTGCAACGGACAGAAAAACTGAAATTATACTTAACTTTCTGAGTCTATACAACTTTAACCAATTCAACAATGTACACAACAACTTGGGCCGACTCCTGGATTTGATTATATCTGCCGAAAACTGTCAGGTTGATCATGATGACTCGCCTCTCGTCAATGAGGATAGTCACCATCCAGCACTTTCAATAACCATTGATCAAATCGGGGAGGCCAAAATCAATTTTGAGCCAAATTCATCTGCAAGAATTTATAATTTTCGAAAAGCAAATTTTACTTCTCTTTATAAAGAGTTGCTATCAACAAATTGGGATGAACTGAATTTGTATTGTGATGTAGATATTTTGGTTTCAGAATTTTACAAGAAGTTATATGAACTATTCGATAGACATATTCCAGTTTATAAGAATTATGAACATAAATACTCACCATGGTGTCATTCCGTTATTATTAGAAATATAAAGTTGAAAGCTAAATACCGTGTGAAATATTATACAACTAACAATGTACACTACCTGAACAAATTCAAAAGACTTCGGAAATTGATAAAAACGCGAATCAAACATGCTTACGATAATTACTTACAAGATGTTCAATTGAGTATATTTCATAATTCAAATATGTTTTGGTCTTATGTACGTTCCAAGAATAGAATGTCACGAATCCCAGGAGAAATGACTCTCGATGATGAAGTTCTGGATAATCCGCGGAGCATAGTTGATGCATTCAAGTCATTTTTCCAGAAAGTATACATACGGGACGATCTTAATAATACCACTCAGTCTGATAATCATGTGAGCCAGTGGCCAACAATTAAATTCTCCGATATTTCAGAAAAATATATAATCAATGCTACTAAAAAACTAAAAGACAAAATGACTTCTGGTCCGGACAATATTCCATCGTTCTTTGTTGAAGATTGTGTAGGAGTGTTAGCAAAACTACTCCGAACAATCTTCCACATGTCAATTAGAACAGGGAAATATCCCAAGCTATGGAAAGAGGCAAGGATATGTCCTATATTGAAAAACGGTGACAAATCAAATGTCGAAAATTATAGACCAATCTCATTAATATGCAATTTCTCGAAGGTATTCGAGATTGTTCTGTATAGAGACATATATTCTCCAATTCGCACCTGTATTTCTCCGTATCAGCACGGTTTCGTTGATAAGAGATCTACAGTCACAAACCTTATGGTACTGACTCAGTTTGTCTCCAAAGTATTAGATAATCAAGGACAGGTTGATGTTATCTATACGGATTTCTCGAAGGCCTTCGATAAAGTTAATCATCAGAATCTAATATCAAAGCTGGGAGCAATGGGATTCTCTAGTTGTGCATTGGCTCTTCTGAGTAACTATTTAAACGAGAGAACACAGTTTGTTTCATATAATGGATATAGATCAGATCCAATTGCTGTAACCTCCGGAGTTCCACAGGGATCCAACTTGGGTCCATTACTATTTCTTTCATACA
Source organism: Zygogramma bicolorata (assembly GCA_032362365.1). Classification (NCBI taxonomy): domain Eukaryota; kingdom Metazoa; phylum Arthropoda; class Insecta; order Coleoptera; family Chrysomelidae; genus Zygogramma; species Zygogramma bicolorata. Next base: position 489,079 of record JAVJAQ010000691.1, read on the forward strand.
TAAATGATTTATGTGAAATAGACTGCCAAAAAATATGCTTCGCGGATGACTTGATAATTTTCACAGGAATACACAAGGTCGATGACTGTATTGTCCTTCAAGAAAATCTGAATCGTATCAACAACTCGTGCATTCATAATAGTCTTCTTTTGAATATAAAAAAATGCAAAGTGGTGACTTACTCTAAAAAAAAATACAATTATCGACTTTCAGTACAATATAGAGAATACAGAGCTTCTGAGGTGCAATACCATCAAAGACTTGGGGGTGATATTTGACAACAGATTTACTTTTTCTGATCATATCGAGAATAAAATATCAGAAAGTCCCAGAATGTATGGATTCATCATCAGAAATTGTAAAAATTTTGACAACATTGCAGCCCTCAAACTGCTATTCAACTCGCTGGTGCGCTCTAAACTTGAATATGCAAACTTGATTTGGTATCCATTCTAGAAGTGTGATATTCAGAAATTAGAAAGAGTTCAAAGAAAGTTTCTAAAATTTTTTATATTTAGAACCGACGGGGTGTATCCTGAAAGAGGCATAAATAATGCAGAATTATGTAATAAATTAGATATCCATAGTTTAGAATTGAGACGGAATATAACATCATTGTCCTTCTTATACAAATTGTTGAATGGAAATATCGATTGTGCCGATATATTGTATCAAATCAACATCAATATTTCCCGTTTAACGTCTAGAAATAACATAGTATTTCGATGTTCAAAGGCAAGAACAAACATTTTAATGAAGTCACCTGTGTATGTTATGTGTAATAATTACAACAAAATCTGTAACCGATGCGATATTTTTTCCTGTACACTGTATGAACTTATCAAAATTGCTTGTATTTATCTAGAGTAATTTTCCTTCTATTTATTCTCACCTCATACCATGTTATTTCTAATTTTTTTGATGAAGATTGTCCTGTAAATGGGAAACTGTTGGACAGTAAAGCTATTATTATTATTATTATGCAGATCCAGGTTCTAATCATATCGATTATTTATATTGTCCTGATATTGGGATATTGGCAAAGAGTGATAATGTTTTGCCCAAAGCCACTGCTAATTAGAGAAAAAATATACAACAATATCTGAGTGTACTTTGCTTTGTAACTGGCCGACAGCAGAGTCTGAAGAAAGCAATGAAGCAGACTAATTTTTCTACACCAGGAGAGAAATTACATTCTATGAAATATTCCCATCCAATATTTTCAGTGTCACTCTAATCAACAAATTTTTCGTATTAATAATATCAATTGATATAGGAATAAGCCATCAGAATAGAAAAATTCTAACTCTTTTCATTTTCATGTGATATAAAACTCCAATGACTGGACTGAGAAGTGTATACAAATTGCTCAAATAACATTATAACATTTGATAGTACAGGAACGAAATATTATCACTTCTATATGATTCCATCCATTACCGGTATATTCGGTCAATTCATGCTTCGGTCATTACTGTTTAGTAGTAATTTCATACTTTTATTTTTTATCAATGGAACAACTGAAAAATCATTAATAATCAATGATGTGAGATTGCTTCACTAATTATTAGACATTTTATTTTATTTATATAAATATGTGTGTGCTTGTGTGTATATTTATGTATGTGTGTATATGTAAATATTTCTATGTATATTTATGTGTGTGTTTCTTTGTGAATCGCACCCAAAATGTTTTATACCTCCATGAGTTATGTGTATTCTGCATTAATGATTGTGATTTGTCATTGTTTCCATGTATATTTTATTTGAAAATCAATGTTTTTCCTCCATTCTCCCCTAGGCACACACTTGATCTTCCGTTGGGTTACCAATTTATTCTTCTCTCTTTTATTCATATAAATGTATATTTCTTCGATTCAGAATAAATAATTATACATATTATTACTATTATAAATGAAATAAATCATCCTGAAGAACAAAGTCCTCACTCACCCTGTAGACTGCCTTCCGTAGAGATTATAGAGTAATGCAATCTGAGAACACCTTTGGAATGCTAAACGCTGAAACGAATCGCCTTCATCGATCACCTTGGAAGAATGAATGTTCAAAAGTAAGAAAAGGGCCATGTTTTCGAGAGTGCTTTATTTGAAATTGATCGCCGTTGGGTCTTTGGCCCAGTAAATTCATTTCCTGACGTTTCCGCCACGGAATATTGTATATTCAATGCTTGAAACAGGGTGCTCTCCTCGATGAAGGATTCATATTTGATCTGTACTGAACGAAGAAATCTGAATAAAATGGAAGAATCGGAGAAATGATGGAAACGAAATGGAAAACTGAAATATTAAAAAAGTAATGAAAGTCTTCTCCTGGTTATAATCGACAATTTCCGAGGAGATTCTAACTCATATCGGTGCATCTTTGCTGGGAGTTAGATCTATGGTCGTGAAGTTTTTGTTCGATGAGCCGAAGTTGGTTCATTTGATGAATGAGTGCTTTCCTCTCATTTTAAAAAAACATGATTGGTTGACAGAAATTGTCAATCATTGTACCGACAATTTCTTGGATTATTTTTTGTCGAGCCCACCCGTTACACACACAATACTGAAATTGGTATTACGGCTTAGGCCGTTGAACGAATTAGTTTGTTTCATTGAAAAGAAGAAGAGGCTAAGCTATGGAATATGTCTGTGGAGTAAGTCCACTTCTTCTCCGTGTGTATTGTAAAAAAAGAAAAGTAGGCCTAGAGTGATGACTATATTACCGAGGCATTTTTCGTTTTTGAAAATAAGGCACCATTTTCAACTCGTGATTATGTACATGACAGAAACATTCGTTGAGAGACATGCTTTGCACGTCCTTTCATTGTGTTATTTTAAATTCTCTGAATATGATGGGGACATGTGATTTTTCTACGACCATATTAGAAAGTAACACATATCGCATCCTTCACTCCCATGGAAAGTACTTTTCACACGTCTGTCAATAAGGTGTCAAACCCATGAATTCTGTAATTAGATGTAATTATTAGTTGTTTTTTCTAATTGATATCATTTACATAATGACTGGGCTGAAAACTAATTATTTATAGAAAATATAGAATAGAAAAAAATTGTTGTCGCCAAAAATTGAACCCAAAACCTTACGGTTATCTCAGAGGATAATCTACCAAATGAGATGATGACAATTTTAATTAACGTTATAAGAGATATTTACTTACACCTCGTAAGTCGAATTACGTTATTCTGATTTTGATATTTCTTGTATTCTCATGTCATTTAAACAAGATATAGCTATTCTGCAATGAAAGCTTAAAACTGTTAATTCATAAATATTTCAGTAGTTGGTTTTAATACGAACTACCAGACGCAGGCATAATATTTGAAAATTCAAAAAGCTAAGTAGGCTTTGAAACAAAGACTGTCACAAATGAAACGTATGATTAGTTGGGCAACTCAATATACACAATCTGATATTTACAATCAATATGAAGCTCATCAAATATCTAGATAAATCAAGAATAATTAATGATCGACATTACGGATTTCGCCATCAAAGATCAACCAGTGACTTATTGGCTTATGTTTCTCATATTTGGCAGCTTTCAATCGAGAAATTCGGAGGAACGATAGCTGTTGCACTCGATATTTCAAAAGCTTTCAATCGAGTTTGGCATCGGGGTCTCCTTTCTAAACTGCTGTCCTATCGTTATTCGATACAGATTTTTGGGTTTGGCCATTTCGACAACTTCTTTTGTGTTCGGTTAACCACAAAAAGGAGCATTGAAACCCGGCTAACCGAACACAAAAGGAGTTGTCGATATGGCCAAACCCAAAAATCTGCGGTGGCCGAACACGCTCTGTTGGAAGATCATGATATTGACTTCGACGGAACGCAAGTGCTGGACACAAGTAGGAGCTATTACCCCAGGCTCCATAGGGAGGCCATAGAAATTCATAAACATAAAAACAATTTCAACCGCAAAGAAGAGAGCCGGAAGATTCATAGAACATGAATGCCAGCAGTTCAAAATGCACGAACCCTCCCAATGAGAGAAAAAACGCTGTCGAATAATCAATTAGAATCAATCGACCGTCCGAACCCAGATTCAATAAAGGGTGACTCATCATCTGAACCACATCAGATCAAAGCCTCGTAGCAGAGAAAGATACTTCGACCATTGCCGCATCGCCTTTGAGAATGTCTGCCGCAGATGTAGACGAAACGTCAGGCCTTAGAACCTGTTGCCCACGGCTCAGAAGCCCGGATGCACCCAACAATTCATCCCATCCCTTTGTTGTGAATTTGGAAACCTGTCGAACCTCTCTTGCTAAGGGATCTTTCTTCAATAGAAGAACTTTTCCCCTCGGCTTAAGCCTCGTGCTATTTTTGTGAGATTTTACATATTATGGAAGTTTGAATCTCAAATCGTATCCCGACTTTTAGAAAAAAAATTCAAACTACTATTGTAACTCGGAAGTTTCTTGTATAGATAATCTAAATTCTCAAAATCTCCTACACATTGCGGTCCATACCGTGCTTCTAGGTACAAAAAACAGATCTAAAAGACAATATTTTCAAAAGTTTTCTGAAGACGGAAACAGATTTAGTTGCCGAAACGTCAAAGAGCAGTTTTTTGATGAATATTACTTCTTGTATTTTATTGATGAAGATCATAATGCAATTTCAGAACATTTTCAGAATGCTCCCCCTCAAATGGATCACCTCTATCGATCACCTGCGAAGAATAAATGTTTGAAGTAGGGAACAGACGATATTTTCCAGGATGAACGTCCCAGCGTTTTATTTGAAATTGATTGCCGCTGTTTTCTAGTGCTGTAAATTCATTTCCTGACGTTTTCAGCTGTGAAACGTCTACAAAAATTGTGTTTTAAATGCTGGAAACGGGGCGCTTCCTACAATGAATGTTTCATACTTGAACCGCTTCAGGGACAAAAAAGGATTCCGGGATGCTGCGAGCCGGGAGGGTTTTATGACTCAGCGTTAAGTGTGATACAAAGTAGATGTCATGGAGAGAAAACTCGCTGAAAGTGTACAACTTCAGGACGGATTTCACGGAAACAATTTTGTTTTTATTTCCGTTTGTATAGCTCAAGTTACAACTTGATATGCGTTTTGTTATGGTTTTTCAATGCCAGATTAAGATAAAACTGGGTGAGAGATAGAAATATATATCGATTAATTCAGCATAACACAGTTACACCTAAATTGCCCAATGATGCTTTTATGCCAGATCAATGAATATATTCCACCTGGAGTCTGCCCGAGAAACCTAAATCATTACCTTGACCTGATTTTATTTCATAAGTGATGAATAGAATAGAATAGAATAGAATTTATTTGACCAAGTTACACTTATGTTTTTGGCAAGTCACTCGGGTACAAAAGTAATTAAAATTACGATTACAACATACAAATTACATTACAATATACAGATAAAACATCACAAAGATACGTATATTCAAAATTGACATAATTATGATTTGTCGAAATAGTAGTCAACACACATTATTGAGAACTGGGGGAGATCTCAAATATTCGTCGATAGAGTAAAAACAGTGGAACAGTATGTGTCGTTTCAGTTTCAATTTGAAACTATTGAAATTGAGCATCTGGAACTCTATTGGCAAGACATTATAGAGTCCAACATTGAGTGAATTCATCTGAGATTTATTCAGTCTATATCGGCAAGGCCTCAGGTCGTTCGCACCGCGAGTTTGATAATTGTGAAAATCGGAGTTAGTGCTAAAAGAATTTCTATTTCTGTGGATCTCAAGAAGGGTATTATAAATAAATAAGGAAGGAAGAGGCATGATAGACAGACCTTTGAAGATTTGTTGACAATGGTCCCTATAACCGGCACCAGCAATGATTCGTATCGCTCTTTTCTGTAATTTAAAGACTCTATGTGAGTGAACCGAGTTTCCCCATAGCAATATGCCATAGTTTATATGTGAGTGAAAGAAAGAAAAGTAACACGACCGTACAGTATTGTCGCAGAGTTGATTTTTCAAATTGCGCAGTAGAAATATTGAACTGGACAATTTACTACATAATTGATCTACATGGGATGACCATGAAAGTCTATCATCGATAAGTACTCCGAGAAGCTTGACACTCTTTTCACTGCCAGCAATGCCCTTATTGAAAGTCAGTTCTTGGGTTTTATTGTTGTTTAATTTTAGGTTGTTTGCACTGAACCATTTCTGTGCCCTATTCAACGAATCAGCCATATTGTTTAAAAGCATATCTGCGTGAGAAGAAGAATGTATTAATGTCGTGTCATCGGCGTAAGCAACGCATTTATTAGGGTACAAAAAGTGAAAGAGGTCGTTTACATAGATAATAAAAAGTAACGGGCCAAGAACCGATCCCTGAGGTACCCCATGTGAAATTGTTTGAAAGTCAGAACATGTATCATTAATATATACTGCTTGCTTTCTATTCCTCAGGTAGGAATCTAGCAAATCGAGAGAAACACCTCTGATGCCATAAAAACGCAGTTTCTCTACTAGAGTGGAGTGAGAGACACAGTCGAAGGCTTTTGATAGATCACATAGGGTAATAGCAGTGATTTGCCCTTCTTCCAAGCCTTCGACTATCTCACTGACGATTTTGAAAATTGCTTGTGTGGTACTGCATTTTTTTCTGAAACCATATTGACAGCAGTTGAAAAATTTATTGGATTCGAAATATTCCATGATTCTATGCTTGAGTATGATTTCGAAAACTTTAGAGAAAATGGGAATTATTGATATAGGGCGGTAGTTTGATATTTGTGTAGCATCCCCTTTCTTGAATATAGGTAAAACTTTCGCAACCTTCAAAACATCAGGAAATTTTCCTTTTGAAATGCAAGCATTGAAAATAGTTACAAGCGGATCGATAATCAGGTCCAAAGTTTCCTTCAGAAGTTCACTGTTCATACCATATACGTCAGTACACTTCGAATTCTTTAGTTTACGTACAGCATCAATGATTTCGTACTTTGTCACCGGTTCCAGAAAGAAAGATGAACACGGTGTAGGCAATTCTTTGAGAAAATCGTTTGGATCGATGTTTTCCTTATTAATTGTTTCTATAAGGTTTTCTGCAATATTACAAAAATATTCATTGAATGTCTCCGCTGGTATAACGGGATCAGGTGTACATTTTTTTGATTTATTCCTTTCGAAATTGACAAGTCTCCAAGCGTCACGAACCTTGTTGTCTGATTCGCAAATGAAGTTATCATATGCTAGTTTTTTATAATAAATTAATTTCGATTGATAGTGTCTTCTCAGAATATAATAATCATTGTAGTCTCTGGTAAAGTTACAAATAGATTTTACTTCGTGTAAAGTGTCCCTTAGCGTCCTCAATTCATCGTTAAACCATTGAACAGGAGGTTTTGTAACAGTCGAACATTCTTTTAATGGAAAATGTTCTTCAATCAGAGATGTATAAACATTAATCAGGAAATCTGCACTGAATGAGCAGTCCCACTGGTACAACCCTATATTTTCCCATTCGAACTCGTTTAGAGAGGCTCTAAGATTCATAATACCCCTTTCTGATATTTTTCTTCTCATGAGTCCCTTACTATTCTCCTCTGTACTATTGTTATTCAAATATATTGTCTGTGCTAAATGGTCCGATAAACACGGATCGAGAACTCTTGTAGTAAAATTGATTTCATTCAAATTTGTAAGGATGTTGTCAATGCAGGTTGCTGAGTCAGCAGTTATTCTAGTGTGATCCCAGATTGTGATTTCGATCCCAAATGAATGTATCAAGTGCACGAGGTCAGTGAGGGCAGAAGAGTTGCCACGAAAGTTGAAATTGAAGTCACCTGCAATAATGATTTTTGTTCGAATTGAAAGGCAATGTAAGATGAGTTTTTCCAGCGAATCCAGAAAACTGTTTGCGTCCCCATTAGGGGATCTGTAGAGACAAATCAGTATAATATTATCAGACAAGAGCTCAATTGCACAGAATTCTGCCTGTATCTCAATCGAAAAACTGCTTAAATCAAGTGCCTTATATCTAGTTTTTTTGTCGACGAATATCGAAACACCCCCATGTCTCAATTTCCTTCTACAAAAATATGAAGCTAGTCTATAGTTAGTTATGTTTATAGTTTGAATAGCAAATTCGTTCAACCAGTGCTCCGAGAAACATAGAACATTGAATTTATTTTTATCAGTATACATATTGATTGAGTTCAATTTGTTTGATATGCATTGAATGTTAACATGAAAAATCCTTACCAAATTATGATTGTTTTTGACACAAACTGAGTTTGACTTTGAATCCATTGACGAACTGTTGATTTCACACGTCGGAGATGAGCTTTTCACTTCACCGCATTTCTGTTCCCCCTCGAGTGAAAAAACCTGTTTACCCATGCACCTGTCGGCCAATTGTCAGGCACCCATGCCGCAGGTAGATTGCATTCATTGATTGTAACCTTGAAGGAGGAATAGTATTGCGGATACATTGATTTGATCGATGATTAGTTTTATTACAGAAAAAAGATGTCACCAATATATGAATCATATCACTTCGTGTTATTCAAAATAGCACGCTCAAGTCATAATTATTTTATAAAACAAACACATATAACGTGGGGGTTTTTCCTAAGACCTGGAGGACAGCAAGAGCTCAGCCAGTTCATGAAATAGGGAAGAAAACTTCACCTTGTAATAATTATAGACCAATTGCATTGCTTTCTATAATTTCCAAAGTCATGGAAAAAGCAATCAATATAAAGCTCATCAAATATCTAGAGAAATAAGGAATAATTAATGATCGACAAAACGGATTTCGCCATCAAAGATCAACCAATGACTTACTGGCTTTTTTTCTCACATTTGACAGCATTCAATCGAGAAATTCGGAGAAACGATAGCTGTTGCACTCGATATATCAAAAGCGTTTGATCGAGTTTGGCATCGAGGTCTCCTTTATAAGCTGCCGTCTTATGGTTTGCCTCCTCAGTTGTGTGCTTTGTTGAAGAGTTTCTTGTCCGATAGATCTCTGTATGTGGTTGTTGATGGAGTATCATCTGATATTCTCCCAATAAATGCGGGTGTTCCAGAGAGAAAACATCTTGTTCAATATATAGTTTTGCGGACGAGAGTACTCTTCATACCAGTTTCTCTTCCAGAGTCCCCATACCAGCTCGAGAAACAAAAATTCAAAGAAACATTCATGTCAATAAAATTAACGACGACTTGGTATTATTTAATAGAATGGGGTAACATGAACTTGGTGGAATTTGATGCTACGAAAACCCAGACATGTCTCTTCTCAAGAAAAGCCGATCTATCATCATCAAATATTCAGATGTCAGGAATAACTATTCCTACAAAATCAAGTATCTCGATGCTAGGAATTATGAAAGTGCTTCCCAGAAACTTGGATTTCTATGTCGTGCGAAGAAATGCTTCACGTTTCGTCAGCTTCTAATGATCTGCAAGGCTCAGATACTACCTGTCATAGAATATAGTTCTCATGTGTGGAGTTCGGCACCGAAACATTCATTGAGGCTTCCCTGAGACCTCAGTTTCCGGTTAGAACTCCAACCAGAAGTCGGAGTTCTTAGCTTCAGTATCTTGGCCAATCTCATCCGCTTTGACTGCCTGCAGCCGTCTTCCCCCCACTTTTTTTTGAATGTATCATTGGTCAACTAATTCAGTGGCGTTGTTACTAGTCTCCTTGGGTTTCTGTCGCAAGAATCTGCAGGGCGTCTCTGCACTCCTGAACCAGTTTTGATCTGGTTGTGGTTTAGAGCTCTAGTAGCGGCCTGACTGTCGGAGCAGACATATATATGTCTCTCTGAGCCTGAATAAGAGAAAGTCGTATTTCGTGTAAATAAATTCATTCAAAAATCGCAGAGCGCTTTCGGCTATCAAGCCATCTTCAGTGCTATACCTGCAAGTAAGTAATAGTCGAAAATTGGATTAAAGGTTAGAATTGAATTACTCACTCGTCTAGGTATTTACAGAAAGATCTTCACAATCACAAATAATCGTGAGACTTTACACATTGAATTGAATAAACATCAAAGTTAAAATCAGTGATGTTTATTCAGTGTAATGTCTCACGATTATTTGTGATTGTGAAGATCTTCCTGTAAATACCTAGGCAAGTAATTCAATTCTAACCTTCAATCCAATTTTCGACTATTACTTACTTGCAGGTATAGCACTGAAGATGGCTTAATAGCCGAAAGCGGTCTGCGATTTTTAAATAAATTTATTTACACGAAATACGACTTTCCCTGATTCATCAGACACGTGTATGCAGCACCAACAAATCTCACCATCTCTGAGCCTGACCTCACCTCTTCCTCCAAGATGGCATACATCTGTGTTCGGGAAAGTGTTGTAGAGGAACCGGGCGCGTAGGCATAGCTTCTCTCTCCAGTTCCGAAGTAAACTCCTACTCCGGCCTGTCACTTCTCCAGTTTGGACTCATCTGTAAAACAGACCAAGCTTTCTGGGGAGAAGATAACCCGTTAGTATTTCCACTATTTTCTGTCTGGCATCTCCAGGAAGATCATCCTTTCCACTTGATTTTTTGCGCTGTCTATAACACATTGATAGCGGATAGTTCGATGCTTTTCTTCGCTACCACTAGCTATTAGTCTTTGTATTCTTCCCACCTTGTTGGTTGTAAGGAAGAGAGAAAGAAACACAATGGGTTATAACATGACCCAGCATCAGACCAACTTGTAACCCCCGGTATGAGCAGTTGTGGAAGCAATGTAAAGCCCGTTGAAGGAGCAGTGTTGAAAATAGGAGTCATTGTAGGAATTTGTAGTTTTTCAAGAGAGTTTCTATTGGTGGTCCTCTGGACACCACTGTTATTTTCATTCATTTTCAATGTTTTCTTCACAACAAGTCGACAAGTGAAAATTAATCTAAATGGAATCTACAAACACTCTAATGAATCTCTTTCAATCTGGAAGAAAAAATGTCGTCTAATGAGTTTTTAAACCACAAAAATAACCGAGCAACATCTCAGGAGCTCCAATTCTGAATATCCTTCTACGCATGAACGAATGCATATTGAATTGAAAATAAAGACCATATTATTATCCGCGAATTCATTGTCGCACAACGATCTGAGAGTTGGGAAAATTTATTTCCACTCGCTTTCAGTGGAATCCACAAGTTTCATTCTGTATAAATCTTCCATAGGCAATATTCACCCCAACTCTTCTGTAATTCAGTTCATGCTCAATTTATTCTTACGCAGTCACATTTAATATTGTCGTTTATCATGATTATTACATTCTGATATCGTCAAAGAGAGTGTGATTAGATTTATGACGTTGAAACCCGAAAAAGCCTGAAGGGATGTCTCTTCATCCGTTTGATGTTTCGAATAATTTCACAAAGAAAGGGGAATGAATATCTCTTATGGGAAGATGATGTTTCCCACTGAGCTCTGAGATTAATAACTGTGATACTATCGCATGAAATAATAGTAACAATTGTGATATCACTGCACTTATCAACTATCAGTGGAGTGCAGTAAGGCGTAAAAATTATGAAATATCGTAATCCAGGCCAGTTCAATGCAAGAAAAAAGAAAATAAGTATAGAATAATATCTGATGAATTATTTTTGCATAGTAACTTCATTCATTCATACGTCGAAAAAAAAATAATCAGCAAAGAAATTATAATCATAAACTACATACAGTGACTTTCTACAATTGCCCCCCCTCCTTTCACTGTTTGAACGGCTCAACAGAAAAAATTGAAAGTTGAGATGATGAAATTATTGCATGAATACTATAATTAGGAGTGAAATATACAGATGAAGATCTCGAGATAGCGACTGTGCGACATCAGGGAACGACGAATACTGTACAACCCTTCAATATTGAGTCAATATCTTCATCTACTACAAAATGACGGAACTTTCAATAGTTTCCTGAATAAATCGTTAACTTCATGATTTGAGCAAATAAGCTGAGTTCAGTTCAGAAGATGCTCGATATGACTGACTTGAATTTCTTGACATAACAGCCAATTCGATATTTTTTGTGTTCGAAACACAGGAACGTCAATATTTCTTCTACTATTATATATATATATATATATTTGATCGGCTAGGCTTCCGCGGTCAGAAATGTGCTGGCTGGAACTTCCGGTTGACCTCCCATCGACCGTCCGATACCTGATCCTGCCATAACTACTAATGAACCCTCAAATCCCACCAACCTTCTATCCTCGATCTCCAGTGATGATAGCCAGCTAGTGAGACAACTCAGACCTAGACGCAAGGTCACTAAGTCTTGAAAATGGCTCCGAAATGGGAGTCGAAACGTAGACAAGTAAATCTTTCCAGACGCGGATCAACCGGAAGTTCCAGCCAGCACATTTCTGACCGCGGAAGCCTAGCCGATCAAATAGTACGCCTTTACGGTAAGGAAACACTCAAAATCACTAAAACCTATTCATCACTCCTTATCCAGAAATCCAAACTCCTTTGTGACCTCGCCTTCCTTAAATCCTGCAGAACACATCAAGTAATTCCCAAGTCATTCCGTCTGAAACACCACATCAAATCGTTCCATACTAAACGCATCTTAGAATATGCTAGTTTCGCTCTTATTCGAAATACCATTCACGACATAAGAAGTAAATTACACTTCATCAACTCATCCCTTCATCAATGTTTTGGTGAACTTTCCGTTTCAACAATTCATCCAACAATCTGGGACACTTTCGTCAGAATATCCCATGAAAAAGCCGATCATATTGCCAATGAAAAAACCAGCACACAGAAGAAAAAGCTCTCAGCACTACTCAAGCTGAAAGCTCCACAATCATCCCCAGCGGACTCACCAGTTTTAGTCCACAACTTTTCTGACACTCCACTCGACCCAGCTGCCCACAACATTTTGTCCAAAGGTTTCAATTTCTCGATCACTCCTAGATCTATTCCAGTCGAAACCATTATAACTCAGACTGAAGCAGCCATCTCTCATCTTCCTAAGAACACTGCCGAAGAAGCTAGGCAAGATGTTGCTTCCTTCCTGAGAAGAGCCAAAGTCCCCCAATCCAATGTAACCCCAGCTGAGAGACGGTCCCTCAAGAATCTCCACAACAATCCAGATATCATCATTCTACCAGCCGACAAGGGCAACGCCACTGTGATCCTCAACACCACAGACTATGTTGAAAAGATGACAACATTGATCAACTCCCCTGAATACCAACACACTTCAAGAGACCCCACCACGTATCTCGAGAAAAAGACCAAAACCCTCATCAACAACTCCAATATCCCGAATGACCAGAAGAAAGCTCTCATTCCGAGGGAGAAATCTTCGCGCATTCCCCGAATATATGGCCTCCCAAAAATACACAAACCGAATATCCCACTCCGTCCCATAGTTAGCGCCTTTGGATGCCCAACACAACCCCTTTCCAGATACTTAGCAAACACCCTGCAACCTCTAGTAGAACAGTGTTCGTCGTATATCCAAAACTCTTTTCATTTCATTGAAATACTCAAAACCTTCAATCTCCGACCAACAGACATTCTCGTAAGCTTCGATGTAGCATCTCTCTTCACGAATATTCCTTTAGCTGACACCTTGAGTGTTTTGGAAACCAAGCATCAAATCTCTAGAGACAATCTCAACCTCATCAGCCATTGTATGTCCAGTACATACTTTCTATTTCAGGGCAAATTCTACAAACAAGTGAAAGGAGCCCCGATGGGTTCCCCCCTCTCCCCAGTTCTTGCAAACCTCTACATGGTGGACTTCGAAACCAGAGCCATTGACACATCTGAACTCAAGCCCACTTGCTGGCTCAGATACGTAGATGACATCTTTGCCATTTGGCCTCATGGGTTTGAAACCCTACCAACATTCCTGACCCACCTTAACACCATTCACCCCAACATACAATTCACTATGGAAATAGAAAAGGACGACTCCCTCCCATTCTTGGATGTTCTCATCAGGAAGTCCAACAATTCTTTTACTCACACCGTCTACCGCAAACCAACCCATACAAACCGGTACCTCAATGCCAAGTCTCATCATCACCCAGCACAATTGAATTCGGTTCTGAATTCTCTCATACATAGGTCCTTCAAACTCACCGATAACCACAATAGATCCAATGAAATGGAAAAGCTCAAATCCGCACTTACCCAGAACGATTTTTCCGATTCCCAAATCCACAAGTCTATTAAACTCCAGCAAACCCGAGATCTTCACCCTAGACCCCCGAAGGACGAACCTGAACGACAAAAAGCTTTCCTTCCATATATTCATGGTGTTACGGATAAAATAAGTCGAATTCTGACACGACATGACATCAAAACCATTTTCACAGCTAACAACCAAATATCCACCTACCTTCGAACACCCAAAGACACAATCCCCAATGAAACCCAAGGAATATATGAAATACCATGCTCTAACTGTCCCAGAACATACATCGGCCAGACCAACCGACGAGTGTCCTGTAGAGCATATGAACACGAACTAGCAGTCCGTAATTCTGACACAAACTCAGCATTATTCCAACATCATCTAGAAACAGGCCACAAAATAGATTTCAAAAACACCAAAACCGTTGCCACAGCCAAAACCCTCCAAACCAGAATTACCCGTGAAGCCATTGAAATCGAAAAACGTCCCAACTGTCTCAATAAACGCGACGATTCTCAAAGACTCCCCAATACCTGGAAACCACTTTTGGTCCGACATACTTCTATTCACTCCGACTTGGGAACCAATCCGTTCGAACCTCCCATCGACCGTCCGATACCTGATCCTGCCATAACTACTAATGAACCCTCAAATCCCACCAACCTTCTATCCTCGATCTCCAGTGATGATAGCCAGCTAGTGAGACAACTCAGACCTAGACGCAAGGTCACTAAGTCTTGAAAATGGCTCCGAAATGGGAGTCGAAACGTAGACAAGTAAATCTTTCCAGACGCGGATCAACCGGAAGTTCCAGCCAGCATATATATATATATATATATATATATATATATATATATATATATATATATATATATATATATAGTTGATAATAATTTTTTTTTGCACTTGCTTTTTTGCGAAATATGAATGGAATTAACAATAAATTCACTATGCAAATGGTATTTATTATGTATCAATCATTGCTTTGAACATTTTCTTCTCGATCCTCTCATTTTTCAGTAAATTGTTATTTAAATTTGTTGTAATCAAGATGGCGCATTTCTTGTTTTTTAACTTTGTCATTTGAGTTTTGAACAATGCAGTCGAACAACTTTCATGAAGATCAAATGACCAGCCCTGAAATAATTTCTGTTGGAATTTCAAGAAAATAGAACATTGTGGAGTTTCCTCATGGAACTGGTTGATAGTAATGAATTGAATAAACTCACAATGATTCTGACCTCGACTTCTTTCTCGAAATTATTTTTTTGACAGAAAAGGAACAATAGAATGACCAGCAAGATCTCTAGACCTCAACTCGTTAGATTATTTCAATGGAACAGCATAAGCCGCGTCGTCGCTTATTAGGTTCAGTCCATTTTGATTGTTGAGAATGCCGCCAATGTGTCAGTGACTGAAAAAAACATTAACTATTTGCATCGAAACTCGTAACACAGATTTGTGGAATATCAATGGTATGCCAAACGCATTAATTGAATAAAAACCAGAATTTCAATACATGTACATTTTAATATTTCTAATATCTAGGTACATAGGTAGTTGACATTTACCAATAATGACAGTTGTTGTTAGCTACATGAAGTTCGTCTGATTGCAAAGCCTATTTGAAACACAAAATGTATGGAAATCAATCTTGCGATGAGTCATTTCTCGTTCATTTTATGAAATTATTTCGAATGATAGTGAATAATAGTATATTATTCAAGGAGCATATAATGATGGCTATTATTCACGAGGTGAAGTTTACTGCCACGAGCCGCAGGCCTAAATCAGCGAGAGAATAATAGCTTTTACACGCGAGTAGAATACTATACTTTGTCCACGACTATTGTACAAAACACATATGTTTTAGAAGCAATATTGGAAAAAAAATCGTTATACTTCACCAAAATCAAAATGTATGATAGTCTGTTCGACTACCTAAGGAATATCAATAGTATCAAATATTCAACAGAAAATAAAAACTCTTATCTATCTATCATATTGATGGTAGTGAATGATAATTTCATTATTCACTAGTGGATTTCGTAGTTCTTAAAGAAACACATGCATTAAAAATATTTTATACAATAATAGTCTTTGATGAAATAGTTAACAATTCTTTCAAAAAAATTAAATTCATATCTCAAAAAATAGATAACCTTAGCCATCACTTCTGTAATCAATATTTCGCTTCCAAGACTATAGCTATATCACATCAATGAATTATCACCTTGGTATGTCATATACTATAACAACCGTTACTTTTTTTCACTGGAGATGTTCTTCGTGGTCGATATCATGAGTGTAATAATACGTTTTTCAGGCCGTCTAAGAGGTGGAAATAGGGTCAATATTTTTTCTGATTCATCCTCCATGTGAGTTATTTTCATTTATTTTTTTTTTTCGTTCGCCTTTCTATAGCCTTGAAGAGTCTGGAAAACTATCATCAAATCAGTCACTGGAAACAACATATCAAAAATTCAAAAGTGGGGGAACTATGACAATTAGAGCAGCAACTTTTTGAGTACATTATAAATATGTCCTTCTACAGTTGTATAGATTAGAATATTAATTTTTTTGTAAACTCAAAAAACTACGAAGAAAATCAAAAACCATATTTCCTTCTCCTACTTCCGACGATGTGAGCCAGAGAAAGTTTTCAGGAAATGAGTTGAACTTCCGATATTTTTTCTCAGTGTATGTTATGGATTTGGATAACTTTGCACTCGTTCGATATTTCATTAATATGCGAAATTATGTATTTGATTTGTCCTGACGGTTGTACAACGGGTCAGAAAAGACTTTTTGTAAAAGTCCCTCCTCAACACATCACCATAAAATTAAATTTTTTTGCTTAAGCGATATTTCAATTAGGTTCATACCGCCAGAAAATTCACAGAATACACGCCGTATTCGAACACGCTCCGTCGCTACCATTCACTTTTATTCTTTCCTCTCAAATATTCCGCATCATTTCGTTGGACGGCTTTCGTTCCATTTAATGACTTTTGCATCGCCCTTTTGATCCTCCGCTGAAATGTCACTGCTTCAGAATCCATTTTCCTTCATTCAATAAACTCTCGTGATATCGCGCTTTTGTTGGCTTTATTAACGGAATATACACTTTGACATTTTTGCTGAATAAATATCGAGTTATGGCCGTTATGGGTCATGCAAGGATACTAACGATTCGCTGGGGACAGTATCCCTTACCTCTCCTTCACAGCTGCGAGAAAACGTGCAATTTCAGTGAATTATGAGTTGAAAAATTATATAGGGAAAGATACTGTACGAAAATTATCTCCCCAGACATATCAGCAGAGACAGCATTTTCATTTTCACAGACTATAAATACCACCGTCACTGTTTCAGGAAAGACATTTGAGGAATTCGCAGTGGACGTTTTAACATTCATCAATGAGATGAATTGATGGTCCATGAAAAATCGATTGATCTTCAATACAGACAACACTGTCCCCATAAACTTCCATTTGAGGAGAATAATGTCGGAGGATTGTACCCACTGAACATTGAACATAATGTTACGATTTATCCTTGCAAAATCCAACTTCTGACACTACTGTTACGATTTATTCTTGGGTTCGTCAATTAAAACACCAAACAACACTACACTTTTATTATAACTCTCTATCAAAATACAATACAACACAATCACTTAAATCGCTCCGATAAGTTTCCATTGCTCGGCACTAAACTCTATGTACTAAAAATTCTACACTTCGACTACTTGCACTTAGCAATAACAAAACTCTCTCCACTTAGCTCCACCAAACTCGCTCCACTTAGCTCTGAATACAAACTTGCCACTTAACTAACTCTGCCCGCGACGAAGTCTTTCCCGTATATGAAGAATCTTCGCGAATTCTCCAGACGCGATTTACCGGTTCTTGGAAAATGACGTTCGCTACGACGCGACCCCTCATCTGCGTTTACGATCTCGTCAGGGCCGGCGCTAAGAGAGCGCTAGGAGATTTGTAACATTATCCCACTCTCAATTTTGATCTTCCCGATCAAACAATATCTCGTTATTCCATTGCAATATTTGAGTCTCTCTAAGTGTACGACTTTCATTTTCGTTCTAGGCCTACGTTGAACCCAGTACACCACATCATTCATCCTACGACAGGGGTTGTACAGCCATACTCGATCTCCTTCTTGAAATCCGCCAGTATTAGCCTTCCGATAGTTCCGCGCCTTCCTCCTGTCAATACACTCTAGCATCTCTTGTCGTTTAGCGGATGGAACTCTTCTTGATGGTTGTTGAATTGAGTGGACTTGGCCAATTTTGACTTCCTGTTTGACCAAGTCAGCCCTTCCAGTTGTTTTCATCTCGGAGATGTCACTTGTACCTCCAACGCGACACCTGGCGGCTCTCACAAGGATGGCTTGTTCTGTCTTCACCCGGGCTTGTCCGAAATCCGATGGTTGGACGCTGCATTCAGGGACATTATTCTCTGTGACACGAGGGATTCTCGCAGTTTTCGGTAATCGCAGTTTCACAGGCATTGCCCTTTCTGCTGGTGTTGTAAGCTGGTGTTGTAAGGACAAATTCTTCTCCTCCGAACCTCATAATCTTTTGCATAGTCACTGATCAAGTCCATTCCGAGTATGAATTCATCTTCTATATCTGCGACGTAAATTGTATAAGTGATGGTAAGTTGCCCAAGGATCAACGTAATTTCAGCCTCTCCCCGAAAAGGTGCGTTTTCACCAGTGACTGTCCGAATCACGACGTTGGATGAAATAGGCCTCACGCTGTCTGGCCGAATGATGTCACTGCATACCAAAGAAAGTGCTGCACCGGTGTCTATGGTGCATGTAACGTCCATTTCATTCAATTTTCCGGGAATGGTAAGGCTATCGGTTGTTGTTCTTTGTTTGTTGACACAGATGACCCTTGGTGACCTTGACCTCGCGGGGGATTGCGAACTTGGCGGCATCCTGGCAGGTGAGTTGGATCTTGGGGGCATTCTCACCTTTCAATTTTTCATGTAATGTCCTGATCTTCCACACCTATAACATTTTCTCTGTGGAATTCTCTCCCTGCAGTCTTTTATGAAATGCCCTGGCTTTCTACATCTATAGCAAATTCTCTACGGCATTTTTACCCGACAGTCTTTTATAAGATGTCCCAGTTTTCCACATCCATAACATGTTCTTCTCTTCCGGGTGCTCATTCCACTTATTAATGATTTGATCTCCTCCAGAACTTTCTCGAATGAACCATTCGCTGAGCCAGATCTTTGTTCGGGTTCGTCAATTGTTACTACTTGCACTTTCGGCCTTGAGGTAGTGAAGGCCGCCTCCACTTCTAGCGAACGTACCAAGGCATCAATACTCCTTTCAGAACTTGTAAGTCACAGTGTTCTTTGGATTTCTGGGTCTCTTATTCCATCTATGAATATCTGCACTGCTAGTTGCTCCTTGAAATCTCCGGGCGCTTCTGGATACGCCAGCTGGATTAGGCGTTGATAATCTGCCTCAAATTCTTGCAGACTCTCACCTGATTTTTGTATGCGAGTCTTCATTTGGGCCCGGTACAGCTGTTCTCGGTGTTGATCGCCATACATCAACTCTAATGCAGAAATCAGGTCATCATATTTCTTTAGCTGTTCTGAGGGTATCGTCTGCAATATACTCAAAGCTGGCTCCCTCAAAGCTACTATGAGTGCCGTAGCCTTTTCTACTTCGCCCCATCCGTTGGTTTCTGCTGCAGCCTCAAATTGTCGACGATACATGGACCAAGACGACTCTCCATCAAAAGTCGGCGGTTTTACGGAAATTCCTGATGTGGCAACCTTGTCTTGGCGACCTCGGTTCCTGAGAAGGGTTATCTATCTACTTTCCGACTCTCTTTTCTAGTATTTTCATCTCCTTTCTCACTTTCTTTTTGAATTCATCGTCGATTTTCTTGACGTCTCCCTTCATTTCTTCCTAAAGGTCTTCTTTCAGTTCTCCCATTTGTACTTTGGTTTCATGTGAAACATGCTCGTAGAACTTGTCCTGATTTTCTAGAACTTTCTGGAAGTCTGCTTTTCGTTGTTTTTTTGTCTGCTCTATTTCATTCTTTTGTTGTTCTAGAATTTCTTGGAGGTCTTCTCGTTCTTTCTTTTCATTATCGAGAATTTTCTGGAGTGCTTCTTCTTGATCTTTCTTTTCATCTTCTCGTTCTTTCTTTTCATTTTGGAGAACTTTCTGGAGTCCTTCTTCTAGTTCTTTCGTTTCATTATCGAGAATTTTCTTCAGCCCTTTTTTTCGTTCTTCCTGTTCCTCCTGCCGCCGCTTTTCTTCTAATTCTAGACTAAATTGTTTCAAAACATACAACATCATATTATTGGTTTAGTTTTATTTTCTGTCGGTGAAGTTCTGATTTTGGAAGCCTTACTTGAAAAATGTTGTACCATGTGGCCCCGCATAGTCTCTTATAGTTTGATGGTTCAATTCATTCAAATCAGGTATGGAAAATATGTGACATTTTTGGGAAAACTGTCTCTCACTCATTGATGTACATTTCGCAACACAACCTCTATGCTTTCCTGAGATAACACAATATTTACCCAATATTCTTATACTTTTTTGAGTTAAAAAAAATTCGTCCAATTATGATAATAGTAATGATACAGTTATATGTGATATTCATTGGTATTTTTCAAACTACACTCCATCGACATCGACCTAAGTCCTTCAACAAGTAGACATTGTTCCTGATTTCCTACGCCATTCCAACCTATTCGATGGTAGAAGTATCCTTTAAGGCACTAATTCAAATAAAACCTCTAGTTCAGCGATGGTTTAATGCAATGAAAATATGCACTAGTGCAGTAACATTTCTATTGCGATTATCTATTGCTGTTCAGTGAAATTTTTTATTTTGAATGAATGTAGAAATATTGCGTGCAACCTACTTTTCGTATTTTTTTTTTCAAAATGAGTTTGAAACTTTCAATTCACAGTATTGACATTTGTATTCCAAATAAAGCAGTGAGGACAAAGGAGCATTAGGTCTAATCCTCATGCATCAGAATTAGTCATTTTTTTAAGTTGTCGAATTTGAGAATTCAGGATAACAGTTTTGAAAACTTTGACAGAATATAGCAGAAAAAATTCAAAATTGGAATGCGTGGGATCGGTCTCAAGACCCTTTAATAGTTTCACTCTCAGATGAAATAGAATCATCCTCCAAGCCTTCTGTATTTCCTGACCTCAAACTCAGTTCTGAATCAATTTTCTTTATTCTGTGATTAGGAAACATTCAGACAGAAACGTCATAAAAGGTTTTATCTTATTATGATCAGGTAACTACATTCTGGTATGGAAAGTACTCCTCAAATTGCCTTTCTTACCAAGAAGCAACATTCCTTCGGGAAACTTCAATAGCCAGTGGTGCTCAGTGATGGTTAGTTCATTTAGAAGGGGTTAATATTCTCTAAGAAACCGAACGAAAGAGTCGAACTTACCCTGAAGATTTTTCGGTTTAATAATCCACAAATAATGAAACAAGTTATAGTAACTAGTTTTCTTCTTATATTATCTCTCACTACACTTATAATCAATGTCTCAAAGTTCACATAAGAATATTTTCAGGAGTGTAAATAGAATGGAAAATACCTCAACGGGAACTTTATCCATTGGCTTCTACCACTCAACCATTGTTATGAAGAAGAATATTCCTCCTGAAGGTCCCAACTTACTAACTAGTGGGTGCTAAAGATGTAAGAAGATTTTTATCTGTATTTTTGGTATGACCTTAGATGGTTATGAAAAACGTATTACGAATATTTCATCTACTTCATGATTTCACCGTTTGAAGATCATTTTCTCAATGAGTTTTTGTTGAAGTTACATAATCTGTTGTTTCTTCTGAGTGGCCTAGCGAGATCCAAGTGGATATAAGATTTTTCCAAGCTACAACCGTATTCTTAACGGAAACAAATCAGATTTTCCCGGAAAGAAATGAGGATTTTAGACATCCTCATTGCTATAGTGAAAAGCAGTAATGTATCACGTTTCGACTTAGATTGTGGATCCTGTACCTCTACAAATGATAATGAAGATATCTGATATTGCATTTCGATGTCATTATTTTTTGATTGAAAGCACTCAAGAACATAATGATGTGTTCATATAGAGTCAATTCCCCAAGTTTAATAGTAGCTTGTTATCAGAAAATATGCTGGATACGAATCCAACATAATATGAATACTATCCTAAGGAACAGAGTGAATACAAATTGAACTACGTTCACGAGAGATTACCATATTATTTTTCTCAACAATCTAATAAAAACTTTTTTCAAAAACACGAATTCTATGTGAGGTTCAATTCGGTACATAATTTGTGATTTCTTTCTAGAGCAATACTGGCCAATAAGATGCTATAATTGGAGCTTCTTCGAAAGATCTGAATACTAAATGAAGTACAAATCGATATATCATTTTTAATTTCTTTTTGCAAATATGATAGCACGCGATACTATGAAAGCGTTTGGAATTAATTCGAACATGATGTTTCAAATATACAATATTTTCGAATTATCAAGAAATTGTCTTATTATCAATTGGGAAATAAAATGAATACGTGTGGTTTTGAGTGTTCCACTCTGAATTGAATTCACACAAAAGGCATGTACCAGCCCAAGAACCCTGGGAAAAAATACTAACCCATGATAATAATAGCATTTATTGCCCAACAGTAAACAGTGTGTTTTAGTACACATTAAGAATATATAAGCAATGAAATCAACAAATCATAATTACAAATGAATCTTCAATTGATTCCTCAATTCTACGATACTGCATGTAAAAATATCACAATGTTCGCTTATTTCATTAAAACTCGTGCACATTGAAGTAATGGGTGCTTTCAATAACATATTAGTACGAGGCCTTTTGCACCAAAAGAAATCACCTTGTCTGGATTCTAAACGTGGCACCAGGATATTGATAGAGGACAATACATCAGGACAGTCAATTTTACCAGTGAGGAGTTTATGTAAGAATAATATGGCAGCCTGTTGTCTGCGTTTCTCTAGTGATATGAATCCAAATCTGTCTAACAGTTCAATATAATTCGAACCTCTAGGTGGGTATGTTCCATCCATTTTATAACACAAAAATTTCAAGAATTTTTTCTGAACTTTTTCAATGGACTGAATATAGTGATTGTAAATAGGACTCCATATTAAAGAGGCATACTCTAATTTTGACCTCACAAAATAGTAAAACATCGATATCAAAGCATGGATGTTAACGAAGTTTCTACAATTTCTGATAATAAAACCATATGCGCGATACGCTGAGGAAACAGATTCAGTTATGTGTTTGTTAAATGTTACTTGTATATCGAAATAAACACCCAAGTCACGTATTGCATTATTTCGTTCTAAGTTGAAGTTGTTGATGGAATATTGATATTGAATCGTTACATTTTTCCTGCTGAATGTCATTATCTTACATTTTGATATGTTAAGAGGTAAGCGATTTTGTTCACACCATTTATGCAAAAAGTTCAGCTGGTATTGTAATTCAATACAATCGTTAATGGAATTCACACCACTGTAAAGTTTTAAGTCGTCTGCAAACATCAGTCTGTTGCACCTCAGTGATTCACATAAGTCATTAATGAAAATGAGAAATAACAATGGACCTAAGTTTGACCCTTGAGGAACTCCATGTACACTCAAAGGTGGCACTTCGAAAATAAAATTTTAACGGAGCAAGACATTAAGTTCGAATTGCGCGAAAGGATATCCATCAGATAGGAAACGATACTCAGATACTTGTGACTTGATGTTTTTCCTCAACTTTTTTTTCATTTTTTTTTTTTCTTC